>OZ005654.1:134181492-134781492 GCA_963930645.1 Salticus scenicus
TTTTTTCCCAGTTGACTATCTCTATTATAAATAATTCTTGTAAATTTCATAATGATTACTAAAAAATAATTCTCTTTATGCACATTTATTCAAAATTTTGTCCTATATCACCATGTTAAAAATTTAGAAAAAGCGGGATGGCAACGCAACCTGTAAGACAATTTTTACCAAAAGTTGATAGGCACTAATTTATGTCAAGGTACAACTACATACCAATTTGTATGAAATTCTGTGCAGTAGTTTCTGAGGTACAGTTGCCGCAAAATTTTGTCACACACAGACAGACATTTTCTAAAAATGGCCAAATCGTGTTCTACAGCTCTCAAAACGTGTAAATCCATCAAAAACCTGAAATCGAAAATTTTTACGAATCCAATATTTTCTTCTATTGAATATAGAAGAAAGTAAAAATAGTGTTTAAAAAATCATTATTTTGAAATGTAAAATAAAAACTATATATAATATTTTTCTTATGAACATCAATGGTTTTAACAAAATAAATAAATAAAAATAAAATAAAGTTGTTTTATTGGAAAAACTTAAATTTCAAAGTAATGAGAAGATATGATTCATTACATAAGTAATTTCTGTAAACATTTTCTCTTTCTTTTTTTAACTTTCTTCTATATATATATAAGAAGTAAAGGTTTTGTGAAAATTTTTGACTTCCAGTTTTTAATGGATTTACACATTTTGAGATTTCCTGAACACAATTTGACTCTTTTTAGAAAATATCTGTCTGTGTGTGTATCCAAAATTTTGTGGACACTGTATCTTATAAACCAATTTTCCAAATTTAACCAAACTTTACACTATTTAGTTGGACCTTGACTTAAATGAGTGCGGGTTACATTTGGGGATCAATCACTCAATAGGTGGCGCTGTCATCTCAATTTTTTTTTTCTTCAACCTTTTAATGTGGTAATATAGAGCAAAATTTTGTATAAATGTACATAATGAATGTTCATAAAATTAATAAGAATTAATGATAATAGTAATAATATACTAGAGAAAAAAAAATGAGTGTATATAGGAGCATCACTGCTACCCCTACACACACACACCTGGGCAGAAAAACCTCCCCCCTCCAGGGGGGAGGGGTTTGTAAATTTTCAATATGGGTATTTTTTACAAGAACTAGTGAATGCTCTTAAAACAAATGGTTGACCATATATCCTGTAATAAATTAAAACAAATTTATCATTAAAAAAAAAAAAAAAAATCTCAGATGTTGGTCTAAAATTGACTTTTTTTCAACATTTCGTGGTATATTTTTCTGATGTGAAAATTGTCTCCATTCATCGTAGAAGATAATTTTAATAAATAATTTGTACTGCATGAATTTGTATAGCATGAATTTGTATGTAGAAGAATGTTTCACAGTGTCCATAACATGCTAGTTTCAATATGAGACAGGAGAATTATAGAATTTCTTCTTTTCGGCAATCTTCAAACAGGAAACCAAATATGCGATATAGAAAATAATATAAATTTAACTTTGTAATTTTCCGTTTGAGGACTGCAAACGCTACTTAACTCATTTCATTGATTTTATTTATTTACTAAATCAGGGTTCTCACTCCATTTCAAAAATACAATTTCCTGACTTTTCTAGGTTTTCCAGGTCTATTTCTTGAAAATTCCAGTCATAAAATTTGGTTCGTGGCATAAAAAATAGCTCACGGCATAGAGCATAACACAGCTGGTGACATAAAAGACAACATAGTAACACAACTTGCTACATAAATTGCATGCTCAAGGAGCATTTTCCAGGTTTGTATCATCATTTTTCCAGGTTTTTGGGCAATATTTGCAGTTTTCCTTGACTTTTTTCACTAATTTCAAATTACTTTACTTTTCCAGATTCTCCCGGACCCATGGAAACCCTGTTAAAATATTTATTATTTAAATTTAATATAATAATTTAATTTTTTTTAGGGTTATGTATAACTTAAACATAATTCAATTGCTTATCAAGAAACCATGACAAAAATCCACCAAATCACCAAATGAAAGTCCTCCAATAGAAAAGTACTTTTAACTTTTAGTGCAGATTATGATGAAGCTAGAGTAAATCGCTAATTATAAAAAATCATTAATTAATTATAGTAAAGCTAATTATATCGGCATGACAAAAAGACCCATCAAAGAAAGGGAAAAAGAACATCTCTCAGACCTTAATTTTAATAAATCTACTACCACACTTTCTACCACTCATAACAGTAATCCCATTAACATTAACACTATTAATTTTCAGAAAATAGCCCCATATAATAACCACAAATTTGCCCTGAAACGTGAAGCAATAGAAATTTTAACAATTAACTCTGCTATCAATGACTGAGAACACAGTATAATCCCTGATGAATGGCAACAACTTTTGGACCTAACAAAGTGAAATAAAGAGAACTAGCGGTGAATGAAAGAATGTTTATTGGAACGTGCCAGTCAAAGAAGTCATCATTTTAGTGCTGAAGAAGGCTGCAATGTGGCAGCTGAAATATATACCATACGCTATACAAAAGAATGATTAAATTAAATTAAAATAGAGTACACATTTTTATTTTGAGAACTATAATTTTAATTTGAAATTTACATGCACAAATTCATAGAATAATAATAAAAAGAAATTTACTTACATTTTTTACAAAATCATACACTCTACTTTTAAATTCACTTGGTCGAATAAGCATCATATATATAATGAGGAAACAAACTTGGGTTTCATTGCCTTCAAAACTACTTAGAGCCTATTTAATAAATAAGAAAGCACACATATACAAAATAATAATAATAATAATAATAATAATAACCAGAATCATGACATATTTTAAATAATAATGAAACATACTTACCAAACACAAAATCAATCTGTCCAGTTGTATGACATGACATTTCCAGATTAAATCATTTAAGGCATCAATATACTAAAATAAAAGAAATAAAATCACATTTTCATATGTTTTTGCACATTTATGTTTAATTTTTAAAAAATGATTAATGCATTTAATACTTATATAACTCCACCCTATTAACTTCTATAGTTTTTTAACATGTTTGTTTAAGGGGTTACATGGTTTTCAAAGACTAAAAAGAAAGCAGGAATTCATTGAAATTATCATAAATTCTTTGTTGCCTTCTCCAATCATGACTAGATGAAGACTCATTATTGTATTCATAGACTGCACTCAATAAATACATTGCATATACGGTTAACATAATTAGTCAGTTTAAGAGTGTTTTTAAAATAAATTATGATTTCTTCAACATTTGCTAGTTTAGCTATGGCGATTTTAAGTTTAATTTCCTGAATGAGCTCTTTTATTTGCTTTCTCTTGTAGTATCCTCCAATATAGTATTGTAACTCCTATGTATATCATTTTTATTTTCATTGTTACTAAATTTAATTCTATAAATACCAGTAGTTTTTCTTGGATTTATCGTGTCTTTATCAGATCTGTTGATAAATAAGGGCTCGAGTGGAAAATTGACCCTACAAACCCACTTATCCACAGTTCATCTAAAGGTATGCCTTTCATCCATATTACATCCTCAAGATATACTACAAATGTCCTGGAAAAGAAGATATGTTTGTAGGGCATGTTATCTTTGGTGCCTTATTTTTTCAAGATATAGCCTTTCAAGTAGCCTTTCTGCAATATGAAGTAAGAATTTTTTCCTCTTGTAGTTTTAATTTAATTTCGTTTAAGATTTTAAAACTGATTTTTCGGTATTTTATTGATGACATTTCCATTGTATCCATATTTTCGGGGGAATTCTTTTAGAAGATTTTGGTTGAAACACATTGTAGTGGCTCAATTAATGTAATACCTAATTGTTGATATTTTAAAGTTTTATGATGCTTTACATTTAATCTTTATTTTTGTTTAGTGTGAGTGTTGGGTTTATGATATATTGCAGATAAAAGATTGTTTTCTTCAGTTTTTATTATTTTAATGTTTAAGTAATTTGTACTATTGTTTTACTTTATTCCCAGTGTAAGTTTTATATGGTGATTCATTTGGATCACCTCCTTATATTTTTTATTAAAATCTGTTCTGTATTGCTGAATTTTTTCTACTATTGTAAAAATGTCTTACGATGCTTTACATTTAATCTTTATTTTTTGTATACCACTAGTATTCGGTTTCCAATATATTGCAGTTATTATTATTATTATTATTTTCAGTTTTTATTATTTTAATGTTTAGGTAATTTATACTATAGTTTTTCTATGTTCGCATTGTAAATTTCATATTGTGGTTCATCTGGTTAATTTTTGTTAAAGTCTATTCTGCATTGCTGTCTTTTTTCTATTGTGAAAATGTCATCAACATATCTAACCTAAAAAAAGATTTGGTCTTTATTCTTTTTTTTTTAAATTTCTTTTTCAAAAAATACTAAATTTTGGTTTAGAAAGAATTCCTAAAATTGTTGGTACCATAAGTAAACCATTATTTTATTTATAAATATAATTTAATAGTGAAACTGAAACAGTTTTCGTTTATAACTAAGTTATTGGTTTTTATTAAAGTTTATTGGATAAAATATATAGGTGAAAATCAAGCAAGAAAAGGGCTAATTGAATATTTTATGTATTATAAACGTTACTGTTTCTGGAAAGGAACTTAATGCCTAATTTTGATGTCTTATATTAAAAAACGATCTTGTAAGATGACATGTTTAACTTTCAACTAAATATATTATTTTTTCTACAATAAATATTTAAAATGTTTTTTGCAAATGAAAAAAAAAAAAAAAGCAAAGAAAATGTGTAGACTAAGGAGATATACATGTGAATACATTAAAATTATACATCAATTGCTAATAATACTTAATACAGTAGAGCACCGTTTATAAGGGACCGTTCTTAAAAAGCGTATAACTGAAAAAAACGTACAACTGAAAATTTGTTTTAACATTAATACACAATAAAGTGTCATATTAATAATAAAAGTCGAACAAATTTTCATTATTTCGTTTACATTTATTTGACTAAGATATATTTTGAATTAAATTTAAAATATTTTTAAAGGATAGGATAAAAATTAAATGATAATTAAAAATATAGAAAATCAAAAAAATTCCTTAGGATTTGGATTTTAACCTTTAAAGACAAAACCTGTCGTTCTTTAAATGAAGATGATATATCATTTTTGCAAACGATTAAAAGGAGAGAGAAAAAGAAAAAAAAAAAAAAACCTTGTCTCTCCAATGGTAATGTTAAATAAACACGATAAGAAATAAGGAAATCTTCCAGTATCCTATTCAAGTCGCCCAATGGAAGTGAGCAATAAATCTTCACGTTTACAAAATGCCTATAAAATTCTGGGTTCTTTTCTTTTCATACCCCATCCCTGGAATCAATTAAAGGAGAGAGTTAAGGCCGATTTCCACAGCGAGCTCTTTCGACGGCTTCTATTCAGAATCCTTTGATGTGGTCAGCCGAGCTCAAAACCCTCAAACGGCGTTGGAAGAGCCTGGTCCTAACCTCCAGCTGAGATAATTGAGGGGCTAGGGGCAGATATCTTTGTCAATTTTGCATGCTTTCCTTTGAGGTAACTGCGCAATCTGATAAAAAAGGGCTACAACTGATGACAAGACATTTGGCTCTTTGTGTCGGAAGCGTGATTAATGACTTTTTGAAAAGCTGCCACTATCCAGCTACTTGTACCCAAATGCTTATTTCTGAAAATTTCTCTATAACACCCACCTCCCTCTTTCCCTTAGGCTATCATTGCAGATTGCACTTTGTATGTACTATAGTTCTAAGAAAAAATCATCAAAAAAGATAAGAATAGAACATAGAGAGCATACATCTTTTTTTTTTTTTTTTTTATCCTGGAATGAAACTTAAACTTGGGACTCTACAAGGGGAAAAAAACGTATAAGTGAAATTAAGACTTGACTCATGTTGTATAAACGAAATATTTTAACATTGGATTTCAATTGAATGATTTGGGACCGAAGTTGAAAAACGTATAAATGAGAAAAACGTATAAATGGGAAACGTATAAAAGGTGCTCCACTGTATATCTAAAAAAAAATAATAATACCTTATTTACACTTTGCCCACCAACAGAATTAGCAAACTCAAATACAAGAAAGTCAGCAAATGTTCGCAAATGAGATGATAAAGCACGAGCCCCAATACGATCCAATATTCTGAACACGAAATTAAAAGAAAATTATTTGTAGCAATTTCAAAAACAGAACTGATATAAATAATATAATACCTATTACACAAAAATTTATCAAATCAAATTTTTTACTTTTTGAAATAATTATTGGATTAAAGAATTATTTGGCCTTAATATAATGATTATTTGATTAAGAAGAATTATTTCATTGTAAAGCTAAATTTAATTAACTAAATAAATCTGAAAACTGAAATTTTATTCATCAGTGACCAGTAGATCCTTTAAACTTATTCATTACTTTTTCGCAAATTTTTCTACTGTTTACTGATATAAATAATTTTCTTGCTCAGGGTTGCAACATAAAAATCTGGAAAAAAAATTTCCTGAGTTTCCCTATCTCTTTTAAAAGTAAAATAAGATGATACACAATCATACAGTATACAGCATTAGAATCTAACACGTCTACAAGTCAACTGACAAGGGAAGGTCACCAACTGTTCAAAAGGTATTTATATATTTTATATATCATCTTAAAGCACTAACTGAGCTAATAATAAAAATATCCATCTTATCGGCAAATGCGCCTCCTAGCGTGAGTTATTCTCAATTAAAGTTTGTAATTTGCAGGCTCTTCAGTAATGTACTTTGAAGAATTTTTATCATTAGAATCAATTTTTTAACAGATTCTCACACTAATTATGACTACTTGCTAATAAAGTAATTTACTATGTGTTTAATAATTATTTTGTGATAGCATTAAATTTATAAATTGAATACTTTGTAAATATTTTACACATGGCTACATATATAATCAGAAGGATTTTCCTGTACTGTACATCGACATAATCAATATTTTGGATAATGACACTGGATGGGGGAACAATAGAAGAAATTTAATGCACTAACATAGTCATGGAGGGGGGAAATAAGTGGAAAAGAAAATTTCTACTTTTAAAAAATTAGTAATTATATTATTACCTACAATATAATATTTTAATGAAAATGGATATATAAAGTAATAGTTTTTTTTTTCTATTTAATACTTTTTATACAGTTTAGCATGTATAAATTTATTGTTGACACAAAGTAATTATTAAACAGTAAAATACTTTACATATATATCATTATATATATATATATAACAAGTATATTTATTTATTTATTTTTCAACAGTACTTGCAAATGAGCATTGACTGTGCGGTCGCTGAACTGATAACCATTTGTGAAATAGTATCCAATGGGCAGCCATCGCCACCACTTACAGGATAACAAATACAAGCTTTGTACAGGATTTGAACCCGGCCCTACTGTGAGGGAGTTAGGGACGCTAACCACCACAATATACAGGCGACCTTTACTAATAACCTATGCAATGGTTTTTAAAATGAGAATATTTTACAAAACTGGTTATAATGATAGAAACTATACAAAGTACTTTGTTAAAGAATCTGTAATTTAAAAACTTTAAAATTGAGAATAACTCACGCTAGAGGGGGCGCATTTGCCGATAAGATAGATATTTTCGTTGTCAGTTCAGTAAGACCTTTCAAATGATATATAATATATATAAACACCTTTTGAACAGTTGGTGACCCTCCCTTGTGAGTATATCTAGGGTATATTAACAGGGGTGGTGCCAGCTAGGGGCCGGAGGGCCCCCCCCCCCCCATCGGGGCATACTTCTAAAATTTCTCGGGGGGGGGGGGGGGGGGGGAATACAAAACTTTCAGTTTTTCTACTTTTGGCAGCATTTTTCTTTCCTTGTACAAATTTGGAGCATTCCAGTTTTTCCATTCTGTATTCAATAGAAGAAAGTATTGGATTCGTAAAAATTTTCAGCTTCCAGTTTTCCATGAATATACACATTTTGAGAGGTCCAGAACACGTTTTGACCACGATATTTTTAGAAAATGTCTGTCTGTGGCACGATGATCTCCAAAACCACGAGGGGTACTAACAAACGGAATGGTATAAATATTAACAGTAATATTATTAACAGTATTGCAGTTTTTGATAAATACTTATATAATAAACTCTCTTTATGTAGTGCCTCCCTGTCGGGGAGGTGGTGTCCCCCCATCGGAGAATTTCTGGTGCCACTACTGTATATTAATTTTAAAAATCCCATTCTTTTTTCACACTGATTTTCAAAATGAGAGATTATTTCAATGCAAATGAATGAAATTTCTTCTTTTTGGATATCTAATTTATGAAATATGCCATACTTTTGCTGGCAATTTCTGAAATGTGGGATCACTTTGCTACTATTTAGCTTAATTTATGACTAATTTCCCAAGTACACAACTTTTACCTGGTCAATTAATACAATTCATTCTTATGGTGGGAACAGGCGAGGAAAAAAAAAAAGTTGTTTAATTTCTTAAGTTCCTGTTTTATTTTATTTAGCCACCACATAATAAATGTGTTTTTCAAGTCTATAATTAAAAAATATTACTTTTACAAAGAACTTAATCTTTAATACATAACAAATAGCACAAGATATAATTTTAAAACTATCAATCAAATGTTTTGGGAAGCAAAAGCACTTTTCTTGTGCAATACCATATAAGGTAAAGACACCAGTGCTCGTCACCCTTAAAATCTGCACCAGTGTTCGTCACCCTCACAAAAGGTATGTTAAAATAACCGTTAATTAACATCTATGGATTTGAATCTGCTCAAGCTACATTCTCCAGTTCTAGGGAATCTAGTGCTGGTGGTTTCAAATTCATAGATGCTATTAAACGCTTCTTTTAAAATGTCTTTTGTGAGGGTGGCGAGCACTGGTGTCTTTACCTTAATATAAAGAGCACTATATGCAAAGTTTTCAACAAATTTTAATTTGTAACAAGTCTATTAATAAATTAATGAAATGTAAATAAACAAAATGTTAATAATATTTGAATACTTTTAAAATGATCCACCAGAATAATATACACAAAAAGAATATCTAAAAGTTGTTATTTTATCACTTATAACCACAGATAACCAAACTTAAAACACTTTTACTTTGTAAATAAATACTTGATCTAAAAACTATAATCTTGTAATCTTATATAATACAGTGGACAGAGTATCAGATTAACATAATTTATTTAAAATTCAAGACCATGAACATATGTAAAGTCTTATTTGGACAATGGAAAGGGATGGGGGAGATGTAGAAAAACATCTGCTTTTTATTTCTGATTAAATGCAGAAAATGCAAATTTTTGAAAAAATAATTTTACTTATATCCATGTTTATTTATTTAAACTTTTACAAAGAAAATAAGATTTTTTTTTTTTTTTTTTACTCTTGATCTAAAGAAAGTCTAAAATCAGTACTTCATTCTATATATATAAAAACAAAGTAAAAATATCTCTCTCCCCCCCCACCCCCAATTCAAATTTTCAAGTTTAAAATTACTTTTAAACTTTTAGGCTAAAACTACTGGTGGAAGTACTTTAAGTAATTTAAATATTGAAAACAAGAAAACAGCTTGAAATAATGAATTACTAGATAAGTATAAAAACGGCAGTAAATGAATTATAAGAAAAAAAGTTACAAAATTACTTACTTATACGCTATAGTAGAAATTCGATCATTATCTAACAGCATTTTCCATAATAGACTAAAATAAGAACAAACAAGCACATTTCAAAAACTTGCTCAATTAAAATATCCTTGACGAGAACTAGTAATTCTTCCTACATAATAATAAATAATTAAAAAGCATTTTTATGACTGACTATATTTTACAATTTTTGAATTTCTATTTTATAATTGTCTATTATTTGATGCATTTTACACAAAAAGCTAAAATAAAATAAACAAGCACATTTAAAAAAATTTGTCAATTAGAATATCCCTGATGAAATTTAGCAAATCTTTCTACATAATAAATCTTTTAAAAGTGCATTTTATTACTATATTTTGCAATTTTTGAATTTCAACTTGATAATTATTGACTGTTAGATGCATTTTCCATGATAAATTAAAATAAGGACAAACAATCATATTTGAAAAATTTAATCAATAAAAATATCCCTAAGGAAAATTAGTAACTCTTTTTACACTAGACAGGCTGCTACAACCTATGTGATTACGAATCTATTAGTCCTACTATTTTTGGCAGTATTGAAAAATAGCAATAGTGATAACCAAGCCAAGATATCAGCTTGAAAAAAACAATTTAAAATGGAAAATTGTGGATAATATAAGTTTTTCATAGTTAAATGATGCACGTTAAACTTCCATATAAATGTTGTTAATAGAGTAGTCTCTCTCCTACATAATACTTTGATAATGACCAGTTTAAGTGGCTGTATTACACCAACAATTTTTCTCTTTTTATAAATGAAAAAAAAATCTTATACAAAATGCTGAATAAAGTAGTTTTTTGCACAAATTAGAAACACAATGTAATCCATAATATAAATTAACCCTTTCTTTCAGCATTAGCTGTTTTTCAGATATTTGTTATTCATAAAGTCAATACTATGCACAGTATAAATATGATAATTTGGCATTGTACACTTCAGATATTTATTAATCTTACTTTCTCGGAGAAAAAAAAAAAAAAAAAAAAGTAACATATATTTTAAAATTTAGTTGTACCAGCCTTTTGTTTAGATTATACATGATGGAAAAAGACAGACATAACCGCTTAAAGGGTTAAGGCATTTTACAGGAGCAGAACTTTTATTTTATTTGTTAAATTAATAAATTACACGTTATTCAAATTTTCTTATTTAAGTTAAAATAGTTATTTAATCATATAAAAATTGAAACTCATTAAATCAGAGAGAAAAGGTTCCACCAGTGGCTGAAAGGTTTTGCTTGCCAAAGCTGGCAGACAGCATGTGTTGTATTTGTACCCAACTCATGCTGGTCAACCGAGCTGTTTGGAGTTTGGGAGGTTTTCTCTGAAACTCACATGAATGGGCTAGAATTACTCAGAAAAATCCCCATGGAAGGCATTCCACCCAGAGACTTTAATATAGTCAATCGGTCTTAACATTAACACCCAACACGCATATAGAAACAGAAATAATTTTAAAATATTACACAGGCTCTTAAAAAAAACTTTTTTTTTTTCAGTTCCTGCTTTTTGGACACAAGTGAAGTTTTAAAATGGAAAAATAATATGATTAAAGCAGTGGCAATGTTTAAACTACAACATTTTTAACATCTTATAAAAATTTAACCCTTTCCGCAACATACCCAATTTTGTTTTCTAAAGTATTATTGGAATAATATTGAAGCTCTAATGCCTCATGGTTGCCGATTGACAACAAATTGCTTTTTAGCTGTAAATCATAGTTTAAAAAAAGTATGATTTTTAAAAGTATTTTTCCTATGATTTATGTAATATAGATAAAAATATAAGTATTTTTAAATTGATTAAAAAAATAATCAGGCATTTAAGGGTTAATAAAAATTTAAAAAACTTGTTTTTAAGATGCTAAATGGCCGAATTTCACAATTCTGCTCTATTCAGTTCAGTACAAAAAACTGAACAGACATGCAATGTAAATTATTATTATTATCATTATCATAGATACACCAGAAAATTATAATTTAACCTCTAAATGATGGCAGTGCATTTTCAATATGAAAATCTCAATTCAAATGACACAAAAAATATAAGAATATTTTAAGGAATTGACCTACCACAGAAAAAGTGGAGATGATCCTTGAAGTGAAAAATGAGATATAATATCATTTTCATTGCTCATTGCTAGAAAGGAAAAGAAAAACAATATTTTAATTTCGAAAACTAAGCTTTTAAGAATATTCATAACAAAAACCATAAAATATTTAAAAATTCATTTTTAACAAACAAATATTTTCAATTTTTACATTTTCCATTTACAAAAAACATTCAGAATATTTTTATTGAAATAAAATATGTATTCAACTTTTATACCAGTGGATTATAGATAGACTCTAAAATTATTATTATTATTAATCTTATCAAGACATTCTTATTGAAATTAGATTTTCATATTGGTACAGGAATAGCAGTGCACCTCAAATATTTGAAAAATTACTGTAAGGAATATTACCAAACAGCCTACATTTTTTATATATATATTTTTTTTATATTCCTTAAATTAATTACATAGAGAGATTAAAATTAATTTAATGAATTGAAATTTCCTTTTTTTAAGAGAAATTTCAATGGAAATGGAATGGAATTTCCATTCCACTGCAAGGGAAAAAAAAAATTAAATCTTTAGTTGATTTTAACCCGGCGTTGCGTAAGAAAAAAGAAATGGAATTATACGTGATGGTCATGTCATACCCATGATGGTATCCATCTATTTTCGACCATAAAATCTGCACAAAACATAAGAGAAACAAAAACACAGTTTGAAACACCTGATTTTGAAAAACAGTTGGGAAGATTCAATTTGAAAAAGTAGAGGCTGGGTATGACATACCCTGTGTGAGCAATCTCGGGTTAATATTGTTGCAATAAATTCAAGAATAGTCGTTGAATTGATAATATTATTCGACTGTTTCAAGAATATTCCTTGAAATCACTATTTTGTTGTACTGTTTTAAGAAGTTACACTAAATAAAGTGCATTCATGAACTAGAACCTGCCATCTTTACAAATTATTTTCTTCAAACAAGATAATCGGCACATTTTCGTAACATTATACTGATGTAAACTTCCATATTGGACACTCCAAATATCAGACACTCTTTTCAATTTCTAGAATAAGTTCTTCTCAGGGAATGATTTATGGCAAGGCATTCGAGGCACAAAAGGTGCTCCAAAGTATCTGACACTTTTTAAGTTTTTCTTTTGTATATGAAAAATTATCTCTTTTAAAATTTAATATTTTTCAAGAATCATCAGTCAGTGTAACTCTAGTTTTCATTCTTAATAATCATTAAATACTAAATTTTAATTTGTGTGTGTGTGTGTGTGTGTGTGTGTGTGTGTGTGCGTATGTGTCTGAAGTGTCAAAATTAAACACACAAAACTTTCCTTCAATTATTGAAAACAAAATAATACTTTTAATATCTCCAAGATGAACAAACTGTTTGTTAAATTATTGAAATCTAGAATGCTGTTACTGTATTGAAAAGAGTTTTATTTGCATGGAAGATATAAACAATTTCTTTAACAAAAAACTATTCTAGTTTTACTAAACTAAATACATGAAAAAACCTCTACTGACTTTGTTGCTTGCCTATTAAACTTTTCCACCGGGTTCCCGGTTCTCGTCAGACGGCCTCCTCTGTGCGTGACTTGGACTATTGTGATGGTCTTTAGCTTTCCAAACGTGACGCCACATACTGTCCGGAGCTACTGCGCCGCTGTCATTGCAAGTGTTCATATTGGTTGCTATCTCTTGGGAGCCATATTTGTTTAAACTAACTTTTAGTTTTTCATTTATATAAAGTAATGTTAATGGAATACTTTTATATGTTTAATATAATAAGAGTTAACATACTCAATAGCATCTAAAAATATGGCACAGGCCTTGTTTTCACTGCTCCAGAGCAACTGCAAGTGAATTTCAAAATGTAAACAATATAATGTAAAGTGACTAAATCAGTGATCACTGCTACAGAACTGATCTGTTTTGTGAGAGTGGAGACAACTGGAATGAAATTTTGTAAATGTTTTTTCTTATTGGCATCTGTCAAAATGTAAATTGTTTACAGGTAAAGACTATAAATGTAGAGTGTTTTGAGCAAGTCTCTCTCTTGCCTGTCAACTGGTTGGCACTTTTTTTTTTTTTTTTTTTTTTTTTTGTTTAGTTATGTTTCTTTTTACAACAGAGTTTGCTGGATATGAAGATAGTTTTATTTTAATGTAACTTTAATTATGATTAATTAAAATAAGTTCATTTTTTAAATCTGTGTTATTTTTGAAGTCTTCTACACACTCAGACCACTGCAATGTTCAAATTGAACTTTATTTTCCAATAATGGTTATGGGCCCAGGCCCCTCTAACCTAATTAGGCTTATGTGGTGGAAGTGAAGATGTATTTCTGTTGGCTATGTACCTGTGTTTTTTCTGGGACTATTTTTAGAGTGGACTTTTGGTTTTGGAAAGTTCGCTACTTTTATTTGAATAGTGCAAACCAGAATTTAAAAAAAAGATGAATTCTGAAACTCCATTTCTGTTGACTGCTGGCAATTGGGAAATATGGAAAGTAGAAATGAAAGTTCTTTTAATGCACCATGCAGCCCGGTGTTTTATAGAGAAACCTGAACTTGCGGAACTTATTCAGAGCAAAGGTGCCACATCTGATAAAGGAGTTGTACTTACATATGAAAGGGATCCCACTTCAGATAAAGGTGCTACAGCTGCAAAAGCCATGCTTCCAGTTTCTGAACAGTTGACATGGAAGGAAAGGAGTGACTTACAGTTAAGAAAAGACAGAGCCTTTACTTTGATATACCAGTCACTGAGTACAGAATTTAAACCATTAATTTCATGTACAACTGATGGAGCTAAAGCTTGGAATATTCTTAACAAGCATTTTGAGTCTTCCACTCGTGCAAGAATAATACAATTATTGGATGATTTCTTTAGTACAAGATGTCAACAAGGTGAAAATTTGGGACTTTTTTTATGTAGAGTAAAACAAGCTGCAGAAAAATTGCGTGAAGCTGGTCATGAGTTGCAGACATTATACATAGGATATCAGATGATAAGAAATTTGCCTGAACAGTTTCAAGCTATAGTACAGTCAATCTATAGATGGTCAGATGAAGAATTTGTGCCAGACAAGATAGAAAATGAGCTACTGTTAAAAGAGAATCGTTTGAAGATTTCTGCTGGTGGATTAAATGTTGGAGAAGTCTTTAGTTGTGAAACTGTAAAATCAGGTAATTCATGTTATGTTAAAAAACCAA
Source organism: Salticus scenicus (assembly GCA_963930645.1). Lineage (NCBI taxonomy): Eukaryota > Metazoa > Arthropoda > Arachnida > Araneae > Salticidae > Salticus > Salticus scenicus. The sequence goes on from OZ005654.1 coordinate 134,196,502, forward strand.
ATTTCAATAATTATGGTCGTTCTAATGTTAAAAATAGTAATTGTTTTAGTGGTTCCAAAAAATCTAGTAAATTTAAAGATTCTTATACTGGTGATTGTAAAAATGTAACTAATGCAAAAAATTATAAAAATGAATCTAATGTTTCTAAATTTGGAGGTGTTTTTTTGAAAAAGAAAGTTATTGGTCCTTGTTTTAAATGTGGTCAGTATGGCCATTTGAAATCTAATTGTGTAAATAGAACTGCTCATTCCAATAAATTTTCTGAAGTTAATAATGTTGAAATAGATAAATATAATTTTTCTTTCTCTGAATGTAGTTTGACTGAACTTTCTCCTGAGGCAAATTCCTCAGTTGTAAACGGTGATAGTATAACTTGGGTGTTCGACACTGCTGCGACTGCACATTTCTGTAACAATAAAATGTTATATTTAGATTTTGAACCAGTAGAAAATGTGCAGATGTCGTTAGCTGTTGAAGAAAAAGGAAGTTCAATTCAGGGAAAAGGAACTATTGAATTTTTAGTCAAATGTAAAAATAATTTAAATAAAATAACTTTAAAAAATGTTTTGTATAACCCACAGTTAAGAAGAAATCTTTTGTCTGGAGTTAAATTAGAAAAACAAGGAATTAATTTTGTTGGAAGTAAAGGTATAATTAATGTTTATGATAAAAATTGCAATGAGCTGTTCTATGCAGTTAGAAAAAATGATTTATATTTTTTTAAGCCATTTAAATATGTATTGAAAGAGAATGAAATGCACAGTCCAAGTGATCTTGGTGCAAATCAGGTTGAAATGTCACAAAATATTAGCTTGTGGCATGATAGATTTTGCCATATTAATGATAATTATATTATAGATACAAGTAAAAACAATAGTGTTAAAGGACTTCCTAGTTTAAATAGAACATCAGAAGATTGTGTACCATGTAAGTTAGCTAAATCTAAACGTGTATCTTTTAAATCAATTGGTGAAATACGTTCTAAAGTTCCTTTAGAATTGTTGCATCTTGATGTTTGTGGCCCTTTGCCAGTGTTGTCTCAGGGTGGAAATAGGTTCTTTTTGACAATAACAGATGATTTCTCTTGTAAAGTAACCGTTTAAATTATGAGAAATAAGTCTGATGTATTTGAGACTTTTCTTAAATTTTTCAGGCGGGCAGAAAGGTTGCTTAATCGAAAGATTGTGTCAATTAGAACTGATAATGGAATGGAATTCTGTAATAAAGAATTTGAAAATTTCCTTGAGAAACAGGGGATTACACATGAAAAAACTAATCCATATAGTCCTGAGATGAACGGGGTCAGTGAACGGTTTAATTTGACTGCTCTTGATGGAGTTAAAGCTTTATTAAATGCTAGTAGAGTTTCACAGAAATTTTGGGGAGAAGCCCTTAAATGCTTTACTTATGTCTGGAATAGATTATGCCATAAAAACAATAAGACTCCTTTTGAACTTTATATGGGTAGAAAACCTTCAGTTTCACACTTGAAACCTTTTGGATGTTTAGCTTATGTGGGTGTGCCTAAACAAACCAGGAAAAAGCTTGATATGCGAGCCAAACTGGGAATTATGTTAGGTTATGCTCAAAGAACAAAAGGGTATAGAATATGGTTAATAGACGAACAGAAACTAATAGAGACTATTAATGTAAGATTTAATGAAACTAAAAGAGCAATAGATGTAATAAATAATCAAAAGGTAATTAAATGTCCTAATTTTTCTTTTTCTGTACCAGACTATTTTGACAATGAAGACATTAGTCCTGTATTGGATGACTTGACTAAAAGTTTAGAGTCACAGACAGATGAAACTGAATGTCATGAGGGATCAGGTTTAGCTCTTGGGTGAGAAAAGCTGTACCTAGAACAACTGGTAATAGAACAGATATTTATTATGGAATTGAGGGAAGTAAAACGCGTTTAAGATCTTTAAATGAAGTTAAAAATTTTTGTGAAAAAAATAAAATTAAATGTGATGAAAAAATGTTTGATTTCTCGGGAAAGAATTTAATACAGGGAAAAATTTCAGATTTTGAATTAAACGAAGCAAATTTGGTAGAAATAAAAATTCCTAAATCCTTTAAAGAGGCAATAAACTCACCTGAATCGTTTAAGTGGGAAGAGGCAATGAAACAAGAAATGCAGGTCATATATGACCGCAATGTTTGGGAACTTGTCGAACCACCAAATGATGTAAAAATTTTAGGTAACAGGTGGGTTTATACCCTTAAAAGGAATGAGAAAAATGAAGTAATTAGATATAAAGCTTGTTTAGTAGCACAAGGTTTTGACCAAATAAAAGGTGAAAGTTATGAAGAAGTTTTTAGTCCAGTTGTTAATTTTTCTATAATAAGATTGTTTTTTTCTATTTTCCTATGTTTTTTCAAATGGTATAATGTACTGGTAGATGTTAATAATGCTTATTTGTATGCAAATCTAAATGAAATTATTTATATGAAGCAACCAGAGGGTTTTGTTAAAGATAAAGATAAAGTTTGCAAGTTGAAGAGGGCTCTATATGGACTTCATCAGAGTAGTCGCCAGTGGTATCAGGAAATGGACAATGTTTTAATAAAATTGAATTTTCAGAAATTAAATTGGTGCAATTGTGTTTATGTCTTTCAATGTAATATTGCTTCACTGTTGTATGTAGATGATTTAGTAATTTTTGGAAAAACAGAAAATGATTTGGAACTTGGAGTTGGTTTGCTGCAAAAACATTTTGATCTTAAAATTTTGGGGAAGACTAAAAAACTTTTGGGTATTGAGTTTGAAGAGATTGATGATAAACTTTTTATTCATCAAGATTCATATATTGATAAAGTCTGTAAATTGTATGAAAAATACAAGTTTCCCATAAGCTCTTTACCAATATCTAGGGGAGAAATTTTGTCTAAATTAGATTCTCCATGTAATAAAGCAGAAGCTGATGAAATGCAGCAAATTCCCTATAGAAATTTAATAGGCTGTTTATCGTTTATCGCTGGTCGAACGAGACCAGATATTATGTATGCAGTAAACTTACTTTCCCAGTTCCAATCAAATCCTGGAATGAAACATTGGCATAATTTGTTAAAGTTGTTAGGCTATCTTAAAAATACACGGAATTATAAATTAGAATTATCAAAAATTAAAGAGTTAAGTTTAAGCTGTTTTTCAGATTCTGATTTTGCCAGTAACAGAGATGATCGAGTTTCAATGGGAGGCTATATAGTTTTTTTAGATGAAACTCCCATATCTTGGAAAACTTTTAAACAACAGTGTGTCAGCTTGTCCACAATGGAAGCTGAATATGTTAGTTTAACAGAAGCAGCAAAGGAATTAGTATGGTTAAAAAATGTTTTATTAGATAATAACTTAAATTTAAACTTAGAAAAATGTCTATTATAGTGTGATAATCAAGCAGCAATATCTTTTTCAAATTCACCTTTTGAAAATAGTCGTACTAAACATGTACATATTAAATATCATTTTTTGAGAAATTTGGTTTCCGAAAATTTTTTTGAATTAAAATATGTAAAAAGCAAGTTAAATTTAGCAGATATTTTTACAAAACCTTTAGTTAAGGAATACTTAATGAATTTTTGTAGGAGAATTTTTTCAGACTTAGATTAAATACACTTTTTGTCATTTTTGGTCATTGCATGGCCAGTAAGTTCTTGAGAACCGCTTCTGACCCTGCACTGGCAAAAAAAAAAAACTGTCAATCTAGTCAAAGTTAAAATTTTTTTGTATTGAAATGAGTTTGTTTTTAGTATTTAATTTGTTTTGTAGTTTCGCTGTTGCTGGGGAGCATTTAAAAAGGGGGGCATTTCTTGGGAGCCATATTTGTTTAAACTAACTTTTAGTTTTTCATTTATATAAAGTAATGTTAATGGAATACTTTTATATGTTTAATATAATAAGAGTTAACATACTCAATAGCATCTAAAAATATGGCACAGGCCTTGTTTTCACTGCTCCAGAGCAACTGCAAGTGAATTTCAAAATGTAAACAATATAATGTAAAGTGACTAAATCAGTGATCACTGCTACAGAACTGATCTGTTTTGTGAGAGTGGAGACAACTGGAATGAATTTTTGTAAATGTTTTTTCTTATTGACATCTGTCAAAATGTAAATTGTTTACAGGTAAAGACTATAAATGTAGAGTGTTTTGAGCAAGTCTCTCTCTTGCCTGTCAACTGGTTGGCACTTTGTTTTTTTTTTTTTTTGTTTAGTTATGTTTCTTTTTACAGCAGAGTTTGCTGGATATGAAGATAGTTTTATTTTAATGTAACTTTAATTATGATTAATTAAAATAAGTTCGTTTTTTAAATCTGTGTTGTTTTTGAAGTCTTCCACACACTCAGACCACTGCAATGTTCAAATTGAACTTTATTTTCCAATACTATCTCTATTGATTCGCGGTACATAGCGTAGTTATAGTCCTCAAAATTGGCTATTTTAGCTGTTTGTTCAAAATTTATATTGATATCTTCTATCCAATTATGAGGCCAATTATGAGGACTATAACTACGCTATGTACCATGAATCAATAGAGATAGCAACCAATAGGAACACTTGCAATGACAGCGGCGCAGTAGCTCCGGACAGAATGTGGCGCCACGTTTGGAAAGCTAAAGACCATCACAACAGTCCAAGTCACGCACAGAGGAGGCCGTCTGACGAGAACCGGGAACCCGGTGGAAAAGTTTAACGGCAAGCAACGAAGTCAGTAAAGGTTTTTTCATGTATTTAGTTTAGTAATGTCAACACTTTGTTTTTTTAATTAATGTAGTTTAAAGTTATTCTAGTTTTAATTGAGACAAGATAAGGTTTTAATGTTTGTATCTAAATTACTATACTTAATAATAATAAAAAATACATAATTAATTAAAATATCAAATATCAAATTTACACCTTTTATAAATTATCGTTGAATATTTAAAAGGATTAAAAAATAAAAATTATTTTTACAAAGTTGCTATAGAGTTATTTTATTTTATTTTTTAATTGATTTAGATATCAGCTAACCATTCAACAAAACCTTATTCCTCTCTTGCTTAAAAAAAAAAAAAAAAAAAAAATTCCAAACTGAATTTAATTTTATACTCAAATCCTATTTTTAACTCAAAACTTTACATATTAGTAAATTCTTAGATTCTGTAACAGACTATTTCTTATTATGTAAAATTCAGGGTGGTCTATAACAAATGCTAATTTTTTTCCCCCTCTATGAAAAGAAATATAGAAATTTGGTCCATAAAAAAAAGGGGGAGGGGAGGGGTAAATCTGAGGGCAGTAATCTCTTTTAAATGATAAAGACGAAAAGCATGAAAATTAATTTTCCTGCAAGACTGAATTATTAATATAGTAAGAGAAGTTTGAAGGGGGGGGGATGAAGAGGGAGAGAGTTTATAATGCCTACCAGGGAAAAAAAAATGAAATGAATGAAGGTTTTTAAAAAGTAATTAAATTTGCTGCAGATGTGCAAAAAAGAGATTATTACTTTTCCATTTTCGATATTCCTCTTCAACAGAACGTTTCAGCTGAGCTTTGTTTTCTTTTACTGCTTGATGCTGCTGGAAAAATTCAGCAAGAACATTTGGAAAACACATCAATGTAAAACTAGACCAACTATGAGGGGTGTGTTGCATGATTGTTGTCAAAATTTCCTTACACCATGTTCCAGAAAGTGATTCTGATCCTGAAAATAGAAGATAAAAATTTGTAATTCCAAATTAGTACATTCAGTTCCAACTTAGTCTGTAGCTAAATAATAGTTAAGTATCTTAAATAAAATTTTATTATAAAAAGAAAGGGGAAAAAGGGGGTTTAAAATAGCTTTGAAGAATTTGGGAAAATGACCCTATTATACTTTTAGACCATTTAGCACTCCTATATAAACAATTACAACTAATCTAAAGATCATACATAAGCATGTTTTAAAGAAAAAAAAAATCCACTTATTTTGATTATTTTTAGTATAAAATAGCTTATTATATGGAGTATTAAACAAAACATTGAATTGAATCAGCATAATGGCCCTCTTACATATCAAGTTTTGTTCGATTGTACAATACACATTAGAACCTGAGATATAGCCTTTCCCTTAAATGCGAGATGCACATTCATAGTATAGCAGTGTCACCTATTGAGCGATTTACACAAAAAGTTGATAGACACTAATTTATGTCCTATTTTATTTACATATAAATTTATATGTAATTATGAGCAGTAGTTCCTGAGATATAGTTGGAACAAAATTTTTGTCTCACACACACACACACACAGACATTTAAAAAAAATGGTCAAATAGGGTTCTGAACCTCTCAAAATGTGTAAATTCATCGAAAACCTGTAATCGAAAATTATTACGAATCCAATACTTTCTCCTATTGAATATAGAAGAAAGTAATAATATAAAACTGAATTTTATTTGATATTCAATAGATAACTTTAATTGATATTAAAAACAATCTACTATATAATGAATAATATGAATTCATCAAAATTAATGTTGTTTTTGACAAATATTGCAAATGTACCTTCATTACATTACATGTACAGCCATGTATAATTTAAGTGTTTAAATTGAGAATGCTATGAAAATAAATACAGTTGAACCTCGTTAACGTGAACTCACTTAACGTGAATTACTTTTAACATGAACTGTTTCTACAATCCCCATCAAAATGAAGATTAGTTTCTGAGTTACTGATAGCATGATCAACTGTTAACATGAACAAATTTTTTATTTCCCTTGAGCTTCACATTAATAAGGTTTGACTGTAGCTTGAACTGCAGAAAAGAAGAGTTAAATATGAGAAAGGGAAAAAAGAAACTAATATATACAAATTATCACATATCAGGTGTATAACCATTGATATTATCTGCAGGGAGCTAAGGTAACTTGAGGGGGACTGTAACCGAACTATGAGTTTATTTCAATGGTCAAAAATGAAAATTTATTTAAGAATCAAAGAATCTAGGAGGGAAGCCTCTGAAGCTTTCCCTTGGCTACACCTTTGTTACACATTGTTTGGAAAAGTAAATATTCAGCTTAGTGGTGAAAATGGGAAAGTCCTTTAACAACAGAAGCTCTAATACTTTCAAAAAGCATAAGCATTCAGAACTCAGTAAAATATACGTAAAAAATAACTAATAAATTAGATATTTTAAAATAAAACTGCTGTTGTATGATATGATTAAATGTGTTTGTGTGAAGGCCAATTGTCTACATTCAGATACTAGGCCTGAATGGAATGCCCTCTGTGGGAGGTCTTTCTAAGAGATACTAACACGTATTTACACAAATTTCAAAGAAAGCCAAAGAAAACTCTAAATGGCAAAGTTGATGAGCACAACCTGGGATCAAACCCAACATTTCCTGTCTACCAGCTTCGAGAGCAGAACCTTTTGGTCACTGGTGACGTGTTGTACAATTAAAGCTTACAAAATCAATTCAATTCTTTAAAATGCATTAAATATTTTTTTTTTAAAGAAATTTGCAATAAAAATAATAATTAGAAACAATAAAATTTCATTTTCGTAAGTCTATATATTATATTAGCTTTCACAGAATTAAAAGCAAAATAAAAATTTACATTTGATTTACTTTAGTTTACAGATGATAAAAATATACTGAAAATATATACTATAGAATATTTGATTAAACATGATTAATATTGAAATAAATAAATAAATGAGAATATAAATATTCATAATGCACATACATAAAAATTACTATAAAACAAACAAAGCACAATGAGGTAATCAGAATAGGAATAAATCAAATATACACAACATAAATAAATTCCCTTCATTTTTTTCTCCCCCTCTCATTAACAGGATTCTCACAAAGGAAAATTTGTGAAAATTTTATATAGTAATTTTTACTTACTTCTATATTCAATAGAATAAAGTATTAGTTTCATAAAAATGTCCAACTTCAGGTTTTTGATGGATTTACATGTTTTGAGAGGACTTGAGCATAATTTCATAAATACAAAACTTTGAATAAATATCACAACATGCAAAACAATATTATTCAAAGTTTTGTACTTATTACTTTAAAACATCAGTTCTGTGGTGCTTTTTTATTATTTTAGAAAATGATTTAACTATTTTCAGAAAATGTCTGTCTGTGTGAGACAAAAATTTTGTGGAAACTGTCTCTCAGGAGTTACTGCACAGAATTTCATGTAAATCAATATGTAGTTGCATTTTCACATAAATTAGTGCCAATCATCTCTTGGTGAAAAATGTCCAACAGGTATCACTGCCATCCTCTTTATTTTTTTTTTTATTTTTTTTTTTTTAATATATCAGTATATAGGACAAAATTTCCAATAAATGTGTGCAAGGAGATTACTTAAAAAATCATTATAAAATTAAAAAGAATAATGTAAAAGGATTTATAATAGTAATACTTTTTAACTTAGAAAATAAATTTTGGAGATGTAGCAGCAATGCTTGTCCCCTTGGGAAAATCCAATCGTTTCAATAATAATCTTGTTTAATCAAATATTCTAATATTTTTTCGAATATTTTTAAAATCCATAAATTAAAATAAATATAAATTTTTATTTTACATTTAAATCTTTGAAAACTAAAGTCTTACTAAAATGAAATTTTATGAGGTTTTCAATGTAAAAAATCGGCAAGTTGTACACAGCAGAAAAAGGAACATAGTTTCTTATCATAATAAAAAGACTCTGAAATTGGACTAGCCAAAGTTTACAAAGGCTTAATAAATAAAATCTCTATAAAATATTAATAATAATAATGAAATAAACAAAATAAAACAAATGTTAAATATAAAAAGTAAAATAGCAACATAGAAAAAGATAATGTTGACCAAAGAATTTTCCATTGGAAAATAACAATAATTCTAGAAATTTGATAGATTTAAAAAAATTATTCGTAATACATACCAATTTTAGGTAAAGAATCATAAAAAAATTAATAACAATAAACTATGTCACTCACAACTCTAATTAAAAATTTAAAAAAAAAAGTAACCTTTCAAATTTTAAGCAGAAATAAATATAGTGTTACCTGTTACATGGATAGCCCTAGCAATGGTCAAAACTAAAACCTTATTTAATTCTTCAGATTCACTTGATAACAAAGATTTTGGTTCAGATGGTAAACGTGACAACTGAGGCTGAACTTCTGCACTTCCCATACCAGCAATAAGTTTTAAAGCAGTACTTTCAACACTGGAGGAAAAAAAAAATATATATATATATATATATATATATATATATATATATATATACATAATACATACATATAGATAATAACAGGAACTTTATTAAATACAGTACTTAACTGGCAAATATTTAAACTATAAAAATAAGTTAAGTGTTGTAATGCTGTTTTTTAATTTCTCTCTATATAAAATCGTTTGTCTTAACTGAGTGAGCAAGCAATTGACTAATTCATCATCACTCGACCAAAACTCCTATAAAATTGGTAAAAACATTCCTTTTATGATGTAAACAATGCCTAGGCAGCAATTTTATAAAATTCATCTCCCTGAGAGGGAGACAAACAAGATTTTTTCATATCTCTTCATATCTTGAAAAAGAAAAAAAAAAACATATAAAAAATTTTCTCTAAAAATCAATTTCATAAATCCCCCCCCCACACACACACACATACTACTCCGATTCAAAAAATTAGAATAATGAAATGAAAAGAAATATGGTCAAGGGAAATGAAAATCGAATTTATCAAATAAATAATCAACAATATCAAATATAAAGTACTATAATATGAATCTGCATATTTTGCAGATTATAAAAATGTAAACACATTACAATGAAATAGAAAATATATTTAAATCAGCTAACAACAAAAAATTCAAAATATTAGAATACTTTCTAACATGGTTCAAAAAATTAGAATAATGAAAATATATTGAACATAATTTAAACTCTAAGTATTTTTACTTGCTAATCAGTACTTTGTTGCATCACCCTTAGCTTTAATGACAGCTCTTAAACGTTTTGGCATGTTTTTAACTAAAGGTTCACAATCTTTTTTATCCAAATTCGCCCATATGCTCTTTATACTAGAAATAAGTTCTTTTTTGTCTCTAGGCGCAACTTCTTGAAGTCGTTTCTTCATAATTCCCCACAAATTCACGATAGGATTTAGATCGGGTGAGTTTGCAGGCCAAGGGAGTACAGGTATGTCCTTCTCTTTGAGCCATTTAGTTGTTGATTTGGAAGTGTGGGGAGAAGCTGAATCTTGCTGAAACAAGAAATCGTCATCACATAAATCCTCAGCTGAAGGAATCATGAAATGTTCAAGAATTTCTTGATAGACTTCTGAATTGACTGTTGTGGAAACAATACACAACCTGCCTGGGCCTTCAGCAGTCATGCAGCCCCATACCATAACAGAGGTCGCAAATTTAAACGAACGTTTTAAACATTCTTTCTTATAAGCTTCATGTTTGAGTCTCCAGACACGTATACCTTGATTTCCGTGAGACACACAAAACACACTTTCATCGCTGAAAAGTATCTTTTTCCAATCGTCGTGATCCCAAAATAGCCTTTGTTTACACCATTTAACTCTAGCAGCCCTTTGCTTAGATGATAAGAATGGCTTTATCTTAGGCACACGTGATCTAAAACCTAATTTGCGAAGTCGTCGTAGTGTTGTAGATTTGGAGACATTTATACCCATTTCTTTCCATTTTCTATGCACATATCTCACACTCCGAAAACGATGTTTCTTCACAATCTTTTTCAATTGCCTTTCATCTCTTCTTGAAGTTACTGGCTTTCGACCACTTTTAAAGTGTTTATTTTGAAAACACTTATTATTAGAATATTCTCTCAAAACTCTACTCACACTTGCTTGAGAGCATTTCACTTCTTTTGCTATAAAAAGTTGTGTTTTTCCTATTTCGTGCAAGTACACAATACGATATTTCACAGCCTCAGATAAATCGCTCTTTCGTCCCATATTAAGCAAATACTACGCTACAATCAAATGCCAAACGACTTTTCATTTTCAACGGAGCACATTTTATAGTCCCACAGATGTTAATCCCGCAGCCGTTCTCTCAACTTATAAGAAAAATTTGAATATTCTAATTTTTTGAACCATGCTATCGAGGTATTCTATTTCTTTGAATTATTCTAATATTTTTTAAATAGTTAATTATTAATATATCAGATAAAAATAAATATTTATGTTATATTTATAAATGCTCTGAAGATAATTAGATACTTTTAATATATTTTTTCCTGGACGCAGTATGCAAATTGACGCGTTAGCAACATCAAACTCATTCTTTTTTACATTATTCTAATTTTTTGAATCGGAGTAGTACACTTCCTTAATGCCATCTTGCATCTAGATTTCTGTTTAGATTTACATCATTACATGCATACTCATTGTCTAAGATTTCCATTGTTTGCCATTAATTAAAATCTATAAAAATTTCAAAAAAAAAAAACATCAATTTTGAAACATTAAAAATCTATAACCATATCTACACAACAAACTGAAAAATCATGGAAATATTAGCCGATGAGCATACATGCAATGATATAGAACTAAACAAATCTAGATGCAAAGTGGTGTTACCTTTTAACATCTGAAAGAAAGAAGAGAAACAGCATCAATCATAAAGAGACAGCTATGAAAGACTAGGTGCCCAGTTGAAACTGTTAAGAAAGAATTTTAAGTAGGTTTTCTAATTTTTTACACCTAGAAATCAGTTTCTGGAATTAAAAGAATTTGCCTTTTCTCAAGGGAGTGTGTATGTGTGGAGGGGGGGGGGAGACGATCATGCTTTTACACATCTCTTCATACCTCAAAGAAAAAAACTGATGTGGACACCAAATGACTTCCTTATACACCCATTGGAATATACATATTGTTAAGAAAATGAAAACATTGATATATTTGTGTGAGGTAACGGATTTGTAAATAAACAAGCAAGTTCCAACCAAGAATTTAAAAAAAAAAAAAAATTAAAAACTGAAAAACTGCTACTCTTGCCACAAAAGTCATGATAATAGGGTTATATATACCACCAAACAAATATACTAGTTTTTTCAGAAATGGCTTATTATGGAATCTCTCATTGGCAAATTCATAGCTTAAAGTTTAATGAAAATCATTTGAGTATAAATGGTCTACTTTTGTTCTCTTTGCCAAAAATTAGAGGTGAAAAACGATACATTTTAACGAAACAATCAATTCAGTTAAAATTAAGAAAGGATTTACTAATTCTGGCAGTCTTGAAACAACATTTACAACCAAATTTGTTTGCTAATTTCACCAAGTTGCCAATTTAGTTTTTGGTCTTGGCATTGATTTTGGCAATTTTGGTGACTTGGTGACCGAATTTTGTGAAAATTTGTAGTTTAGAGTTGCCAAAGTTTGGAAGCTCTAACTTCAATAAGAACAGAATTCTGGAATTTTCTGGAAAGATTCATTGGTTTATAGCACTGAACTAAATTCTTCGAAAATTCTTTAAATGACAAACTAAACAAAATGGACTGCATTCATCGACTAGAACCTGCCTATATATTAAGAATTACTTCTTACACACAAAAATTCCGGCAACTTCCAAAACAATATAATTACGTGCTGAGTACTCATTTAAAGAGCATTTGTCGACTAAAACCTATTTATGTCTTTAAGAATTACATTCTACACAACACGCAAAAATGTCAGCAACTTTCATAAAAATATCATTAAGGGCTCTATTTACGGGCTGAATATTCATTAAATAAAATGCATTTGTCAACTGGAACCTGCTTATGTCTTTACAAATTACTATATACACACAAAAATGTCAACAACTTTCATAATAATATCTCTATCATTAGGTTATTTTGAAATCTGTATGATGGTAGGTCACATATACTGGCCAAAACCTTTGTATATTTGGTCATTATGAATATAATTTTCCTAAATACAGTAGCTGCTGCTTAATAAATTCACTGGATAATAAAATCAGCAGCTTAATTTGATCAAACTGCTAGGAATGGAATCAAATCAATACAAGCTATGTTTATAACCGCTGTTTAATAAAATCAGCATCGCCAGTTAATAAACTAAAAAAATCTCTTGAGCAGCAAAAATGTACATTTATGCTCGCTAAAAATATTTTTATTCACATTGTGAATTTTTAATTTTTGAATGAAAAAGAAAATAAAACACAGCAATAGTTGCGCTATTTCTCTTTGTCAAAAATTTTACAACAACAGCTTAGTAATAAAATAAACACACCCATCACTTGTCTTAATAGGTGGTATTCTCAGCATGGTAATAAGTTAGAAATTTGCTTTGATTCACCAGCATTTTTTTTTTTTTTTTTTTAACTATCAGAGAATAGTTTCTGGTTCTTATATTGAAATATCCAAGAATCAAAAGATTTAAAGGGAAAATTTTTAAATTAAAAAAAAAGCAGCTTGAAATTATGGTAAAGTAATGACGATTTACCTCAAATGAAGCCAAAGGAAGGCGTAGCAGAACTTAAAGTTTCCTGAATTTGCTTTATGCAATTTCCTTGAACATAGAAATAATATTAATGCCCAAATCTGTAACACAACTGGAATCACATAAGAAAAGCAGAAGATTAGGCAGCAAATTGGTTCAAGAATGCCATGTTGAAGAAAATTCCATTCACTTGTACAATTTTGTTGAAGAAAATTGAAAACTTCACATGAATGACAAAAATTGGTAAACTTTACTTCTACGAATAACTCTTTGATAAGATGGAAGAACATAAAAATATTATTTACCGTAAACTGCACGGAGGAAAGCAAGACTCTCGAAGATTTTTAAAGATGGTTATTGGGGAACAGACTTTTTGCTGGAAGGCTATGATCCAGCTCAGATTTTTGAACATTTATAAAATTACACTGTTTTATCAGGCTTTACCAGAGCACACTCATATGTTCAAGACCGAAAACTATTTAGCATGTAAGAAAATTAAGCAAATGACTGTATGACATGCAATAGGACGGAAACTATAAAAAAACTTTCTTTAGTTATTGCAAAAACCAAGAAAGCTCACTACCTCAGTAGAATAAATAATTCCTCTGTAGATCAACACAATAATAAAAACTCATGGCTGATGTTTGCAGTCTTCTCTGATTTTCTTGTACAATGGGACAAAAAGCTAACTAAATATATTATTCTGGTTTAGGGCAATTGCACTGTACAGCTGTACATCCAACGAATTTAACGTTGCAACACATAAAATAACATTTATTCCACTTAAAAAAACCATTGTCAATCAGTCACTTGTTTAAGGATCAGAACTTAAAAATGTCATTATAGTAAGTTATCAGACATAAAATCTGTAACAGATATTGATGCAGGTGATTTATCTGCGTTTTCTATAAATATTGTAGCAAAATCCATTTGCAGTGTCTTCTGCAGGCAATGTATTACAAAAAATATTATTGGGTCAGAGTGGCGAAAAACATTATCCCAAAAAACTTCTTAGTGGGTGTATTTAAGTCAAAAGAAAATTCTCAGGAAAAATTTTTTTAAATTAATTTAACGAAGATTTGTTTCAAAATGTTGAGATTCATGAAAACTTTGGCTGAAACTATCTGGCATTGAAAATATAGAACAGTTCAAGCTGCTTCAAGCAGTTGAAGCGTTACAACTTTCAAGTGAGACTTCGTGTAAAAATGAAAACTCTGATATAGACAAGAAGCTGGATTTTCCATCTGCAACAGCTGATGAAAATAAAGCATTTCATGTACTCAAAGAACATTGGAGAATCGGGATGGAAATTGCTAAAATATGGCCAGTATTACATTTTTGTTAGAAATATTAAACAATCAATTGCTCTGTATCCATAATAACAAAGAACTATTAATGCTTTTCAAAATGCCCAATATTTAATTAATGTAGAAATACTGACTAATTTTTTATGCAGTATTGTATGTGTTTATTAATTTTACATGGAATATGTGTTTAATTTACTTATTTTCAAGGAACAATTAATTACTTATCAATCAAAAATTAATTAATATTATTTATTAATCACATTAATCGTTACGTTTTAAAATTTCCTTCCTAATTCAGGGAAATAATACATTTGTTTTGTATGATGGAACATTTGTCGGATATAAAAATCCGCCGCTTAATAAAATCACTTTAGCTGAGAACGAATGTGATTTTATTAAGCGGAGGGCACTGTATCTCCAAAACGGAAAGTCACAAAAAGAGTAAAAAGGGAGATGCACAACTAGATGCTATAACAAACCTATATACCAATTTGCAACAATCTACACCCAACCGTTTTTGAGTTATATAAGATACATACACACATACAGACATCACTAAAAATCGTGCAAAGTCGCTGATATCTCTAAAACGAGAGCTTGTATTAAGATGAAATTTGCAGGTGTACAACTAGACATCATGACAGTCACACATATAAATTTGCAACATTTTATGATGATTTGGTTTTGAGCTATGTGAGATATAAAATCCATTTCGCAAATCAGGATTACAATACTTCTTTATACTTTGAATAAGGAAGTAAAAATAACAGACATTCATAAGTTTATTGTTTTAAAATGTAATAATTATCATGGTTAGAAATTAGGAGATAAAAGCTAAGTGTCATTTGTACTTGGAATTTTTACTTTCATTACCCGGCCTACCGTAGTAGGAGTACTGTAGTGGGAGTACTGTATTCAATCAAAAATTTCAATATCAGGTTTTTACCTGATTTACATGTTTTCAGGTCTTCTGAGTCCAAAAAAGTGGTTTTTGGTAATTGGTCAGTGTGTATGTGGGGAATTTTTTGACTATCATAGCTCAAAAACTAATAAGATATAAAGATGAAACTTCAAAATTGAGACAGGTCTGGTATACAGATGATTTTTCTAACTTTTGGTTAAAATTGGAAAAAGAGAAGTGGGATATTGGAAAATGGAAGTACTGTAAATTTGTAGCTCAAAAAAGGCTTTTGAAAATTGACATATGTCCTGTATAAGTCAGTCATTTTGAGATCTTGCAAGTGTACTTTTTGTTAAAAACGGCTGTACAGATTTTTTTCAAACTTACCATATAACTCCCTTTTAGATATTCTTTCGTATGTAATTGTTGTTTACCGGTCAACAGATGAGATTGCCAAGTTTTGTTGAAAATCAGAAATGAGATGGAAAATCGGTATCTAAAAAATAGCTCTTACGATTTTCTTGAAAATTGTTACATAAATCCCTTTCTAGATATATTTCTGCAATATTACTTGATTATTACAGGAAAAATTACAGTCATCCTGTTTAGGTAGATCAGTTTCAGATCTCAGAAATTGGTATTTCAAAAAACAGTTCTACCAATTTTTTTTTTTTTTTTAACTTGCTATGTAATATATGTCTTTACATGTGTATCAGTTTTCTTTAACAGGAAAATTGTTAGAACAATTTTATGTCATCTGACCACATAACCTCTCAAAATGTGTATATAATATGTGCAATTGTAGATAGTGAAAGTCATATGATTGCTATACACCAGATTTTTTTTTTTAGTTGCCAAAATGCATTGTTGTTACCTACGCGTAATTTTAAAATAATTTAAATTGCTTAAGCAGACCAACCAACTATTACATATTTTTTATTTTTAAAGATTCTTTTGTATAAAAATTAGAAGCATGTTTCAATTTATGTTCTGAAATTATCAGTCTTACTGACAAAATGATTGAGAGCAATTATTGAAAATAAGTTTTTTAATAATTGCAATAGATAGCATGTAGATAGTATTGGACATGTGCTTCTGTTTATCAAAAAGTGAGCAATAAATAACAAGTGAGGTGGCAGTTGTGGGATTCACTGATTATAATAGGTAGAGGAATATGGAGAAAGAACGGAATGGGACGTTTCGGCGCGGCCGTTTTGGCGCAGCCGTTTCGGCGCGGCTGTTTTGGCGCAGCCGTTTCGGCGCGGCTGTTTTGGCGCGGCCGTTTTGGCGCGAGATCCATTTCGGAGAGGACGTTTTCGCACAGCCTGTCCTTCACGAAATGGCCGCGGCTTTCGTCTCAGCCTTTTCGGTTAAAATTTATTTAATGATAGATATGATTTCTTATTTATTTATTTTTTATGCGTGAACAAAAAAAATATTTTAAATTATTTACTAAATATATTAATGATGAATATCATTTTGCTTAATTCGGAGCCAATGATAAGATTAGAAACTTGTTTTTTGCAATTAAAACTTATTGAACTTAGTCATAAGATGGCAACACATAGGCAGCAATTCTAAAGATTCTAACCAATTTGGTGATGGAGGTTCTTTGGGAAATAAAATAAACAATGTAATTTCTGATTTTTTTTTTTTTTTTTTTTTTTTTTTTAATGCTTGAACCAAAAAATATTTTTAATTTTTTATTAATGACATTAATGATGAAAAGTATTTTTCGTAATTTAAAGAAGTCAGTGATAATATGAGAAAAGATCTCGATTTTTGTAGTCAAAACTTATTAAACCTATTGTCGTGCGGTTCTTTGGGTAATAAAATAAACAATGTAATTTCTGACTTTATATATATATATATATATATATATTATGCGTGAACAAAAAATTATTTTAAATTATTTGCTAAAGATATTAATGATGAATAGAATTTTGCGTGATTTAAACAGGGCTGCCAACCTCTGGGAGCGCTAAAGTGTAGTTAAAAAGCAAAAAAAGTGTAGTTTTAAGCTACAAAGTGTAGTCGCGAAAAAATTAGAAAATACTTAAAATATAAATAAGCATAAAATATTTTGTTTACATTATGACTTACTTTCTGAAATTTATTGATTTTTAATAATCAAACATTCAAAAATAATAGAAATTTTATCCAAATTTACCTTTTATATTAACATGGATACATGAAAATACACTAATTCTAATATAATATACTAATATGCAGGGTTGCCAACTTTTCAAAAACAGTTTGAGGAGTATTCAGAGAAATTTTGAGGAGCATTTCGGCTACTTTGAGGAGCAATTTTAAAAATTAAAAAAGAAAAAGAAAGAAAGAAACTACTAACAAAAATAAATTAGCAATAATCATATGAAATTAAGTGAAGAAAAAAAAAAAAAAAAAAAGGTAAGATGTAGGTATGCATCAAATTTTTAGTTATTCAGTATACTGAATATTCATTATTCAGTAATAATCAAACATTTAGTGCATGCCTATTCAAAAGAAACTTGTTTAATTACAAGAACAAGACAATTGATGTGAAAATAATTTCAATGCTATACTTCAAACAGATACAAAAATTGGATTTTTTTAAACAAAATCTTAAATTTTTGGAGTAACAAAAGTCAAAATAATGAACAATTTTAATAGTTTAGATATTAGAAAATGTAATAAAACTGAATCTACAATAAAATAATCATTGTTATTAAGGATGGAAAAGGATTGAAATTGTACAACATTAAATTCAATTTCAGTGCAAACTGACAGCCATCAACTTTTCTGAAACTTTTTTTCCCCCTTAAGATTATTGCTAAATATACCTAAAAAATCGAGTTTCCGTAGAGGGGGGGGGGGGTAGAATTACGTTTTTATCATTAATTAAATAAATATGCTATTTTTCTCGTATTTGACAGAATTCGCAATATTTTTACGACCGATTGCCGAAATTCGTAATTATTTCACTGCAAATTTACAAAATCTACGTTTAATAGCAAATAATTGCTAATATATACTATAATTTTGCTCTAATTGATAAAATTCACTCTTCTTTAAAGGTAAATCCTAAAATACGCGATTATTATGCGGCCGATTGCCGAAACACGCTATTATTTAGCTACTAATCTATGCAAAATACGTTCATCTAAAAGCTGAATCTTAAATACTCAACTATTTTGCCACTAATCAGTGAAATTTCCTTTTTTTTTTTTTTTTTTTTTTTTCAAAGTGTAATCTCGGAAATCGGGAATAATTTTGAAGTAGTTTTCGATAATACGGGATCGCTTATTCACTGATAATCAAAAATTTACGTTTTATATTCTATCATTTGGCTGCTAGCCAATAAAGGGTTTTTTTTTTTTTTTTTTTTTTTTTTTTATTTCCCCAGTTGATTTCAGTAAATCGCGATATTTTTGTAGCCGATGACGGAAATACGCAATCATTTCACCGCTAATTAACAAAATTTATGTTTAATCGCTGAAAAAGGCTTTATTTTGATGCTAATCGATGAATTTCTTGCTTTTTTCAAACATGATTTACATTATAAGTATAATTTTGTGGCTTTTTATAGAAATACGGAATTATTTTACAGCTAATTTTTAAAATTACGTAATTGTAAACTAATTGCTAAAATAGATGTTATTTTTCTAAAATTGTCTAATTATTTAGTCAAAAATCAGCTTTTTTTTTATTACTGAAATGTCATTTTTTGCGGCTGATTTATAAAATACTCAATTTTCTTGTGCTATTTTTGTGATGAATCCATTTTAAATCCGACGATTTTTGTGAAAGTCCCATTTTCAGATATGAAAATTTCTTAGAATCACCCACGCACTATAAAAACTAAGTTATCGCGTATTCAGTTATCCTAAGAAAAAGCACAGGAAATATTCTTTTTCTTTCTCCAACGGTAGATACTTGGTACGATAAAGTTCGAAATTTTCCACGATTTTTTCAGAAACTTGTATATTAAAACACTTAAGAAAGTTTCCTATTACAGAGGACAATTCCTCCGTTAAAGTCCGACTTTATACTGTTTTCTCCAAAACTCGCGTGATTAAGGCTTCAGACACTTTAGAAAGTCTCCTACGGAAGATAGCTCTTCCTGGTCTTAGTTTCCTTGCATTGTCAATCGTACTTAAAGTTCAGTAACTTTGAATCCATTATTTTTATCGATAAATAATTAAAATAAACAATTTTTTTCGTTAGAAAGTATTATTTTTTAGCGACTTATTAAGCATTAAGATAACTGAAACATTGATAGAGTTTAAATGAAAATCAAAATACAGCATAATCATAGCCATGAAGATAATCATAGCATTCGGTTTCTTTCTCCCCCCCCCCTTTCAGCTTGCGGTGTCTGTGCTTGCGGTTTTAATTAAGCACACTCTCAGCTAATGTAAACAAATACTTGTCCCCGTTCTGAGTCAGCAATATTTCGATTACGCAATGCCTAGCAGTAGAATGTTTTTTTTTTTTTTTTCTTTACTATTTATTTATGAGTATTTACGATGAAGCATGTGGTTCTTCAACTAGATTGTAAAAGTTAGATTTGTTATTTTTATATTTTCAAGAAGCACTTTCATACATAAAAAATAAAATTCAAAGAATAATGTTTTATGCGGCAACTGTTGGAAATGCAAAATTAAAAGTTGATAAGGATTGGATTGCGATGGAAAAAAAAAAAAAAAAAGGAAAGAAAGAAAGAAAAAAGATAGTTTTTTTTTTTTTTTCCCCAGTGTCTGCCACTATTCAGTTTTATATTATACTTTTTTAATCCGTGGTGAAATCGGAGTTCGCTCATTGTAAACAAGATGACGATGGGGAAAGGAAAAGCGTAGCTTTAAGTATACGATGCGTAGAGTGTAGTAGAAGCAGGCTAAAGCGTAGTTACTACGCCAATTGCGTAGTTGTTGGCAGCCCTGTTTAAAAGAGCCAATGATAAGGTGAGAAACTAGATTTTTACAATTAAAAATTATTAAAATTAGTCATCAGATGGCAATACATATGCAGCAATTCTAAAGATTCTAAATTATTCGGTGATAGAGCTTCTTTGGGTTAATAAAATAAACAATGTAATTTGCTTTTTTGTTTTTTTTTATGCTTGAACCAAAAAATATTTTTAATTTTTTATTGATGATATTAATGACGAATAAGAGGATTTTTCGTAATTTAAAGAAGCCAGCGGTAATCTTAGAAGAAAACTCGATTTTTTTAGTTAAAATTTCTTAAACTTATTGTCGCGCAGTTCTTTGGGTAATAAAATAAACAATGTAATTTCTGATTTATTATTATTTTTTTATTTATTTTTTTATGCGTGAACAAAAAATTATTTTAAATTATTTGCTAAAGATATTAATGATGAATAGAATTTTGCACAATTTAGAAGAGCCAATGATAAGATGAGAAACTAGTTTTTTTGCAATTAAAACTTAGCTTTGCAATTAAACTTAGTCATCAGATGGCAATACATACGCGGCAATTCCAAAGATTCTAACCTATTTGGTGATAGAGCTTCTTTGGGCTAATAAAATAAAAAATGTAATTTCTGATTTTTTAATTTTTACTTTTATGCTTGTTGTAAAAAAAAAAAAAAAAAAAAAAAATCTTAATTTAACAGTTAATTATTTTTTGATGAGAAAAATATTTATCTAATTTTATCAACGAAAGAAAAGTTGACCTTGTTTTTAGTGAGGTTGCTTAAATATGATTCCTGAAGAAGAAAGCACCTATATTTTCTTTTGGAAAAGCTGTCGAGGTTTTCTTAATTTATGTTATTACCAAACTAAATACTTTTTTTTGAAGCCATATTTTTGGGTTTCATTTCTTAGTATGAAACAATATCTATTGCAAGTATTTTAAAAACTTTAGTTCATTAATCCTTTAGCTGTGTAGCATTTTATCTGTTTAATAACTGATAAAAACAATAGTAGGTGAAGGTAGGAATTAAAAAATAATTAAATTTAATATAATAATAATAATTTCATTATCTTAAAGTTATCACTGCTATTCTTCTTCTTCTTCTTCTTTTTTTTTTTTTTTGTTACACAAAATTTAATTATTAAAGATTTAATTTTATTTTTATTTACAGTTTGCGTAATAAAATTTCTTATATAATAAAGCTTGCTGAAATAAAATAAAAGTTAACTTTAGCAAGAAACAAGAAAAAGAAAATGTATGCATTCTTAACCAATTCTTAAACTGCCTTCACTTAAACAAAGTCAATAATGATTAACTCGCGGGTTTATTTTAATCCATATAATAATAAACAGTTATAAAATTCTTGAATATTCCCGACTATTTATTATTTTTACGGGAAAAAAAAAATCTTACACTCAAAAAGTTCGGAATGTAAACATCTGGCGCCGAAACGGCCGGCGCCAAAACGGCCGCGCCGAAAAGTAACAAACCGGAGGAAGAAAGTCAAAAGTTGCCATAAAGTAAGAGACAGCAAAGAGAGAAACAAACAAACACAGAATTCACTATTTGGCTTGTCTGCTTGAGCTTGTAAGATGGATGTATTGGCGTTTGCGATTTTTTAAAGTTTGGAAAAAGAAAAATGGGGAAATTGATTTGAAAAAGCGAATTTTTGTATTAGCAGCAGAAAATGTATGACTATCAGATGACGACTAGATGCAAAATTACAGTCATCAAACTGAAATTTTTATGAAAAATTAGGCATCAAAAAGGACAACTGAATGTAAAATTTTGATCGTCAAACTAAATTATTTAAAGTGCAAAATATGAATAGTAACCACTAATTCAAACCCTGAAAATATGAATACCTAAATAACAAATTTAGGAATTGTTCCCCACTCCCAAAGAGATGAAGGTCAAAACAGGTTTTTCACATATTTGTTCATAGCTTTAAAAAAAAAAAAAAAAAAAAAGCAAGTATACATAAGATTCTCGCTTAAAAAAAAAAAAAAAAAAAAAAAAAAGACTGCCTGATTAAAGGAACTTGCTTGAGTACCCACCTCTCTCAAGCTTTGATACACTTACCTTTAATCTTTAGTTTAATCTGTGTGTAGTATTATTGGTATGGGGTGTTTTACTCTTCTTCCATGTACTTTTCTCAGCAATTGCATGCCAGAGAATGTTTTAAATGCTTTCTTCTGCAGAATTCTGATAAGGGGAGGGGGAGGAGGGAGGTGAAGAGAAACAAAACATGTGTTAGCTAGTCCACTGATGTTTTTAAACTCCATTTATGCAAAAAGGTGGACCAACTAAACACCAAAGGTGGCAAGCTTCTGTGTAATTGGAAAATAAATAAATAAATAAATGAAAATACGTACCACAAATGTAACTGTGTTTGATTAGTCTGAGTTACAGCAGCAAGGCTGTGCAAGTGATTTAAAAGTTGAACTCTGTAATGAGGCTGGAAGTGATGTAATCTGTAACTAAACATTTCAAGCAAAGTATGCAGAATACCCCATGCATGACTCCTAAATACAGTTGGAAGTAAGTGGCCTGAAATGCAAAAATATAATGCTTATATATTTTTTCCTAACTTATGAACATTAAATTTAAAAGTTTAAAATTTCCTGAAATGAATAAAAGTAGGAATGCCCTAATTCATGATGTATTCATTAACAGTAATCATTTTGAAAAACTTCTAATTAAAAAAGAAAATATGGATAGAGAAATTACTATGAAGCTTCAAGTAGTTAAAAAAAAATAAAAGGCCTTAATCATAATTTAATTATGAGATTTTGCTTTGAAATAACAGCAAAGAATTACATTCAAAGACTGCCATTTGGATCATAAACTAATTGTTAGTTATAATAATGTAGTTAGAGCATAATTTGTATCAGAAAACTTGATAAATATAATATCCATAAGGTATATGATAATATCTTCATTTCTACCAAGTGCATCAGCTCCTATTTAAAAATACATAATACAGTCGTCCCCACTTAAACGAATATTGACAATTCAGACAAGTTGTATACGAGCGGGGTATTCGAATATCCGGGGAAACAAATATACAGCAATATGGTTGAGTAACACATTGTAACATAATAAGAAGAAACTAATATTACTATTAAAAATTAAAAAAAGACAAAAACATAAAATATAAATCTTATAAAACCTAAAGATATTTAATTTAGCAAATGCAATATGTACATATGTAGTAGTATTACTTTGGCTGGAATAAAGCTGTGATAGTTGACTGTTTTTTCACGGATGTTGAACATTTCTACAATTCTTTTTCTAATTTATAATGTAAATTACAGGTCACCTGCACAAGCCTAAAAGTGTCGGCGAATTATAGCATACGACTATCTACTTCTTTCAGAGATAAGGAATGGCTTGAATGGCTCATCATTACTTTCATCTTCATCTTTTCTTTCGAGGAAGATGTGATCATTTCTTCGTCATCTTGGTTTCAACCAATTCTTTAAACTGCGCAAACTTCGTCTGAGTGAATTTTAGCTGTCCAAAATTACTTATCTCAAAGTCTTCAAAATCCCAAATTTCACTGTTCTCACAATCATAAATTACTGTTTCATTATCCTGTATTTCACATTTGACATTTTACAAATTTTGCTTTCCTGAAACAATTTTCAATTACTTTTAGAAAAAAAAAAAATCTGGTATTTTTTGATTAAGAATGCATTTTTAATAAGACTGACTGTTCAAATTTTATTTGAATAACCGTGGACGGTATGTGAAAAATATTTGTTTAAATGGAGAAATTTAACATTGATCCTTTAAAACTGATTTTGGTTCTAGCAAATTTCATTCGTATAAAAAAATTTCCAAGAAAAATATTTTAAAATGACCAATGCACTAACAATTTATTACACTTTTTTTTTTTCTAAATAAAATTTAGTAGCAGATATAATAATATTAAAAGCATTCTGAAAACAAATGAGTCTGCTTCAGAAGAACACTATTTCATTTAAATGAAAGATAAAATGAAGTCTACTTTTGTTTTTTTATTAATAGATATAAAATTTTGTACAAAACAGAATTTAACTTAATATGACAAGACTTTTTTTTTTTTTCTTTTTGTCTATTATTCCATATAAAAGCATGAGGTAATTGTGTTGTGTTCCTTAGAAATAATTACAATATTCATTTCCTAAAATCTGTTTCTTACAGATTTAGTATAGGATCCTGTTGGTGACTTTTAAATTTTTGTTGCCATTTTGGCGATGAATTAAAATGGCTATTTCAATTGTGTAAGTAAAGATTTTGAAAGAAACGTCCAAGCTACTTCAGAGCCAAATTTCAAATTTTGCCAAGGTATCCTATACTGAAGCTATTTCATATTTTTTACAACACTTTTCTCAATTCAACATAAAAAGAAATTTATTTATTATTCACACGTAAATAATATTTTCTATTATGTTGGGAAAAAAATTAATGTGTATTTTTTTTCCTAAACTTGCTTTTTATTTTTTTTTTTAAATTAAAATGAGACTTTTATTTAATATCTTTTGAACCAATTATCCGATTGAATGAAAGAAAATACAGCATTAGCTTGACTTTGTCAAACTTAATAAGAGTACCAATTTTTGTAGTGATCAGCTGTAACTTTGTATAGCAAATTAAAACTTAACATATTCAAGGTGGAATGCAGCAAAAATGACAATGCCAAATGTCTGATTGAAAGCAATGGTCCTGCCATACTGATAATAAGTATCTCAAGAATGAATATAAATTATTGCTACTAAGTTCCTCTCTTAATTTAAAGTTATTAGGAAATATAATACAATTTTGAGATTTTACAACATTTGTGGCTCACTGTGACATCCTTGAAATAAGGATTAATATATCTCATAATTTCCCAATAAAAAAATAATATATAGGGTTCAGATCAACAACAGAAATTTAGTAGTTAAAAAGAACTACATGGGTTAAGATTTAACGGTTTAAAAATATAAAATCGTAGGTGAAATAAACAACAAAAAAAAAAAAAAAAAAGTACTATACATGTATTACAGAACAAAGTACATATATATATATATACATTCGCGAAATACGGTTGACTGGTTGCCACTGGAAACCAATATATTTTAGCTAGCAACTATGTTTTCAATGAAAACTCAACATTTTTTCAAATTTTTAATATTTGATGAAAAAATTAGGACTGAATTGAATGCCGAAATCTATGCAAAACTGCAGAGTAGTTCATATCAATTCATGTAAGAAACAGGTAGAAGGAAAACAGCCACTCATGACTATCTGTGCATGTTTTTTTTTTTTTTTTTTTTTTTTTTTTTTTCACCTTTCTGAGCTTCTCTTACTTGAAATTTACTTTTATATTGGTTTATGTGGTTTCAGTGATCTTGTATGTGTTGCTTGGCTTTTACTGTGTTTAACAATTCACTATTAATAATTCAATAATATATACTATAAGTATATATATTTTTTTACTGCATATATCAATGGTTTTAATCAAGAGTTTTGTTTTTAAATTTCCACTTGCTGCAAGCACCTTTTTTCAATTAATCATCAAATAAGTCAATTAGCATGTTGACAACATATAAAAAAAAATGGTAGTGCACTGTTAAAATGCACACGTACCTTCATTAAAGTTACAAACAATATTAAGTTGATAATGTTTAATTTTATATACCATTTTGAATTCATTTAATTATTAAAGTCTTTTTCAATGTTAGAAATAATAAACTATGTCCAAATTTTGTAAATATTCATTGTTGTATGTGCATATTAAATAGGTCATTTTTAAAATACTGATTATTTCCCCTTAAATACCTTATGAAAATTTTATGTGTTTAATTATAGATCCTTTTAATGCATTACACACAAATACATACATGTGTATTATTCTGTAACTTTTTGCGGTAAATTTTTCAAAAGTTCTACATATAATAATTACAAATAAAGTATTGTGACATTTTGATAATGTTGTCTTAATTTGTCCAATGGAATACACACTAACATTGTAAATTTTTCATTGATCTTGAATAACATCTTGAAAAATCTAAGTTGTAGCCCTCCCTCCTAAAAAAATTATATGTATTTGCACACATAATAATCAATCAATCAATATCCAAGTTGCTGTATAGTTTTACTATTCTTTATCAGCTATGAACCAATAAACCTTGAACTTTGCTTGTATTACTCCTTGAACAACTAAACCCCTGAATTATTTTGTTTTTTTTAATCCATATGACTCCTAATGTATCATCCTGTGAAAGTATTGTTTGTTTATTGTGGTTGTTTTCTGTTAGATTCTCTATTATTTTGTACTTAATTGATTATTCCACTTTAAATTTCACTTCAATTATTTTCATGTACGACCTGCAGTCCGCTAGTGATCTGCTATTATAGCCACTAGTCAAAATCGTACATTGGTGCTCAAGGGTAAAAAAGGTCTTCCATGACGAATTTTTTTCACCTTTCTGAGCTTGTCCTTCTTGAAAAATATCCATTCTTATTGGTCTATGTGGTTTCAGTGATCTTGTATCTGTTGCTTGGTTTTTACTATGTTTAATAATTCCTCATTATATATCTATATATGTATATAAGCAATAGCCGAAACTAAATTCAAAACTGGTGTACAATCAATATATAGATTTAACTTCTTAACACACCATAAATTTTAAGCCAGCAACAACCGTTTTCTTGGAGGCAAAAGCCTTGCTTTTGCCTCCAAGGCAGTAGCATGTGTTTTTTTGCACCTGATAAAGAAAGGCTACGTCCTTTTGAAACCGGTTGTTGCTGGCTTAAAATTTATGGTGTGTTAAGAAGTTTAAAAATTTATATATTTAGATAAGCAATAGGTTTGGATTTCAATTTGCAGTTTTATGAAAGACTTTTTTTTTCTTGGGAATATAAACATCACAAATATATTTCTTTATGAAAGTCAAACATCTCATAATATTTTTTTGAATAATAAAAATAATCATATATTTTTCTTTTTTACGAAAGATTATTTAATCCCAAAATATATGTACATGACAAATAGGTTGGACTAAAAAACTGGCTAATATATTATCTCATAAACTACTGAAGTTTTTACACCTGTTATTTAGAATTAATGACTGTAAAGACGCTGTAAGTGCTTTCAATAAAAACAAAAGATTTTGAAAATATACTTACTAATGAATCCTTTAATACCCAGAGATTCTATCTCATTATACACTAACAATCTGCTGTAAGTTTCAATTAATGCTGGAGCAAGACATGGAGGATTTTTAGACTGAGCAAGCTTCATTACATGGGTTACAATGTTATGGATTAAGCTGGAAATAATTTAAAAAAATAAGAACAAATAAAGAATTCCTTCAAATCATTAAATTATTATTTACATCACAAAAAAAAAAAAAAAGTGAATAAACTACTATGTTATGGCCATCACAAAACTTTCTTCTATATTTTTCTATACAAATTCCAGCAGAACAAATTATTCATTAAAATTGCACTGTGCTAAAATAATAATAATAATAAAACGAGCCCTGTTACCATTTTTTGCTGATTCTTGTGTAAAATAATTTCCTGAATCTAAATATGACCCCCATTTTGCCCAGTCACACACCATGTTCCTGAGACACCACACCCTCCCCAAATTTTTATCACTGTTTGCATATTTAATAGTCATGAATTTGAGTTAGAGGGTGGAAAAGGATTATTTTAACACATAAATATATATATATATATATATATATATAACATATAATAAATAGTAATAGATTAATGAAATAGTAATTTATAATTTCAGTGGCAAATCCTCCCCCTCCCCTAAATTTCATTTCCCCCTTGCTACAAATGATCATGTTTTAGAAGTTTTCACCTCTGTAAACCCCCCCCCCCCCAAAAAAAAAAAAAAAAAAATACATTTAACAGTTAAATTAATCCTATCCCTCCCTCCCCTTCCAAATCAGATTTATAGCCATATAATTACCAAACAGTTATAAAAATAGAGGGGTGTCCCAGAAAAACAGTGTGTGATAGGGTAACAAGGGCGTTATATTCAGATTCAGGAGGACATTTTACATAAGAATTTGCAGAAATGATGTTGGGGTCAATTTTCATGCAGAGCAGTATTATTTACCATGATAAATGCAGACATTTAGACAAGTGTAACACTAAATAATATCCAAAGAAAATCAATTTTGTGAATTATAGAGAACATCTTTATTTATTTGTTAAAAAAAAAAAAAAAAAAAAATCAATAACTTTGTTTCAAATTAACACAGACCTATGGTTTAACCATTGGTTTTAAAGATGTTGATAAGTTCATTAGAAAATTTAATCAATTTCCCTTTTTCTTACAAATAATTAAAAAATAAATAAAGTCAGCACAATTCATTATAAATAATTATTCAAGTGAGGGAAAAAAAAAAGTTGTGTATTACATCAAAGTAATTAATTTATTATCTTTAAATTAACTATTAAATGGTTTTTACTAATATGAATTCTATTTTTACACAAATTATGAAATAAGAATTCTGGGAAATTAAAGGAAATAAAAATAAATTGAAAAAAAAGAAAAAAAAAAAAAAAAAGAAAGAAAAGGGGGGGGGGAGTGAAAGTGAAAGTATAAAAAACTTAAATTTATACCTCATTTTTGTATGGACAGTGAGTGAATCTAAAATACTCATAGATAAGGGTTTAATGGGACCTGAAACTACACCTGCAGTCTGCTGAGGTTGCTGTTTTGCATTTCCTTGAATTGCTTCAACAAGCACACCCATTGGTCGAGAAAAGCAATCTTGATTTGTGCTATCTGAAAGGAAAAAAATCATATACACATTAAAGTTTTGAAAAAAAGTTTTAACTTAACATATTCTTTGTATTATTGTTTAGTAGCTTTAAAAGTAATAAATATTCAAATAAATTTAATTACAATGAACTTTAATTATATGAAACACATGAGTGTCAGCAATTAAGGGCAAGAGGGGGCGGGGGGCCCTTGCCCTCTCCAGAAAATTTCTAATTGGTAAAAATTATATTTAAAGCTTATGTCATAAGAGTTTTGATGATTATCTAACTTGCCAAATAAAATTTATATCACAAAGACAATTAGAGTGAAATCGACAGACTTGTCGATCAGATTGGCTCTAACCTTCTCTGAGAGTAGAGTTTGAGTCGACTTGACAGTAAGTTTTTCAGATTTGAATTGGTTTGAGACAAGCTACATAATTATTGTAAATAAAATGTCTTAGCCTAAATGATATGCAATAAACAATAATAAAAATAAATTATTAATTCTTATATTACACAAACTTGCTTAATAATCTGAATCAACCGACTAATCAACTATTTAGTCAAATTGAATTTCTAAAATATACCGAAATTTTTACAGTTTTCAGTTTCCCCCTCCTGAAAAAATTTTTGGTGACTCCACTAATGAAGGGTCAAACAGAATATTTTGAGTTACTGAAAATAAAAATTTATTGTTTTCCTGAGGATCAGATATTAAATTGTTTGAGGTATTAAGAACTTCATCTATAAGCATTTTAAAACTGCAAAAATCTAACTGAAATAAAATATTTCAAAATATTTTATTACAAATGGTAAAGATATATATAGCAGTAGCTACTAAACTGCACTGTCTCTGGATAAAATAAAATATTTTTTTTTATTTCATTTATTTTATTTTAATGTCACATTTAGACTTTTTAAAAGTATTTTTAAAAGAAAAAAAATATCCTTTGCTCCTCTAACTTCACATGCAATATTTAATAAATAAGAAAAATATCCCATTATCTAATGGGGGAGTAGAGAAAATAAATTTCAGTTGGGCAAATACATAACTCAAAATTTATAATTTTTCTATATAATAGCACAACTTTCATAGGTAATTCATTAGTTAAAAAGTTACGACATCTTTGATAGAAAAAATCTTTTCAAGAGAGAAAATATAAACACTAAGGTAAAATACAATTTTTATAGAGTATTACTTTTAAAAATAAGTAATCAATTTTCTTATATTGATTATATATTTTAAAAATAAATTTTTGATTTCTCAATAAAGATTGATGGACATTGTTTAAAAAAAAAAAAAAAAAAACCTAGCAATTACAACGATACAAAGTTAATACACAATCATGCTTAAAAATATTTGCATAATCATTTTTTTTTTTGCTAAGCATATAAATATATATCTTTTTAGCTGATACATGTAACCCATATATTATTTTTAATTGATAATGTTTTAAATTTTAAATCAAATTTATATTT
Source organism: Salticus scenicus (assembly GCA_963930645.1). Classification (NCBI taxonomy): domain Eukaryota; kingdom Metazoa; phylum Arthropoda; class Arachnida; order Araneae; family Salticidae; genus Salticus; species Salticus scenicus. The sequence goes on from OZ005654.1 coordinate 134,227,334, forward strand.
CTGAAGCTTAAATAACTTGGTCAACTGTACACTGATAATTAACACTTCAAAACAAAATTTATGTTGGTTCAAAATGAACAAGCAAAAGAAGATTTGTGAGATAAGTCAATTTCCTACAGAGTTCGTAACATCCTTTAAAATAAATTAATTAATTAGAAAAACTGAAAAACACTGTGACAGTCAAAATGTTAATATCTAAATATTTTATTTTTTAAAACAAGTGTCTTCTTAATAAGCTTTATTTTTTTGTAAAGGATGACTGAATTTATTGATGATGTATTAGTTGACTATGTAAGCGAAGAGAGTCTCAAAGTATGCAAAGCGATAAGTTTCTCATCCCACGGGCCACCATGAGCATATTTTTGCCTTTATTAAAGTTTAAAAGGCCAGGAAACTAAAATTAATCCATTGTACAAAAATTAAAAAATATTAATTCAAAAATTTATCTCTGTTTGGTTTATCACCACATTCTTTATATACATAAAAACTCATATAATTACTAAATTTATTTTGGAAAATGTCAGTTAATTATTCTATACTTTAGTAAACTTTTTTTAAAGTAAAAAATTAACAGTACAAAATATTTAAACTTACATGCATTACACAATAAGGATATTGTATAATCAACATTCAGGCTGTGGGCTAAATTGTTATTATTCAGACTACGCTGCAAATATCTAAAAAATAAAATAAAATCCATTATTATTATTATTATTATTTTTTTTTTTTTTTTTTAATAGGTACACAACAAAGTAAATTAAAGAAATGGGATTGTATACTAATATGCAAAAAAGTCTACATTAATATATGGATCTTGAAATTTTATACTTTTATTGTATATTAGAGAAAATGAAAAAAAGTAGATAATTTTCATGTGTAAAAAAAGGAATATTTTATATTTATCATATTAATTGTTTTGAATAACTTGTTTTAGACTTACAAACCTACAACTTACTATTAATTATCAATTCAATCAAATTTCAAATCACAAACAAATTTTTAATGCTAAAATTCATATTATAAATTTCTAAGAATGTAACTAAAGTATAAGGCATTTGATTTCAAGGGCGTATCCAGAAAAAAATTTCGGAGGGGGCCCAACTTTCACTAGAGCGTGTGCGCTAAAGTTTGTACCCCCCCCCCCCAATCACCTTAACTTTAGGAAAAATATAAGTTATTACCTTAAGCTTCGTATCTAGGCATAGTAAAATGGTTATGCGCTATAAATAAGATCAGTTACAACGCCGCATGTCGGTAAACAATGGAATTAATGTTCCTAAAATCGGAAATGGCAAGAAAAGATTTAAAGATAATATTAATTCTAAAAAGTGCCTTGGGTCTAAAACTGATGGAACTAGTCCTTTAAAATGTATAAGTCTCTGCTAGAGAGTTCTTTAATCCGTGATGTTGTAAACCACTGACAAATGAAGAAAATCACCAAAAACTGGACTCATGGTAGTCCGGTTAATAAGGAGTCGAGCTCGTAATTGAAGGATTGAGTGATCGATACTGGAGCCATCCAACTATTGTCATGTAGATTAATGGTATCAGTTGCACGTAAAATACGTTGTGTCCTCCATGTTTTGTAAATATAATAGCTCAGGGTCAGGTATACTGAAATTGGGGAAACGTCTTCTCCGTGGAGGTTTTAAATTGTGATGGTACGATTCCGGATTAGCCTAGAAATGAATTCTAGACCGTTGCTATGCTATCTCTCTAGCTTTAGTGCAATGTTAAGTCCATTCAAATTTGACATACCAAAAACTGGCTGACGTCGTAATTCAGTGGTACGGCGCATGATTTATGTGCCATGCACAACCATGTTTCAAATACTTTTCGTTTTTTTTTTAGATATAGCTTCTTTTTAATACAGCCGATATATCTTTTCCGTAAAAAGGGAAGTCTAGTGCAGCTACGCTATCTGCTGGGCGATATACCCAAAAATATAATTTAAAAAATTATATCTAAGTTTCCAAAAATTGTCTTATGGTGTTCAATGCATCTAAAAACATGTAAATACATTGAAAACTGGTCTAAAAGTTTCCGAATCTAATACTTTTTTCTCTTGTTTTGTATGTAGAAGAAAATAATATATACATGTGGTTTTCTAGTTAGATAATATTGCTTGCTTTAGATCATATTATCGGAAACATGAGGACCTGTCTGCTAGCGTCCACTAAACCTAGCCATATTACATGTCTATGTTTAGCGAAAACATTGAGGTCTTCTTATATGGCTTACTGTTTATCGTGTCTTCTACAGACCCTGGGGCCATGGTTATACGCATTGTAGTTGCTGAAAATCTTCTGGCATGGCGTACGTATCGAACTATCTAGCATTTCTATATGTACCCAGGATGTGTATCAACCAGGTGTCTCATGTGACACAGCGTATCTTCAACTGTGGCTGCACGTCATTATTGGTTATCGTTTGGAAAGTGAACAGTGAAACGATGGCCCATCATCGCGTTCTACATCAGACACAGATATGTCTGCATTGTGACAATCGTAACAAAGAAGTTTACATAACGTGTTGGTTTTTTAAGGTCTGTCAGAGCAGTAGATAGCACAGCCACTTATTCTACTTGCATCGCAGCTCACACCCACATTTGTTTTACGACCGTCTTAGATCTCTTTGTCGAACTCAGGGAGCCTTAGAAAGGAAGGAAGGTATACTACGGAATGGAAGGTATACTACGTGCATAACTGACAAAACCAGAAGTTCCGTATGCAACTGTGATCATTGTTAATGACAAATCTTTTGTCTCACAAGGAATTAAAACGCTATTTCTGGCAAGAGAACTGTTAAAAGAAAGGAGACACATTACAGTGTTCAACAATAAGTACCATAAAGTTCTCTTTTTAGTATTTTTTACAAAAAGCTAATAGGCATTTCGGTAATTTGGACTTTACAAGACAGAAAATTGCTGATAAATAAGGTTTCACAAGCAAACAAATTAAAAACACAAAAAAGATATTGTGGAGAAAAAATTCATTTTTTTTACATTTTTTTTTTTTTTTTTTTTTTTCTGGTCAGTAGAACATGAAAAAAGTAATCTCAGAAAATTTCGGGGGGGGCTCGGGCCCCCAGAGCCCCCCCTCTGGATACGTCCCTGTTTGATTTTATTCATTTATTAGATTGGTTTCTTTAGAAATTGACTTATTGCCACCATTTAGTTTATCTATAATCTGGAAAAATTGTCATGAAAATAACTCCTGAAACACTGAATCAATTCAAAACAAAATTAGGCAGTGAACTTATTTTAGAAATATCTTGGATACATTCATTGGCAACTTAATCCAATTTTCAGTTTAGAAATGACAGCTATTTTAAAAATTTAAACTCGTATAAAAAATGTATTTATGAACTGATTTGCTTGAAACTTGGTATATACACAGCCCATATCAAAGTTTCAACCAAAATTATTAACCTTCAAGTGTCTGATGCATATTTTTTTTCATTCACTAAGCAGTTGTTTTCTCATCAATACCCTTATAATTGAAATTTCCATAATCATACAGCGTTGGCCAAATTATTATCATTATTTTGGCTTTTTTTCTATTTAAAAAAAAAAAAAAAAAAAAAAAAATACTGAACCTTGAACTTTAGCCATGCAAAGAACATTTACAAGCTCATATTTTCCACTATCGACTTAGTCACGAATGTAATTAGGCGACCAACCACAAATTGAAGATAAACACAAATATTTCAGGTTACCCTGTATCATAAAATGTCCTAAATGATTTGTAACTTTAGCACATAATTTCACATACTGTGTGCAATATTTGTATGTTCTTTTGTGGGAATCACAGACATATATATATATATTTTTTTTTTTTTTTTTTTTCAAAATTATTAAGTTTTTTGCATATAGTAAAAAAATGGATTTCAACAAAGTTTTACAAAACCTACAGAAATCTTGACAAATCATTAGAGAATCATTATTTCAAAACATAAAATGCACACATGTAATTTTCACTGAAATATGAGTGCTTGTAATGATGCTCTTTTACTGTGCATCTGAAGAAGACAGAATTTTTTTTATTGCATAGGTAACTTACGTTAAAAGTTCATTTGAATAGGGTAAAAATTAAGCAAATTATCAGCAAAAGAATATACTAGATTTAAGCATTTTCCAGAGTTGAAATTTCATAAGAAATTTTTCATATGTTACATATTTAATTTATTGATCTAATTTTTAAAAACTACCTTTCAAAACATTTCTTTTTCGCAAAAATTTCCTAACGGGCTTGTAACTCAAACTAATTTTATTTATTTACAAAGAATTGTGAGTTTAAAAAAGGTTTTTCATAAATAAGGACTTCTGTAACTTTGGTGAAATAATTTCCTTTTCTGTTTGAAGAGAATTAATACAACATTAAACTTTAATAACTTACTCTAAATGACCTGATAAGGCAGGTGGTAATCTTCTTTGCAAGCTAACATGCTCTAATTGAGCTTTTTTCATCAAATGGATCCAAATGCAAGTAATAGCTAATGCATGAGTAGAACTTGCTTTAGTTACATCAGGCAAAGGAAGAGGTTCTTTTTCAGGAAAGAGCAAGTCATACAATTTCATCACAGGCAAAAAATCATTTAACTATAATAAATGTAGGATAAAAAATATTTTATAGTCAATAGTTTTTAAAATTAATACTTGATGTTTAAAACAACCCCATTATAAAGAAATGTAAGAGTTATAAGAATAAGTGTTCCAAGTTTACCTTGATAAACAAAATGACCTCTGTAATAAACACATTGCATGAATAAACAATGCTTGTGTTTCCACTTTTACTTACATTTTGCACAGAAGAAATATATTTTTTATAAAGCATTTGAACATTTATGTGCTAAATTTACTCTGGTAAGTCATATTTTTATTTCAGTTTTAGTATAATGAATCATAGCATGTAAAAATCAAAGATACTTTTATTTAGATAACAAATTTATTAACTGCAAAGATTACCAACAAATATTATGTATAAATATTTATTATTTATTTATTTGATTTATTTAACCCTTATTGCCTTTCAACAACAAATCAATTTTGTCTTCTAAAATACTATTAGAATAAGATTGAAGCTCCAATGCCTTATGTTTGCTGACTGGCAACAAATTGCTTTTTAGCTGTAAACCATACTTAAAATAAAGTATGATTTTTTCCATGATTTATTTAAGTGAGGAAAGCTGTAAAACATTTTTAAAATTGATTTTTTAAAAAGCAGGCTTATTTAAACGTTAATAAAACAATGCAAAGCATTTTATTAAAGTATGATTTTTACTTTCTGAACATACATATGTAAGGAAAGTATTGTAATCATGTCAAAAAACCCGAATTTGAGACTTTGATGTTTCTATACGTTTTGAGGTCCCCTGAGTCCATTTTCATTATTTTTATGATAATGTATGTATGTGTGTGGGTGAACACGCTAGCGTCTAAACGTTTTGCTCAAATGAGCTGAAAGTTGATATGTATGTTGTAAGTCACCGTTGCGCGAACCCTATTGATTTTGGTGAATCTAGCACTTATAGTTTTTTTTACAGAGAACCAAGGAAAATTCTTTATCATTATGGCCTATGGGGCCAAATTTTTAAAAGTGTGATAGCGTCTAAATGCTTTATTAAACTGAGCAAAAAAATTATACACATGTTATAAATCACAGTTGCACAGAACTATATGATTTTGGTGAATTTAGCACTTGCAGTTTTTTTACAGGGTAACAAAGATAATTTCTTTATCATTATGGGCCTATGGGACTAAATCTCTCTTTTGTTTATTTAATAACCCAAGCTTTCTTTGAATGATTTTGGTTTCACTATTGTACAATATTAATTTGGTTTTATTAATAATTTTGCTTCTGGTAAATTGAAATCTTAATTAGGTGGTGAAATTGGTGTAACATTTATGAGTTCCAAATTTTAAAGGTAAATAAGAAAAGAAATAAAATGTGAATATTTCGCACGGGTTTGCTAGTCTATAATAATAAAAGATATTTTTGTGTGTCTGTACAACTATGCATTTAGTGAATTTGTGTTGCAGAATTAAAGAACTGGCATATAGGTAGAATAAAGTGCATAGGAAGTGGTGATAAAATAAAATAAAATTTTTATTAGTGGCAGAGATAAATTGAAATGGCAACTGAACTGAAATTAAAATCAGGTTTAAATGGATTTTTCCATCAAAGCGCATCAAAAGAAACAAGAAGTGACTGGGCAAAATATCAAACTGTCATCCTTCCATAACAAAATTGGAGAGTGTGTTTCTTCCTATTTCTAACAATGAAAAAGTTTTTTTTTTTCTTTTATTGTTTTTTAATACAGATTTTTCGTACTTTTTCATGAATTTTTTTTCTACAGGTTCCAAAATTTCTGTTTTCTTCTGCTTTTCTTTCTTTTTTTTTTTTAATTGCCCTGTAACAAAAACTATTTTGTCAATTTCTTAATGACATGCATTAGAAAGGGCTTCCCCCCCCCCCTTCTTTACAGAATACAAAGTTTTTTTTTTTTTTTATATGGATTTTTATTGAATTTTTAAAATTTCTGAAGATTGATTTTTGATACTAAACATTTTTTAAAACATCTATCGGGCAGACAGTTTTTTGTTGAAATACATTTATTCAAACTACGGCAGTGCAGTGGTTCTCAAAGGGTGCATTCTAAAAGATTTCTTGGTGCCCTGTAGCATTTTCGAGAAATAAGACTTTAGATATAAAGAATACATATAATATAAAAAGACTATTATAGTATTTCAATACATATATGCTGTTCATTTTTTGTCCAAACATCAGCTTGTTCACATGTGATTCATCACCACCAAAAAATCTTAGCATCACAGTTTTGGAAGCCAATTACAACTATATTTTAAAATTTTAAATAGCTGCCCCTCCCATTTCCAGTTCTAATAACTTTACAGTTTCAAAAGAATGCTCAATTGATCCCCCCCCCCTTTCTCTATTAATTTTATAGCTTTGAAAGTATTTGAATCTTTACACCCAAGAACAAATAATACAGTTTTAGTAACTCCTACCTTTATTTTAAAAAGATTTTAACACTTGACCTGCCTGAATAATTATACAACTGCAAAAATATGCACAACTGCAAATCCCTCTTTTTAGGGGTGTTTGATAAATAAGACAACATTTTTGTGGCCTTTTTCTGAAATGCAGGATTTTTTCTTCACTGTTCCAATTAATTTAAATTTAACTACATCCAATTGCAGAAATACACACACACACACATATATATATATATATATTTCATTTATTAAAAAAATGCAAAATTATTTCATGGCTAATAAACAAATTTGTATTTTTTTCAAAGTCAGTGGATTTCTGAAATATACCATATTCTTCCAGCCAGTTTCCAATATATGAGATTCTTTCGATGCTTTTTGACTTAATTTACTTTTAATTGTGAAAATATATGAATTTTATGTGGTTGGTTAATAAAATTTGTACTTATGAAGTTCACAGAATGGAAAAAGTGGTAAGTTGTTTAATTTTTTTAAGTCACTATTTTATTTTGTTTAGTTGCTGAGTGACAAGTAAATATTTTCAAGTATATATTAATAAAACATATTTTTTAAAAAACGTTTTTTTACACCTAAAAAAGCTTTTGGAGTTTGTAAAGTTAAAGAATATTTTTTTTTGTAACAAATTAAGTAATTTTTAAAAACATAAATAAAATTTCATAACATACATGATTCTTCTGTATACTTCCGGATATAAACTGCAACAACACCCACATGAGATGATCTCTACCTTTTCGGAGATTCCTACCAACTAGCTAGAACAGACAAAAAAAAAAAAAAAAAAAAAAAAGATATTTTAACTTTATTACAGTTCAAATTATTTAGCTTATAAGGAACACTTACGAGCTGTGACACACCGATCATAACCAAACTTTACAGGCAGTTAAAAGGTATAAAGATTTACACTCCTACCAATTTATATTGACAAACGTTACTTCAAAACAGAGGCATTGGTGCTCGAAGTTGGAACTTTTTTTTTTTTTTTTTTTTTTAAATATTGTAACATTATTGTCTCTCTCTCTCTATTTGACTTATCTATCCCCCCCCCCCCCCCCCCAAAACCGAATATGTGCTGTTGATGTATTTATTTAAATTGTATTTTTTAATTGTCTGCACATGCATAATTTTCTTGCTCTAGAATTTATTTTTTTAAAGATTTTTAAAATAACATTGTGTTTTTATATAAGAGAGATTTCAATTAAAATTTTTAGTAGTTTATTTAATTCCTATTTTATTACATAACATGGTAATATGGAGCATATGAAGCAGCAAAAAATACATGGCAAGTGGATATTTTCTGGTCTATTTCGGTAGAATTTTACACACATATCATCTACATGCTTTCTTGCAGACAATCTGAAATACAGTTTAAATAAATCAATCAATAGTACATGTTTGGTGAGGGGAAAAAATAGAAAAGTGAAATAGATAAATTGAATGATGTTGCAATATTGGAAAAAAAATAGTTCCAATGTCGTCTTCTGATATAAATTGGTAGGAGTGTATATCTTCATACCACTTAACTACCTGTAAAGTTTAGTTAGAATCGGTGTGTCACAGTTTGTGAGTGTTCCTAGTTAGTTTGAGGTTCAGTACAAACTGTAAGCCACATCTTAGTTTACGGGAAAATTTATACAAAGATAATCCTCAAGTATAAAAATTGAAAAAAAAAATATATATATATATATATATTGGGTATATGTTAATGTTTTGGATTACAACCCACTGACTTTTGTAACAGCCAACTATCCTTGTTACAACCAGCTTTTTGACAAATTTGTAAAGTTTTAAATTAATTCCATTATAACCAGCAAATTTGTCAAAAAGAAGGTTAAATAACAAGAAATTAATTTTTAAATTTTACAAAAATAGCATTAAAAATTTAAATAATATTGATGAAGCATAAAAACCCAAGTAAGAGTTTTTTCTTCCATCCCTTATCATAAAGGTGCCTCAAATAAAATAAAAACCAAAGCTGAAAAAATAGACATAAATATTTCCATAAAACCAGCAGCTAGTTTTGAAAATGAAAGCAAAGAATGAAATCTCTTATAACAAAAAATGAAAGCACTAAATATTTAAAACTTTCAAGTAAAATCTTACTTTTGAATGCAATGCTAAAACCATATGAGGAAAACTTGCATATTGAAATAAAACAAAATAAATAAGTTGGCTTGAAAGATGTTGCCACAGCAATTGAGTAGGTCCTCCATCTTCCATAGCTTCAGTTTCATGTTCAGATTTTTCCATAGCAGATACAATTAATTCCACTAGTTGTTCTTCCAAAACAGGACATCTTTGTTTTTGCTAAAAAAGAAAAAAAAAAAATTTTTATTTTTTTTTAAAGAAAATACAATTTTATTATAAAACTAGTTGGTATAAGTAGACTGAAGAAACCCATCCGCTATCCGATATTCAGGGGTATGACCCCTCCACAGTGGGAAAGGGGGGGAGGGAATGTTGCTCTTACATTATATATTTTTTTTTTTTTTTTCTTTTTTTTTTTTTTGTAGTTGACTATTACTATTATAAAAAAATATTTTTTTTTTTTTTTAAATTTCATAATGATTAATTAAAAATATTTCTCATACTGCAAATTTACACAAAATTTTGTCCTATAATGTCTTAAAAATTCAGAAAAAACATGATGGTAACAGCTCCTGTTGGGTGATTTTAGCAAAATTTGATAGGCACTAATTTATGTCAAGGTGCAACCACACAAAAATTTATATAAAATTCTGTGTATTGGATCTTGAGCTAGAGCAGGAATAAAATATTTGTCACACACACTCACACAGATCCACAAAGACAGACAGACATTTTCTAAAAATTACTAAATTGTATTATCGATCTCTCAAAACATTTTAATTTATCGAAAACCAGATATCGAAAATTTTTACAAAACTAATATTTTCTTCTATTGAATATAGAAAAAAGTAAAAATATTAAAAATATTTATATAATAATATTTATATGAAAACATATAATAAATAACTATTTATATAATAATATTTATGTAAAAAAATATTTATATATAAAATTTTAAAAATCTTATAAGCTTTTAACTTGAACATTTGTAATTTGTTTGGCAAACACTGTGAATAACTCAACAATCAATTTCAAGGTTTCTCTTTCTTCAAGGTTCTGTAATAATGCTACTTTGAGTCCGTTATATTACATTAATCTTTTCACACCACACTCATGTCTATGTTTTTTGCCTGATGAAGGGACATGCTAAATTATTTTGCTGGAAACAATTGTTGCAATGCAATTGTTTGGAATATCTAAAAATTAATGTGTCTGCACAGTTTTCAGATAAACATATGCGGTACTAATATGCATAATATATGTGCACTATATTTATTTACTGATCATTTTATATTTTTGGACCACTAAATTATAATCTAGATCAGGGTTGGCCAACTGTAGCCTGACGAATGAAGCTTTGCAGCTCACGAGAAAATTTGAAAAATTTATGTAACACTATCTTCTGTTAATAGAGCAAAAATTAAGAAATCTGTTCTGGCTCTTTTGAAGGAAAACAACATTAGATGATATTTATATTTGTTGTAGTATATCGGTTATATATATGTATATCAGGATACCTTTGCAGGATGAAGGGCCAAAAAATGAAAAAGGATCATTTCAAGGGCCAAAGCAGCACATGAATGTTAAAACATGTTATAAACGTAAAAACACTTTTTTTTTTTTTTTTTTGGTAATATGCATGAATTACATTTATCACTTTATTTATTTTATTCATGCACAGATTATGCAATAAATAAATAAAACAAAATTAGTAAAAATTAATGAGATGGCTGGGACTGAATATTTGAAGTTATTGATTTTATGTTGGGCTTAAGATTGGTTATGGTAATACATAGAACAGAAGAAAGGTTCTCATCTGCTATTTTATTTCTTATTTTTGATTTGTTTAAATTCATTAGAGAGAAAGTTTGCTCGCACATTAAGTGCTTCCAAAGAAAGTTGCACATGCAGCTGCATTTTACTTTAATCACGAAAATTCATCAGGAAGTCCTTATAAAATTCTAATATCGGTTTTTCTTTGAATTGATTTTTGAAAAAATCAGAATTCTGTAAATCAATTAAGGACAACTGCATACTCTCATTCACTAGATTTACATCAACAGAAAACAGAGAAAAAAATACATAAATTTTTGTTTGGTACTTACCAGTCACCAAATGCATTACGCAAGATTTGAATTTAATCCTCATACTGCATTTTCATGTGTGGAAATTTTTCATGCATTTTTTGGCAGTAGGGAAAGTGTGCAAAATTTTTAGTTTTCAGCTGATATTGAAACAAACATAATTTTTGTTTAAATCCCTTTACTTTATTTATTAATTGAAAAATGAATTGATTTTTTCCTTGTAGTTTTGTGTTTAACTCATTCAAATGGCCTGTTATGTCTGCGAGAAAAGCCAAATCACACTGGAAACTTGGTTCTTTTAACCGTGTAGTATTTCTACCATGGTCACTTAGAAATGTAACAGTTTCATCAAATAGTTCCAGAAAACGCTTAAGGACAACTCCTCGGCTGAGCCATCTTACTTCTGTGTAATAAAGAATATCAGAAGGCAGATTATCAAATTCTTTTAAAAATTCTTTGAATTCCCTATGTTTGAGGACATTACAGTTACTACGAATAAAGTTAATTGCTTCAGATACACACTGCATTAAGTTTGCAAATCCTAATTCTTTACCACATAAATTCTCTTGATGAATAATGCAATGAAACTGCAACAATTCTACACCACATTGAGCAAGATGTTCTTTTAACAGAGTAAGCATTCCAATTTTTATACCAGTCATTGATTTTGCTCAATCTGTGATAATGCTAACACAATTGTCCATGTTTATGGAAGCTGTATCGCACAAATATAACAAACTGGAAAGAAGTTCACTTCCAGTTGTTTGCCTCCTTCACATTCCAAGAAGTTCTTCCGTAACACAAAATTTTTTATTGATTCCATGAACAAACACAAGTAATTGTGCCACTGATGTTCGATCTGTAAATTCATCAACAGCTAAAGATAAATATTCAAAGTTTAAAGCAGCAGATTTTCTTGATTTTCAATGTTTTCATTCAACTGTTGAATTCTTCTTTAAATAGTCATTCTATTTAAGCTTATATTTTCAAATTTACTTTTTGCTTCGGGACAAAGTTTTTCTGATGCAATCAACAAACACTTTTTAACGAAATCACCATCTGTGAACGGCCGACCTTCTTTTGCAATAATTTCGGCGACACCTAAGCTCACTTCCACAAATGAATCCAATTCAGATGCATATTAAAAAAAAAAAAATTGCTTGAATGCTGAAAGATGTTTCAGTTGTTCGATTTTGTACGATCGTTCCTATCCTTTCATAGATGCAAAATGTTAATGGTTCATTTCATAATACCACCTATTGTTATACTCTTTTGCCACTGCAATCTTGCAACTACATATTAAGCATGTGACACTATCATTGTAATTGATGAAACAATATCTATCTGTCCATGAATCTTGAAATTTTCGATTTTGAAAATCACCTTTTCTTTTCTCGCTCATTTTACTAAAATAAATTATTCAGTATAAAGTAAATTATACTGAACTAAAAATACGAAATCAAAAGAGAATATCCGATCCGTTATGTTGCTGCAATTACGAAATAACCAATCTACTAGCAAAACCACGAGGTGATGTTAATTAGAATGATCGTCGCCGCTAAGTAGAAGTTGAAGTTATTATTGGTAGCGTTTACCATGGAGAAAAATGTGAGTTCAAATGGGAACTTTTGATTGGCCCATCGTAATTTCGAAATCTAACTGCATCCATACCTCCAATACCATCTGCTCCTCAAGACTGTGTCTCAGCATGCATGTGTGATTACGCATTTGTTCTTTGTCCTTGTCTGCTTCCAGACCATCCGGTGAAAGGAAACAAACTGAAAAGGTGCATAATAAAAGAGTAAATAAACTGTAAATTATTTATTCTGATGCAGAATCGTTTTCGTATTAATTTTTTTTTTTTTTTTCTGTTTATTTGAAAAAGTCTCTTTTATTTTTATTAATCTTACTTTATTAACAACATTCACTTGCCAACTTTAAAGGCTATGCAGGCCATAGGTTGTGCATCCCTGATGTATATATATATCAGGGTTGTCACAAGCCCAACTATTTTCAAGAACTCTCCTGCCATTATTCTTTAAGAATAAACTTCTTAACATGCATGTTTATTTTAAGACAAAAATTTCTATTTAAAATTAATGGTACAGAAATTAAAGGTTGTTGTAACCTTGTATATGTGTATAAATATACACATATATTTATACTGTGTGTGCATATAAAAATATATTCACACACACAGTGTGGCTCGCCCAAATGTCATATATTAGCAATGTGGCCCTCGAGGTCTTCTGGGTTGAAAATCCTGATCTAGATGAGTGTGTGTGTTTGTGTTGTGGAATAAGGCCAATTGACTACTCTTGGGTCCTAGTCCAGAGGGGAGAATGCCTTCCGTGGAGGTCTTTCTAAGAGGTCCTAACTTGTATTTATGCAAGTTTTGGAGAAAACCATGGAAAACTCCGAACGGCTAGGCTGCCGCACGTGACTTGGGATCGAACCCGACACCTCACGTCTACCAGCTTTGAGCACAGAACCGCTTGGCCACTGGTGGGCTGATCAAGACGAGCTTTTTAGACAGCTAAATTTTTCATGCTAGCATGAACCCGAGTAATAAGTATCTAAAATATTTTTTTTAAAAATATAATTTACCTGTTTAGTAAGTCCTAACATACTGCAGACCATATCTCTTGAATAAGGTTGCTCTAAAACATAGCGAAGAAGAGACGTTTGAGGTTCTAAGAGTTCCTAAAATAATAATATACATACTTTAATACATTCTCAAGAGTATTACAGATATAAAAAATTGAGCAAAATTTAAGAACACATATTCTTAACAATCCCAGTATAAAATTATTTTACATTTAATGCAATTAAAAATTTAAAATCTGTGTTTTATATAAATATGGCATATTTATAGTAATGCATCAATAATTCACAGCAATAAATGAAAAGTGTAAAAAAGTAGAACCCAAAGTAACACAGTTTGAATAAATCTTATACTAATAGGAGCAATAAAAAATAAATAAAAAAAGGAAGAATTGAAAATTTTAGCTTATTTTGTAATCACAGGAAAAAAGAGGTAGGGGGATGACAGAGCAAGAATAGTAACAAGTTTATGTAATATATTTGAATATTTTTTTTTTTTTTTTTTTAATTAAAGAATAAAAAAGTTATAAGAAGATGGTTTTCTCTTATATTTAATTTACTTTATTATAAGGCAAGAGACCTCGAAGAGGTGACTTCGCCGTAAATGGATCCAATTTCCAAACATTTCCTAAAGTAGCAGAATGACCAACAATAGGGAGTAATTTTGATCGTCCGTATGCTGTTTCATCACCAACAATGTCCATAAAAACTGAAAAATAATTAAAAATTTAATATTTCTCTAATTTTAATAAAATAAAAAAGCAGTTAAATTATCTCTCATTACATGATTTCAATATCAGTGTTTCTTGGTTCCCCCAAAGTATTATAGGCATGAGAAATTTTGATTGGTATTCATGTAATTTTTCAAACTCAGTCTTTTGATATTTTGAGGTATGAAAAATCCCAAAATTGATGCAATGTCTGCCGGTAAATTTGTTAGTCAGTTATTTTGTTTGTTTGTCTGTTTAGACATTACCTGAAGAAGGAAAGATCGTACAGAAATTGAGCCAGTTTTAAAATATGGCCAGAATCTTATGACTAAAACTTTGAACATTCTACTTGAAAACTACATAAATTATTAGAAACTAAGGATTTTCAACATGGCATAAATACAATTTATGAGGATTACTTTAATTGTAAAAATGTTGGATGAGATTTAAAATATCCTTTAGGATGCTAAAATGAATATTTTTTAATATAATCATTTTTTAAATTCCATAAGTTATTCAAAATGAAAGGTTTTCAAAACATGATAGAACAGGAAAATATTTTATATAAATTTGCACTATGGTGACTATTGTATGCAAAATAGCATGGAATTTCATGAAAACTAAACATGAAATTGACTTCAATAAAATTACACAGCAAATTAGAATTAGGTAAATGTATCAAAGCATGGAGAAAGATTGCCTAGTAAATGAGGTATTTCAAACTTGAATCAGGACTGGCCATCAACTCAGTTCATTGTTTTTATCATGAATGTAATATGATCGATACAAGAAATTTCTGAGAGTAAATATATGATGGGGAAGAGTTCATCTAAGTTCTGCATTAGCATGTTTGTTCCATATTATTGCACTCATGTATGCATAGTATAATCCAGTAACACTGTTACATATGCACATATTAAGAATGTTCACAAGAATGCCACTTATTTCTAAATATTCTAATGTGGAATTATTAATAATAGTATTTTAAATAATGAATACATTATCCAAATTTATCTTTCATGAAGTACACAAATTAACTAAGAAAGAAAGAAAAACAACCTTTTACAACTCCATGCTTTTCATGGCCGGAACGTTTTCACTTGGGTACGCCAGCGTTCTCAACGGCACGTTGGTACTTGAAGTTTCTGAAATGCACTGTTTCTTCTAGCCGCCGCTAATTTTAAGTGTGTGGCGCCACTGCTGATCTAGCCCTGCCGCATCGTTGCCATTGCACAAAAAAGGAAAACTTATAATTTCAACAGCTTCTCTAAACGCGGCATATTTGTGATTGTGGTAATTCATAAGTTTTTTAACGTTTTCAAACATATTTATTTCTTTATCTCTTTCTATTGACTTTGGTTAATGTGGTGGTGATTTTCCGGCGGAAATATCCTGGTTATGTTCCTTTATTCTAGTCATTTAAAGGCCCTTAAAAATCTTAAGAAAAACAATAACATCACTTGTACATTAACTGACAAAACTAGAAAAATAGCCACATTGAACCGTGAAGACTATGTCAACAAAATGGAAGATACTATTAAAGAAATTGGTACAATAGAAGTTAAAAAAGATTCTATAAACAAACTCATCGAAAAAACCTGCAAAATAATTAAAGAAGGCAATTGGCCTGACAATAAACCTCCCGCAATAATTAATAAAGTTTCAAACACACCTTGCATTTTTGGCCATTTTAAAGATCACAAAAATCCTCCTAAAATTAGACCAGTTGTTAGCAAAAGTGAAGGTCCCACCAACTCATTGGAAAAGTGTATGGCTGAAATTTATAAAAATTTATTACCCCCCTCATCCCATAATTTAAACTCCACAGAAGATTTCATTCGTAGGATTCATGATATTAATATTAATGAAAATTATCATTTTGTTAGTTTCGACGTAATAAACCTTTATTCATCCATAAATATACAAGAAATTGCGGAATTAATTAATAATGAAATAAATAAACAGTACAGTAATTCTGAAATAGCCCAGACCCTCAATATTGCCACTAATTTATTACTTAACAAGAACTATTTCACTTTTAATAACAGATTTTATCAACATATTAAAGGGGTCCCTATGGGATCTCCCATATCGGGTTTTTTTGGCAGATTTTAAGTTACGAAAAATGGAAAATGAAATTATGAAATAATACAAAAATAAAATTTTTTGCTGGTACAGATATGTAGATGATGCTTTTGCAGTTATTAATCAAAATATACACCCAATAGAATTGTTAAACAACCTAAATGTCATGGATCCTAATATTAAATTTACCCTTGAAGAAGAGGTTAAAAACCAGTTGAATTATCTTGATGTAAATATAACCTGACATAATAACCGAATAACCACAAAAGTATACAGAAAACCTAATAGTAAGAATGAAATCATCCATTACAATAGTAAAACCACGTTTAAGTATAAAATTAATGCCATCCAAGCTTATATCAATTGAGCAATAACTGTTTGTAAAGAACCCGGAGACCTTAATCAAGAATTAGCCCTTATAAAGAAATACACCAGAAAAGCAGGTTACCCAGATAAATTAATTAACAAACTTTATAAAAAACATATGGAAAACCTCAATAAAATAAATGATTTCCAAAAACCACCAACTAAATTTACAACTTCAATCCATTATGACTGCGGAGCCTCGTATAAAATTGTAAAAGCTGCTGCCAAACACAATATTCACATTCCAATTAAACATAATTCAAACCTCTTTCAGATTATACGAAATGACAAAGATCCAATCAATCCGTTAGAAACAACTGGAATTTATAAAATTCCATATACAGACAACGAAAATTACGAAAAATGTTATATTGGTAAAACGAAAATAAGGACTAGAATAAAGGAACATAGCCAGGATATTTCCACCGGAAAAATCACTACTGTGTTAACCAAAGTCAATAGAGATAAAGAAATTAATATTATGTTTGAGAACGTTAAAAAACTTACAAACCACCCCAATCATAAATATGCCGTGTTTAGAGAAGCTGTTGAAATTATAAGTTTTCCTTTTTTGTGCACTGGCAACGATGCGTCAGGGCTAGATCAGCAGTGACGCCACGCACTTAAAAGTAGTGGCGGACAGAAGAAACAGTGCATTTGGAAACTTCAAGCACCACTTGGCACGTTGGTGCTTGAAGACCATGACCCCTTTTGAGAATGCTGGGGTACCCCGGTGAAAACGTTCCGTCCATGAAAAGCATGGAGTTGTAAAAGGTTGTTTTTCTTTATTTTTTAGTTAATGAATACCTTAATTGAAATTATTGACTGTTCTTTGACTTACTCTCAGCATATTTGGTATTTCTTTGCTTTGTACTGTTTACTATCTAAAATTTATTTTTTGTGAATAGCCAAACTGCATTTAATGGAAAAACAAACATATACGAAAGAATAAAAAGGATTTTAAATGAAAATTCTTTTGAAAATAAAATGAAATAAGTGATGCAATATATTGGTTATCATCACTAATTATTGGCAATTAAATTCTTAGATTCAATCTTAAAATCCTAGATTCAATTTTAAATAGAGAACAAACAAACAAAAACAATAATAATAATAATTCTGTCAAAGACAGAATTTAGTACAGAGGACTATTAATTTCAATCTGTAAAAATTTTATTTATTATTTTTATTTTTAATTTTTTATCTCAAATTTTGACCGTAAAACTGGGCCACGTACATTTTAAAATGACTGAAATGAAATAAAATGAAGTGTTGACTAAATTTCATACTTTAGTTAATTTTTAAAAAATCTAATTGCCAAAACGAAAAACTGTTTTCACCACTGGATTCAGAAAAATTGCCCCTTTCATTTGGTATAGAATTTGTAACGATAGAACTGATATTTATAATTTATTTTCCCCTTTTTTGGTGCTACATTAAAACTGGTCTACAAAAACTGGCGACGATGTTTTTATCCAGATTGATACTAACAGTCCTCCATCCTAATAAAGAAATTGAAAAGAGAGCTTTTATAATTACGTCCTTATTCTCACATATTTATTATTTGTAATTATGTCACAATTTATTATTAAAAAAAAAAAAAAAAAAAAAAAAAAAAAAAATCAACACCTATTTAACCTAAATAAAATTAAATTGAACTTACCTGAAACAGACACCATTTGAGCAGTTGGTCTAAAACTATCAACAAATGATGAGATCAGCTTAGAAAATTTCTAAAGAAATATAAAGAAAATACATTTATCAATCAGTATAGATAATATGTATAGATATTGAACTACAATTATATCAAAGTTGTAGATCTCAGTCCAATTAGCTCTAAAGTGCAAAAAAATACTTTTTATACAATGGCAATGAATAAGATAACGTTGCAGTCAGACATGACAATTTTTCGGACTAAGAACTTTTGAGCTAATATTTATTTTATAAAAAGAGCAAAGAGGGTTATAGTTGTCGAAGCAAAAGTTGTTTGAAAATTGGTTTATCAGTAACTATTAATTGCACTTTTGTTGTAAATCCCTAGATTTATGATTTTTAAACAGAAAGCTTGTGTTCTATTCTATCTTTTTTTTTTATTATTAAAAATAATAATAATAATAATAATATCTATGAAATTAAATAAAGAAAAGTATAAGTGCAAAAATAATTTTTACACGGGACTCAAACAATTTTATTTAAAATTAATTCAAAATTAATTTCAGAAAATCAATAATTAAATGTTAATTAATATTTATTCATTATTAATTATGCAAATTTACATATAAATAAACATTTTCAAAAAGGTGTACGTTTTTTATTTGACATTTCACAGTATCTTTTAGATTAATTCATTTTCTGAAGATATTTTTACTTATATCTTCTTCACACAGCATACATATTTCTCAGAAATTACACATTTCTGAAGTATAAATTTTTTTTTAGAGTTATAAGATTTTATTTTCATTTAATTTTTAAAAATTTTTCTACTCTCAAAAAGAATCTGTCAGAACGTTAGGGCTGATTTGAGAGAATATTTTTCTCAATTATTTAGTATTCAAAAATCAATATAGCATTTTATCGAAATGCTTTTTACTGATTTCAATTTTAATAAAGTATGAAGCTTTAAATAATATGTAGAAAGATTTTGAGGACAGAGTCATATTGCAGGTGGGTATGACTGGACACTGCAAATTTTGCTTATATTTACTTAAATTAATTGCACCATTCATAAAAAAAAAAAAAAAAAAAAAACAGAAAGCAAGAATTTAAACTATTTTTAATATCCCAAAGATGATTATGATTTTTAATGCATTCAATTAAAACATTTTGTTGCTCAAAGATCCATTTTAACACAGACAAGTGTTAAAACCTTACATTACAGCTTTGTAGAAGAAAGGTTTTTCTTATGTTAAATGTAAGGTTTTTCTAATATAACTTAATTTAGTTAAATATGCTTTGTTTTATTAATTTAAATGTTGTTTGTATTTAACGTCACTATCACACTGAGTGTTGAATCAATTTCTCCCTGAAAATCAATATAAATTAAGCATCAAGTCAAAAGTTGTTTGAAAAAATGTTGTTTCTGACAGCAGGGGTCGATCGAGGCAAAATTTGGGTCCTTTTTGTGGCCCCTTCAGAAAATTCCACAACGTAAAAATGGACCCTTCACAAAATTCTGATTCATAACAGACCCTTCACAAAATTCAAATTCATAAAAAGAGACCCTTCACAAGATTTTGCTTAATAACATAAATCCTTTTAATAAATGTTTCTAGTATTATTTTTAATTAATGCCTTAATTTGGCTAAACGAACTCTATTAACTTGAAATTAAACATATACAGTAATTGTAAAAATGGAAGATTTTACACATTATTTTATTTTTTCACAAAAATATTTTATTTTTCACAAAAATAAATAAAAATTTCATAAAAATATTTGTTTTTTTACAAAAAAGGGGCTCCAAAAATTAAAACCTGGGTCAACCCTTGGACAGGGACTTTGGTGAGGCTGAATTCTGGTTTCATTTATCAGTCTTAAAATTTTTAGATAATACTATTGACTTTCATCTATAATTATTAATATAATTTAAAAAGCAATTGCAGTCACTAAAATTAAGAAAAATATCCTAAAAATAGAAAAAAAAAAAAAAAATTAAATGTCTACTACTATACACTTGTGCTGTATTTACAATCATATATTTAGTGATATTTAAAAAAAAATAAAAAATATTTCTAATATATTATAACTTTATGATTTAAACGAAGTCATTTAAACATATATAAATATTAAACAAAATACCTTATTATTCGACTTCGTGCGTTGCAGAAGAGCTCTTTTCGGACGGGGGGCCCCTTCCGTCTTCAGTGTGATAACTTGATAATAACTTGATGATAAGTTGCTTGATGATAACAAATTCAAAACCACAGTATACAGAAAACCCACCGCAAGCAACGAAATCATTAGTTATAAAAGCAAAACCCCCTACAGATACAAAATTAATACCATACGCAGCTATATTAATTGTGCCATTCTAATTTGCTCAGACGAAAAAGAATTAAGAAAAGAATTAAAATTTATCAATAAATTAACAATCGATGCAAGATACCCCAAAACATTAGTCAACCACTTGTACAGAAAACGATTAAAACAATTGAACAATATTCCAGATGCCCAAAAAACCTCCACAAAATACACCTTTTCTATTCCCTACAATCAAGGCACCTCAAACAAAATAAAACACACCGCTAATAAATTTAACGTTAATATTCCCATTAAACCCAATCCCAACATATACCAACTAATAAGAAGCGATAAAGATTCGATCCCCCCCACCGAAACTGCAGGTATCTATAAAATTCCCGTAAAAAATAAAGAAAATAAAGAATTTAAATATATAGGCGTCACCAAAAGGAAGATTAAGACCAGGGTAAAAGAACATAAAAACGATATTAAATTTAATCGCTGTATCACCGCGCTGGCTAGAAAATATTTTGAAGATGACATAGAAATCGACTTTGAAAATGTAGAAAAAATAGCAAACTATAACAACTCCACCTACGCGTACATCCGTGAAAGCATAGAGATCGCGCATCATAGTGACGCAATTAATGACCACGAGTCGGCAGAGATGGGAGAAATATGGCGGCACCTACTTAAGGAAAAACATCAAACCTACGACTGCCAGCCGCGAAGTGCGGACGACACTGAAGACGGAAGGGGCCCCCCGTCCGAAAAGAGCTCTTCTGCAACGCACGAAGTCGAATAATAAGGTATTTTGTTTAATATTTATATATTTCTAATAGTTTGTTGGACTATTTTATTAAGAGCAACATTTCATGAAATTTCAAAGATACCTTCATTAATTATTTAAAGATATAATAAAATTCATTTGCATTAAAATTGATGCAAATAAAAATTACATTTTATTTTGAAAATTTATATAATGGAAATAAAAGAAGATTAATTCATACCCAATGAGGATATGATCCTTTTGCGGGAATTTTCTTCTGTACCTCATCTAGGATCAAATAACTTGGAAGAAGGCATGTATTTCGATCAAATATAGTTTCCAAAACCTATAATAAACAAAATTTTGTAATTATCAGTATTTTATAAAAATAGATTATATACATGAATTCATATTTTGATCTAAATAAAGATAAATATTAAATCATTATTAAATTATAGCATAATAAAATATTTTAAAGCCTGACCTTCTGAATAGCACGTAGTTGATTCATAACAGCAACATTATTCGCCGACTTCATACCATGAGCTTTATCTAAAATAGTTTTTAACAAATCTCTTACACCCTGAAAGGAATAAAAACTAATATTAAAATTATTTTTAAAAGAAAATAAGGGAGAATGAAAAACTGTTTATAAATATAGCTTTGAAATATAAACATAATAAATAAATGCGATGTATTATATATAAATATGAAATTTTACTTGTTTGTTCGCTATACAAATTCATACCTTTTGGATTTTTATAAAGCTGGCTAAAAAAAAAAAAAAAATGCCACCCATCCATACTTGTTAACACCTTGAAGGAGTTATCACATTATTAAAAAGTTGCTTCCCAACTCCAAAAAGGAAAATTTTGGTATGCTTTGAAAAGTGTTAAAGCATTTACATTTTAATGTTGCTTATATAAATAGTGTGTGCTTTGGAACTCACACCACTGATTTTAGAGCTAGGAAACATAGAAAAGGGGCATATTCGACCATGCAAAGGTACACACTATCAAGATTTTTTTAGATTTGCCAATTTAATCTATTTTAACCTCTTACCTACCAAGGAAAATTTACGATATTCGCTTCAGAGTGCCACCGTACTCTTTCAACTCTCAAATGAGTTAAATATTTCAAAAATACTGTCAAGATCACTTTTAAGTTTATTTTATTTCATTGTCAAATTATATCATCAAATTCAGTTTCACTGGTAGCAGTACAATACAAATGCACTTCGGAAAGACGGACATGTATGGCAGTTAAAGGGTTAATATATGTATATATATATCTATATATTCTGATGTTTTTTCTTTCCATTTCCTTAAATTTTATTCAAACTGTGTGTTCTCTCATTTTAGTCATCTATGTTCCTCAGCAACAGTTACTACACTATTTGAATGTATTCCTTATTTATTTAAATTTTATTTCATGTTGTTTGAATGAAAGGCATTATATGATTTTTTTAAATTTATAAATTAGTTTTAAATTTAGTTTGTATTGGTGAATAATAAAATAAATGCATAAGTTATTTATAAATTTATTTGAAATGAATTTATTATAATAATTTTCATTAATTATTTTTATGGTAGCCCCTTAATTAGATAAATGTTTTGAACATAATTCAGCAGTTTATTGTGGCCATGAAAGAAACACACCAAATCACAAAGTCACAGTTACCGCACAGATAAGAACAATAAATTCAAACTCAATAAATTTACATATATCAATCTATTATTACAAGCACAGGGTTGCCAACTTTTCAAGAATAGTTTGAGGCGTATTCAGATAAATTTTGAGGAGCATTTTGCCTACTTTGAGGAGCAATTTTTAAAATTTAAAAAATACATAAAAAAGTAAAGAAATAAATTACTAGCGAAAATAAATTTAGAATAATCATATGAAATTAAAAAATATTTATTGATAATCAAATGTATTCAGCAAAACAGTCAATAGAGATAAGAATGGAAAATGAATAAGTCTGAATATAAGTTTAAAACCCAAAAATAATTTGTTTTTTGCCTGATGCCATATTTCCCATACATTTTTAATATAGACTATATGAAATTAGATTATTCAGGTACATAAAAAAAAAAAAAAATCTGACAGTTTACATGAATCTTAAAATAATTTAATTATTATATAATAATATTATCATATAAAATCTAAAAACCTATGAAAAATTTACAAAATCTCCAATATTCATATCAATGTGGGAATAAACTCATCTCTGAGTCAATTCCCTCTAATCTGTATAGCTGGGGACCAAATAATGTTTTGCAAACTTTAGAATTTTGCAGATTACTGGTCATAATTCGTTTACTTTTTATTTTAGATACAAATGGAGTCTTAATAAATTATTAATGCAATCTGTTTTCCCGCCATGAGCTACTGAAAAATCCACACAGCACACAGTACAGAAAGTCTTATTTTCGTTCTTTTTTTATTTTATTTTAAACCGGCCACGTTTCTTCATAAATCATTTATAAAACACTGAGAACATTTTCTTTTGGCAGTAATCATTTTACAAGTCTAAATTAAAAATATTGTATCGAAAAGCAAACATCGGCAAAAGCTCTAAGAAAATAAAGGTAGAGAGAAACAAAAACAGCACAGTGTTTCTTTAGTCATTTGTCAGCAGTCAGCAAGTAACGTAACCTATGACGTTTCTATCCCTCTAACGAATCATACGAGAAGTGCATTTTGCGACGCCACTTAGTCAGCTCCTCCCTTCCTCACCTGCTCCAGAGAGGGAGAGAGGAGGGGAGGCAGCTGACATTCAGAGAAGAAGCACAGAGCAGAAGAGAGAAACAGGGGGAACCGATTTCTTTTCCTTTCTCTCTCACTCCCTTTACGAAATACATTTGCATCCAATCAGAAAAAAGCCTCTCCTTTCAAATGATACCTATGGCTGTACCAGATTTCTGATCTAAAACTTATTCTTTTTACTGACCCGATACAGCATATTTCAAATCTTAACTCTTTTCTTACAGTTACTACTTAAATTTTCTGATAATATATTTATTCTTCTAAATAATAAAATATGGATGGGTCTCACCTGAAAACTTCTAATCCAAAGATCCGGATGTGGATGGGGCAACTATGATCCATTAAAGAAACTAAACTCGATGAACGTAGCACTTCTTAGATGAGAAAACAGAATTGTAATGCTTTGTTAGCATACATGTAAAAACGAAAATGAAATCAGAACAAAAACTACCTACAGTATTTACAATTAAATATTAAATTAAATCTTAATATTAACGTTCTTAAATTGTCATTAGTTCTTAAATATTGATTCTAATTCTTAAAGGTTATAATTGTTCTGTTTTAGGACCGGGGCGTCTGTAAACACAACACTCTTAACGTAGCCCCATCTCCATTCAAGGTCCTTTCTGTTCTGATTCTGATTCTAAAAAGCACCTTTCTCGAAAAAAAGGCGCCCGTCTGTCTGGAAAGGCATTTGTTCTGAAAGCAGAAGAATGAACGGGGGATTCCCAACATCCTCCCACCTTGAGTTGCGACTAATCGGAGGAACTCAACAATCCAAGTTGAAGTCGTTGAGGGGGTTTCACCACACGGCCAGTTTGGGAGACCACGGGGGACTGGAAGTGGGATCATCTGTTGTGGACTTCTTTTTACTGGTTCTGGAACTGGTAGGTTCTGGAGGGTCTTTCACAGGTTCCTTTTCTCTGGAGTTGAGTATCGGTTTCTGTGAGAGGTTCTTGTTTTCGGAAGTCGAAGGACTTAAATTTTCTTGAACACATTTATGTAAAGTGGAGTGATTCTTAAGTTCGATACTGTCAATTTCTAAAGGAAACAATCTTTGTAATGGACGCAGAAAAAGTCCATTTTCGGTCTTCACTTTAGCTAGGCGTATGACATTATCCTTGCCTGGGTAAATTTCGATCACTCTTGCCAAAGGCCAGTGAACACGTTTCTTATTGAAATCTTCTAATAGGACAACATCGCCGACTTTCAATTGTTTGAATCTTTTGGTCTTAGATGCATGTTGTCGTAATTGTCCTAAATATTCAGCTCTGAATCTGTTTCTTAGGTTTTCTCTGATTATTTGCCTATATCTGGCTCTGCGGTTAAGATCTTTAGAATCTAAAGCATCTAGGTCAGGTACTCCTGATGTTGGTAGTTCTCTTAGGAACATCATTGGAGTTAAAGGTAAGGGATCTGTGTTATCTTCGGAAACATAGGTTAGGGGCCGTGAATTAATCACTTGTTCACAGTCACATAGCATGGTGTAAAGTTCTTCGTAATTCAAAGATGCACGACCTAAGTTTCTTTTCAGGATTCCTTTAACCATTCCAACAAGCCTCTCCCACCAACCTCCCCACCACGGTGCTGCAGGAGGGTTGAATTTCCATCTGATCTTCTGGGTGGAAGCTACCTTGTAGATGGTTTCCCAATCTACACTTGAGAGAGCATTGCTGGTTCCAAGGAAGTTCTTCCCGTTGTCTGAATAGATGATGTAGGGTCTGCCTCGCCTTGCTATGAACCTTCTCAGAGACTCGATAAAACTTTCTGTAGACAGAGACGTAATGGCTTCAAGATGTATGGCTCGGTAGACAGCGCAAGTAAATAAGGCTATCCACGCTTTCGATCCATCAGAAAGATGAAGAGGACTGGCTAGATTTACGCCTACCACTTTAAAGATGGCTGCTTCTCGTACTCTGTCTTCGGGTGGTACTCCAGGTTCAACATCTATTTTGGAAGTTTGAAGTTTTCTGCAAATTACGCATTTTCTTATTGAATTTCTAATGGACTTTCTAGACTTCATTATCCAAAAAATTTCTCTAAGTAGTGTCATTAGAGTGATGACTCCAGCGTGCTGATTTTCTAAATGCTTCTCGAATATCTATCTTTGGACGACGGGATGCTTGTAAGGTAAGATCACAGGATATCTGAAGTTTTCACTGTCGTTTCTTTGAATTATACTGGTCTTTACTCTTAAGAGACCAGCTTTATCTTCGACAGGCCTTAAATTTCTTAATTTTGGATCTGTTCTCCCTGAAAAAGATTCTTGTTGTACTAATCGTAGAAGTACATTTTCTGCTTTTGAAAATTCTTCAACTGAAATATCCAATTCGGACATTTTCTCAGTAGTCTTCGAATTATGATAAAATCTATATATCCAGGCAATGGTTCTAACTGTTTTCTTGTAAGAGGAAAAATACTGATAAAATCGACTGAAATTATCTTCTTTTTTATCTAAAAGATTTAGGATTGTCTTCCTTTTTTCGCTGTTTATGAATTCTTCGTTTGGGTCTTCTTCTATTTGAGGCCATTCATTTTCATGTAAATAAAGCCAACTCGGACCCTCCCACCATCTCGATTTCTGTAGTTGTTCAAAGGAACATCCTCTAGACGGGAGGTCCGCGGGATTCAGATTTCCGGGTACATGTCTCCAATTGCAAACTTCGGTCAGATTTCGGATTTCTAATACTCTGTTGTGTACAAATGTACCCCATTCTTGTTTTCTTCTAATCCAACCTAAAGCAGTGGATGAATCTGACCAAAATATGGTATTTACATGTAAATTTAAATCGTTTTGCACATTTTTGGCCAACCTAGCGCCAATAAGACAAGATAACAGTTCAAGGCGGGGTATGGTCAATTCCTTAATAGGTGCAACTCTACTTTTAGCATTGATTAACTGGATCTTGATTCCTTCTGAGGTCTCTACTCTTATGAATACGCAAGTGGCATATACTCACTTGCTTGCGTCAGAAAAAACATGTAATGGTGTTTTCTTTTCTTTCTCTGGGTAAATGTTAAGCCACCGAGGTATTTTAATTTGGGATAAAAAATTTATTCCTTTCAGCCAATTAGAAGATTGTTGTTTTAAAGTTTCAGGGAGCTCTTCGTCCCACTTCACCTTCTGAATCCACGTTTCTTGAAGGATTAGTCTGGGAACTAAACTGACAGGTGCTGTGAATCCCACAGGATCAAAAAGTTTTGGGGTAACTGATAAAAGTTTTCTTTTTGTAAGGGGTTCACTTATCTTTAAGGGTTCTTCAATTTTACAAACTAAACTGTCATTTTTCAAATCCCAGAGTAATCCTAACACGAGAGCAAACCTCGGTTCATCTTCAGTTTTGTCGATCATAGCCTGGGGCCAATTCGATCGCCAGCATCTCAAATTGAAATGTGCCGAAGCCAAAATTCCTTGAGATTCTGATATGAATTTTTCTGTTTCTTGAATCGAATTCAGGCTGATGAGGGAATTATCTAAATAGAAGGAATCTCTTAAGAGCCTAGCTGTCTCTCGCCATTGTTCGGGAACATTTTCTAAAAGGTGATTTAATGTTGCCATAAGCAAAAAAGGGCTTGAAGTTAAGCCGAAAACCACACGACAATGTCTATAAATTTTTAATTTATTTTCGCTATTAAATCAAAAAAATCTAAAAGTCACGATCTTTCTCTGTTATTTTAATTTGCAGGAATGCTTTCTCTATATCAGACGAAATTCCTATCTTGTATCTGCGAAATATATTCAAAATGCTAGGTATAATTTCTACAAGATTTGGTCCTTTTGTTAAACAATCATTAAGGGAGGGACTGTTTCTAGTGTGTGCTGAGGCATTAAATACTGGACGAATTTTAGTGGTTTCACTAGATTCTTTAACCACCGGTCTGTGTGCTAAATAATGTACCTTGTCCCTCTTCTGGTCCAATACCTCTTCTATAATCTGATTGTTTTCCCAGAAATCAAAAATGTCCCCATATTCCTTTTTCCTATCAGATTTGATTAATTTATTTTCCGTCTTGTACAGGCACTTTTCTGCCAATGAGTAATTATCTGATAAAATCGAATGGTCAACTGTCCATGGTAAATTGACTTCATATCGACCGCTTTTATCTCGTTTAACAGTTTCTAGAAAATAATTCTTGGTTTCTTGTTCTAAATCCTGTTTCGATTTATTATCTTCATTAGTAATTCCTAGAGTGTCAAGGCGCCATAAATCTGATAAACTGGCGTTTGACACGTGTAATGACAATGATAGACCCGCCAAAGAATTGTCCTGCTCACTCTTGTGACCCTCTGTCTTGCCCAAAATGGTCCAACCCAATTTAGTTCTAAATGTAGTTAATCCCAATTTTGGAAAATATTTTATATCATCTGTGAACAGTTTAGCGGACATATCAGCTCCCAAAAGTATATGTACTTCGTCTGGATTTTTCTGGTATAAACAGGATTTATTATTTCTAGGGACATCTGATAAATATACACCTTCCTTTTCTAAGAGTTTTACTAATTTGTCATCGCGACATAAATTCAAGCCTGTGCATATTTTTTCTTGATCTAGTGCTTGTATTTTACACTTAAACTTATTATCTAAACTCCCGATCGTAAATTCATAACGATTATGTTCAGCTGACATTTCCATGCCCCCAAAAAGACCATGTCTGATTGTTTCTTTATTCATCCTTTTTAATTTTAACTTATCAGCTGCAAACTCACTGATGTAACTATTATGAGATCCGGAGTCAATAATTAACCGAATATATGATGATTTACTATCATCTCTGTTAGAAATTGCTACTATTAACGTCTGCAAATAAACATTCGCTTGTAAATTATGATTCGATAATGCCAATTTAGATTGATCATTTCTTTCGTAATTACTTATTTCCTGTTTCAAATCTTTATTTCCATTACACATTATGTCTGAATGTCTACGATTGCATAACTTGCATAAAGTTTTTGATACACAGTGTCTAGCTAAATGTGAAGGTTGAAGGCATAAATAACACAATCCTTTCTTACGCAATAGATTAACTCTTTCATCAAATGGTAAATTACAAGTTAAATTACACCTATCACTTCTATTCTCATTTAATAAATCACAAGCAGTAGGCAATTTCCGGTTCTGAGTATCAAGTTTATTAATGCGGGGGGGGGGGGACATCTCTACGATTTTGATTATCTAATCTTTGAACTCGGGGAGAGAAATGACTGGCACTAGCGCCGCTGTCATCTTGTCTGGTAGTTATTAAGCATTCTCGCGATACGAGTTGTTTATTTAAGAAAGATAATATATCTTTCACACCATAATTAACACCGTGAAATTCCATATTAAATTGTAATGCTAAATCTTTAGGTAATATTTTTAGTAATATCGGTGACAATAAACTGCCGTAGCTATCCAAAGAAACATCTAATGATTCTAAACTTCTAATGTTAGTTTGGATTTCATCGTAAATTTTCCTGAGCGATTTAATGTCACTTGAATGTTTTAGTGGGGCAATATTTAATAATTTATTCAAATGTACATTTACTAAGAGGTCTTGTTTACCATAT
This sequence comes from Salticus scenicus, assembly GCA_963930645.1. Lineage (NCBI taxonomy): Eukaryota > Metazoa > Arthropoda > Arachnida > Araneae > Salticidae > Salticus > Salticus scenicus. The sequence goes on from OZ005654.1 coordinate 134,257,346, forward strand.
CTTTCTTTTAAAATATCTACTACTTTTATGTAATTACTCGCGGTAACAGAGAATCCTTCTATACATTTTAAGGGATCAGGTGCTAAAAATGATTTCAAATAATTAAATTTATCTACAGGATCTAAACTTTCATTGTTATGAATAGCCGTTTCGAATGACGACCAAAAAGTCAGCCATTCAGCTGCATTCCCGTTAAATTTAACTGGATCTAGCTGTGGGAGTTTAATGTGCATTACTTCTTTAGAAATAGGTCTTCTTTCGTTTTCTATTGATGAAACGCTTGTTTCACTTTTCTTTAGTTCTTTTAATTTTCTATTGGCTCGAAATCTCCAAGTAATTATTTTTTCACGATATTCATTAGCCGCTTCTAATTCGGCTTCTAATTGGAGCTCTTGAGTTAAAGTTTTAATCTCTGCATCTTTAATCTTTAACTCTATAGTAGTTTCATTCAATAATTCTATAGTTTCTTCTAAATCTACAGCATCTGGATCTATATCGTCGCATAAAGTTTGTAATTTATTTATAAATTTATTAATACTGTCTCTTATGACAGCTCACTCTTTTTTTAGCTATAACTAAATTAGCCATGATAAATACAAAATTTTATAATATTATCTATCTTTTCAAATATAAATAATGGATATAGCTTTCAATTATAAATAATGGATCTATATAGCTGCCCACATCCCGTGTATAGGATCATGCCACAAAATATGGCTGTACCAGATTTCTGATCTAAAACTTATTCTTTTTACTGACCCGATACAGCATATTTCAAATCTTAACTCTTTTCTTACAGTTACTACTTAAATTTTCTGATAATATATTTATTCTTCTAAATAATAAAATATGGATGGATCTCACCTGAAAACTTCTAATCCAAAGATCCAGATGTGGATGGGGCAACTATGATCCATTAAAGAAACTAAACTCTATGAACGTAGCACTTCTTAGATGAGAAAACAGAATTTTAATGCTTTGTTAGCATACATGTAAAAACGAAAATGAAATCAGAACAAAAACTATCTACAGTATTTACAATTAAATATTAAATTAAATCTTAATATTAACGTTCTTAAATTGTCATTAGTTCTTAAATATTGATTCTAATTCTTAAAGGTTATAATTGTTCTGTTTTAGGACCAGGGCGTATGTAAACACAACGCTCTTAACGTAGCCCCATCTCCATTCAAGGTCCTTTCTGTTCTGATTCTAAAAAGCACCTTTCTCGAAAAAAAGGCGCCCGTCTGTCTGGAAAGGCATTTGTTCTGAAAGCAGAAGAATGAACGGGGGATTCCCGACAATACCAGATGGCCATTCCAGATATTGTAGAGATTTTTTTCAGTATCGATTTTCCTAGCACTACTCAGTTTTATGTATTTAAAAAAAAAATATTTTGCTAGGTGGTCAAGACGGAATTTGCGGAGCATAAAAAAAAACCTCGCAGAGTTGCAGAGTTTTCATAATTTTTCGGAGAAACTCCGCAGAAATCAGAGCAGTTGGTAACCCTGCAAGCATAATAAAAGCTGAAGCATTTTATGAATGAATTGCTAAATGCACCAGATAATGCAACAGTCATCTAACATGAAAAATACCAGTTTAGATCTTAAGCTTTCGATAATCTGTAGTTTCAATGGTTTATTGTAATTAATGTCATTTAGTTTTTCGGGTAAGCAACACCATTAGATGGATGAAGTATGGTCAGTCTTAAAATAATTTAATAAACTAAAAGTTCCTTTTCCTTTTTTCTGTTTATCTGTTTCCATAGGCAGAAATGTACAATCTTTTTTTGTGATGATTCTGTTTGTCTTATAGTGTTCAAACTAGAAGAATGAACACTCATATGGCCATATCACACGAGAGATTTCGCTCAGCTTTTTACTAAACACAACATGATCAACTTTTCTCAGAGACAGTTGAAACAGTTGATTATCCTGACCTTGAATCTTACCCCATACACTTCTGTGTTATATTTAGTAAAATGTTGTGCAAAAATGTTTTGTGTGATATGACCATTATAATGATCTTAATCAAGAGCTTCAATCAATCTTTTATAGTAAAGCACTTTTGATTTTCAGTCATAAATTGAAAAGAATTTAAAATTATCTTGAATTCTAACTTAATTGAGCTTTAGATCAGGCCTGCTCAACCAAAATGCATGGTGGGCCGCATTGGTAACCTATTTTGTTCAGGCGGGCAGCACCTTACGTATACATGTGTCTGTGTACATATGTTTGTGAGTGTATGAATCATGCATTTATATGTGTTTTCGGGGGAGGGCAGGATGAAGATTTGGAACAGAATACATTAATTTAAATTATTTACATGCAGTTATAAAATAACAATAGTATTAAAAACAAATTCTGATATATACATTAATAACTATACTAAAAAGAAGAATTAATGGATCTAATAATATTTCATGTGATTCTTTAGCTACCATAATTGTTGAAAGGTTGACTTATGAATTTTCACTTCAAAAAATCAGAATGTATTTATTAATTTTTAATGTGTTAACCAAAGTTATCAAATGTTAAATATCGTTAGTCTCCTCGCGGGCCGCAGAAAACTACATGGCGGGCCGCACCCCTGCTTTAGATAATTGTTTTTTTCTGATTAAATTGAGCTTTCAATAAAAACCAATATTCCATTACGTTATTATATCTAATGATATAATTTATCCTCTTAACAAATTTTTAGCTCACAAATTTTCCTTTGTATGCACATAATATAAAAAACTTCTAGAAAGATTTTTATTAATAAATTTTAAATTGTCAATCCTGCAAATTGGTTCATACTATTATGAAGTGTGAAATGTGCTCTGATTGAAGGCACTTTTACTTTTCTTAGAATTGCTAAGTGCAAAAATTGTAGTACTTTCTACAGCCAAACAATCTTGCAATTCCAGCCATAAATTTAACCTGCTCTAGAATGCGACAATTATCATCAATGCTTATTCTATTTAAGAATCAAATTAAAAAATTTACATAAAATTTAATCACTTTTTTTTATTATGCCACATATCATTGATATTTTAAAATATTACTTTATTTAATTAATGCTTACTCATTTGGATCTATACTACAAATAATGTTGCTACTAACTATCTCCTTATTGGCATAACAAATGAAAGATTCAGTCTTTTAACTGAATGAATTTTACAAACCAGGTACTCAATGGCTAGGATAGTGGCACTTCATGCCCAAAAACCCAAGTTCAAATCCTGATTTTGTCACTTTTCTTGCTTAAAATTAATTTAGCTTTCTCCCGAAAATGTGCAATTATTTACATTAACTCGATCAGGTTATCGTATTTTTCGGCACCTTGTCACTTTATCAAGGGTCGTTGAAGACCTGAGCAGTGTTCGAACACGTAATTTTTAATGAAAAAAAAGTAATAAAATTCTTGAACATTCTTGAATACTTCTATTTTAGAATCAATAGGGCAGACAACAATATTGCAAAAAAAAATTTAAACAAATATTTTATTTTTCATCAGAAATACACCCATTTCTATAAAATGCAGGCATTTACTAAAAGATTTATAACTTTTGAACAAATTGCGATATTTGAAAAATTCAAATTGCATAATAAAGTTTAAGAGTGGTATTTTTACGAAAAAAGTCATGGGCATGATAGACAGGTATTTCTTCTATACGTAGATTCTGACAAAATAAAAATGGCTCGGGTCTCTAATGACCCACGATAACTTGATCGGGTTAATTAAATGAAAAATCATAGACAATTGAAATATTCAAATATATTTATAACCAAGGCTTGAAATTAAGTGGTCTGTTGGTCCGAGACTACAAAAATATTCAACGGACCAGCAAAATATAAATTCTAGGGGTCCACCAGATCAGTGAAGCTTTTCAATTTTTTATTTTCTCTAAAATTGCCTATAAATCTGTCACCAAATAGTATGATATAACAATAGTTAGTGTACTTCTTTATAATTGCCAATATCACCTATTCTCTGTAATTTTTCATTTAATTTCACTTTAATAACCTTTTTTTACTTTTTATTCTTAATAGTAGATATGAGACATTAAGCTCATTTATTAAAGCATAAATTTTTTATTTATATAAGACTTCGTTTGTATTTTTTAATTATTTTACAAAAAATTATCATATTTGACTTATAAATTTATAAACAAACAAAGTCTTAGTAAAATAAACAGTTTACAAATTTTTAAATATTTTTAGAAATATAATAGAACAGAAGAACGGACCAGTCAAAGTATGTATGGACCAGTGAAATCTGAAAATTACTAGTCCTGTGGGCCAGTAACTCCATTTCTTTAATTTTTACCCCTGATAACATTTTTTTTTCCCCACTATTTACATAAATTACTTACTTTATAATCAACACCAGATATAATTTTATCAATTAAAATGAAGCTCTGACACCAGAAATCTTCATTAGTATATATCAGGGCTTCACATTTTAGAAGTGTCTCACAAACTAACCTATTAATTAAAGAAAAAATAAACGCATATTGTAAATGAATAAAATAAACACAAGCTACAAATTTAAATACTAGAAACAAGTGAGATTCAAGTTAACATTGACATAACATAACATATGGGTCATTTCCAAAAAAGGTTGCAATTACTGTCCTTTTCATACAACAACATTAATATTTCTTTCTATTTGTATTATAATATTTAAGCTTATTTTCTGAAAAGGAACTTGTTTTTAAGATATAATTTCATTCGCTTAAAAATAGAAAAACATTAAAACAACTTGAAATTTTAGTATTTGCTAAAATTTTGGTGTCCCATCAATAAAATTTTAAAAAACAAACAATGGTAAATGTATTAGGAAAAAATATATATATATTAAAGTTATATTTTATGAATGCCTATTTTCTTAGCTCTCTGTTACATCTTAAATGAATATATATATATATTATTATTACAGCTTAATACGTTTTGTTTCGTAAAATTGTGTTTTTTATATTTTCAGTAGGTTACTAAAATTTTTATAGCAAAAGTTACAAACAGATACCACTTTTGTCTACATGACTGATTACTTATTCTTGTCATATATTCATTATCATTATTCTTTCTATAATGTTTATATTATCTAGGTTGGTTGGTTGGTTATTTTTTTATAGCACAAGATCCAGAATAAAAATAAAATAAAATAACCAACCAATCAACCTTATCTAATTAATTCTATTTCTGAAAAAAAAAAAAAAAAAAAACTCTTTTGATTGAAATATTAAGGTGAGTGTATTTATTATTTTGACTTGTCAGTGCTGAAGAAAGTTTCATACATTAGCTTATATTTTCACTTAATAGTTATAAATCGAACTATATTAGGTTTCTTCAGTAAAATGTATATTCAGACAACAATTCTTATGGATTTTGATACATTTTTTACAGATTTGAGATCTTTAAATTGTGTTTTCTCAGCTTGCATTTAAGGTGAGTACATTTACAGATTTTTCAAAAAATTTTTACTTATACTTTATTTTTAACATTTCTCTTGGCAGACTTAGAATCACTCAACAAATCTGAAAGCTACAATTTAAGTGTAGTGAACAGTTTCTGTGTTTCTGAAAAGGAAATATACATGTTCAACTTAGGACAAATCTAAAGAATTTGAAAGATTTACAATGGAAATACAAAAATATCCATTGAATGCAGACTTTAAATATTTGGGGTGTCCCATACAGATATACTATAATTTGGATATGTGTATATTTAGTTATGGGTACATTTGGGTATGTTTATATCAGTTAGGCAACTATATGTCAATAAAACAAACATTTGCTTTTTATTGTATTTCTTATTTTAAATATGCTATCAACTGGACTGACTCTTAGAGAACACTACACTTGACCTGAACTCGACCCTCAGAAAAAGTTTTCAATGAACACCACCCACGAGAAAAATTCAGCTAACATGATCCAAACATGACCTACCAGAAAAATAATAATTCAGTCAACCACCCTATCGCTATCCATAAGCAAAAGAAGAAAAAAAAAGAATGTATTAATATTTTTCTAGATTTGACATTTAAGGTACTGAAGTTTAAATATTTCCCCCCCCCCCCCCAAAAAAAAAAAAAATTTCTGGTTATCTTGTGAATTTTCAAAGCCAGACTAACAAATATTTGTGCCCAGGGCACTTTCATTTTTTTGTGCCCTCTGAGAATGACTGAAATTGTAAAAACGTCTTGTACAGGGCACTCAAATAATAAATTTGATATATCAGTTATGCAGCTATATTTCTATCAAACAAATTTCTGCTTATTAATGTAATTTTTTTTTTAAAACATATCCTTAACTCGAGCCAACATGTTAAAAACTAAGCCCAACCTGAACTCAAATTCGAGCCACTGAAAAGAATTTCATAAACAAAACCTGTTTGAAAAAATTCAACCAACATGACCTTAAAGCGATATACAAGGGAAAAAATCAGTTGCACTTTCCCAGATTTAACATGTACTGTACTAAAGTTTAAACATAACTTGCCAAGGAAAAAAAATTATGACTATGGCATTTCTTTAAGACATTTCCATTTCCTTTCATCTAATATTATTTTCTTTATTGAATCTAAATTACTAACATGCTTTGCCTGCTTCACTAGTTACTATATTTAATGGAATTTTCAAAAAACATTAATCACTAAAATTTAAATCACTTTATAAATAAAAACTGGCTTGAGGTCCCCACTGCCTTCGGCTGCATCTTCCTTGCCGATGCTATATCGGTTCCAGGTCCTTACAGCTTGCATACACACCATAATTTGACATTTCAAATTAAGTGCTACTTGAATGATAAGTGGTGCTGCTATTATTTAATAACTATGTTTTTGGACAAACATTTCTCAGACAGATTATTATCATCACTCTTTGGCAACAGGTAGCAGCATCAGACAATTTTTCCAGCTGAAGAATTTTTAATTAATTAAAAAGAAAGAAAACTGATAAAAAAAAAATTTAAAAATCAGGTTTCAAAGTGCATCAGAAGAGGTCAAAACAGACCTTCAAGCAAAATTCTGTAGCTTTGTGATCAACCATTTACTGACAATGCAACCAATACACCTCTAAGATTAATTTAGTTTTTTTGTCACTTTCTTGTCATATTTACGGTTTAGGATACTGTAAAGACACTGAAAGATTTTCTTTTATCAACTGGCATCTTTTCTATTAATTATTTGCAAACAGTAATACATCAGTCCTTGAATATCGAACACACAACCTTCATGTTATTAGCACGATGCTCTAACCAACTGAGCTAATGGACTACAGAGTGTTTATTTACTTTTACATTTTTATCCCCAGAGTTGATCACTTCAGAAATTCATAGATTTTAATTAATTTTAAAAATACTAATCAAAATCTGGAAACCAGGCTTCAAGGTGCATTCGGAGAGGCACCTCAACCTCCATACAAAATGCACAGACCTCCATACAAAATTCTGTAGTGCTGCAATGAGCCTTTTCCTACAAAGTGATGCACATAGACATACATCCTTTATTATATGTAGAGATATTTGCATCTTAATAACTCTCAGCACAATTTGTTTGACTTATTGGCAATTGACAAAAATCACTATTCTGTGCAACTCTAATAATGAATAATTTCAGTATGAATAAAATAAATACTACTTACAACAAAAACATTAAATGATACTTACCTCTGAGGAACAAAATTGTTTGTTACACCATATTCCAATAAAGAAAACAGGAGTCTAGATTTTTGTTGATTACTAGTTGAACTAATGAGTTTAACATAATGACTTAAAGCAGGTGGAGTTTCTTCCTGAAATTTAATCAGAAACACTAAATATCACACAATTTTCATGATATTTACAAATTATTTAAATTAAAACTTATTTCAAATAAAAAATCATTTTATTATCAATACTGAATACAGACATTTTTTACATAGCCTAAGGGGGGGAAAAGAACATTCTGAAATTCCAAGAAACATATTACACTTCTACACCATTAATTCAAGGATTATATGTAGAGATATTTGCTGGGTTCACACAAGCAGAAATACTGAATGTTGTGGCCATACAGAAATAATTTTAACTCCTCCACAAGTGTATTTTAAGCATTTAAATTAAGAAATTCCCTTTAAAATTTTAACCATGAGTGTTTCACGCTTTCAGAGATGCCAATTTGCTACTTACAAAAAATCAGTTTCATACCACTACGAAAAAATGATAAAGCTGTTCTTATTAATAAAGCTGTTCTTATTAATTCCTATTATATTCTATTTCATCATTATTCATAATGAATTAAAATTTTTTTTAAAGCGAAAATGTTTAATAAATCCCTCATGCACACAAATTTATACCATGGTCCATGGTCTTTGGAGCGCATGCGTACATCATACGGATGCGTACATCCTGTAGACGCTAAGCTAATTGTTTTCCCTGTATCCGTCCGCGGTGTTTGTTTAATTTGTTGATTAGAAATTGGAATTAATACGAAATTTTGCATGATTTAGACAAATATTGCTAGTGCTCGGATACTTTTTCTGTGACCTACCAGTGTACCACGCCTGCGTGAACGCGTTAATCATAATTTTTATTAAAGAAATTAAGAGTGTGACAGTGTTTTTTACATTTTTATTTTCAATCGGTTTTCAATCGGGAATTAAAATATTTATTCAAAAATTCCACCTTCTTGCATGATTTAGTGGTAAGTGTTTTATAATTTTATATTCTTAAAACTTGCTTAATTTTACGTATATGTAATTATAGTCTTCGTCTGATTGCACGAAGGTATTGTTATTTGTAAACAAACCATTGTTTACTTTTTTTATAGTCGCTTTTTCCGCAAAATGTTACTCAGTTTTCTGTAATATGATAATTAAACAAGTTTTCGAATTCTTTATTAGGTTTATTATTACTTTAATTATGTTGTTATTATTGGTAATATGTCACCTTTTAGCTTAGCAATTTTTGGAAAAATAAATTTAAATGTTTTGATTAGAGATCCTAACTAATCGAGATACTAAGAGATACTTCGATTACAGTCCAAAATTTATTTATTGGAATAAAATAGCTGTATTATTCTTTTCAAAAAACAGATTACGAAAAACTTTATTTTTGAATGATACAGCCTTGTAAAACGAAACAACAAAAATCCTATATATGATAACATGGAAAGGGAGAAAGGGAGCTATCTGACTGATGTACAGCCTTAATTAGATACATCACAAGTCTAATGTAATGGGTAATTGGGAAATGTTGTGTGTACTGTATTAATACATTATAACTGAATATTGTTAAATTTTAAATGAATCTGAATGTCTTAGTTGTGTATCATAATAATCATTTATAATGTTTTTGACGGATATAGCTAAGGTAGTATGAAAACTACTTTATATCAACAGGGTTGCCACGCTACCTGGAGAACCTGGAATAGTGAGGGAATTTGAAAACTGACTATAAAAGTCAGTGAAAAGAAAAATCTGCCAATGCACGGTCATTTCCCCCCCCCCTTTTTCCCCCCATTAGCTTCTGCTATTTTTTTTAAACATCCCCACACTTCTTTTTTGCTCATGTAAGGAATTTCTTATTTCGCTTATAAGCGACAAATGCTATCATTATATGCAACTTTTGTCATATGTAAATTTTGTGTTTACAAGTGGGACCTTAATTATTTTGCCCTCAACACAGTCAGTGCTCAATATACGGTTAGACTGGAATCTTTAGAATATACCTGGAAAACCTTTTAAAAGTCAGGGAATTTCATTCTCCTGTTTGAGTGGCAACCCTGTATCAAGTTTATACTGTACTCTACTCTAAATATAATAATGCAGCACAAGCAGTATAAAGAAAATAAGGCTAAGCTTTACTATAGGGTACCTGGTTGCGATTCATGATGCTGTGATGAGATTCAGTGTATCGACACTTTTTAATTGTAACTTTTTTGTATCGGTACTTCATTTAACTGTCTTGGAACTTTGTTTTTCTTTTTGTGCCAGCCGCGCGCGTGCATTTATCGTAATGCGGCCCAGCTGAATGATTTTACCATGTTTTTATTAACTTCGATTCTTGTTTGTTTGTGGGTTTGTTTATGGGTTTATTTGTGTGTTTGTCAGGGACAAATCTTGCATTCGATTTTTAACTAACTTCCCGACTAGCTAGATATTTGAAATTTTCAGGACAGCTCACAACACGGTGACAATACATTTTTCTAATAATTTTAGTCAGCTATTTCAAGTCCCACTGCCTTCAGCAGCGCTTATATGATTCGACAGAAAATTTATTTAACTAACTTCCCGACTAATTAGACATTTGAAACTTTCAGAATAGTTCAGAACACGGTGAAAATGCATTTTCTTAATACCTTTAGCCAACTGTTTCGGGTTCCTGCTGCCTTCGGCAGCGTTATCAGTACAAAGCTTGCAATCGAATTTTCACTAACTTTCCGACTAGCTAGACATTTGAAACTTTCAGGACAGCTCACAACACGGTGACAATACATTTTTCTAATAATTTTAGTCAACTGTTTCAGGTCCCGCTGCCTTCGGCAGCGCTTATATAATGCGACAGAACATTTATTTAACTAACTTCCCAACTAGCTAGACATTTGAAGCTTTCAGAATAGTTCAGAACACGGCTAAAATGCAATTTTTAAATATTTTTAACCAACTGTTTCGGGTTTCTGCTACCTTCGGCAGCGTTATCAGTACAAAGCTTGCAATCGATTTTTCACTAACTTCCCGACTAGCTAGACATTTGAAACTTTCAGGATAGTTCAGAACACGGTGAAAATAGATTTTTTTAATACCTTTAGCCTACTGTTTCGGGTTCCTGCTGCTTTTGGCAGCGTTATCAGTACAAAGCTTGCAATCGATTTTTCACTAACTTCCCGACTAGCTAGCCATTTGAAACTTTCAGGATAGTTCAGAACACGGTGAAAATACATTTTTTTAATACCTTTAGACAACTGTTTCGGGTTCCTGCTGCCTTCGGCAGCGTTATCAGTACAAAGCTTGCAATCGATTTTTCACTAACTTCCCGACTAGCTAGACATTTGAAACTTTCAGGATAGCTCAGATCACAGGGGCAATACATTTTTTTTTTAATACTTTTAGTCAACTTTTTCAGGTCCCTACTGCCTTCGGCAGCGTTTATATGATTCAACAGAAATTTTATTTAACTAACTTCCTGACTAGCTAGACATTTGAAACTTTCACAATAGTTCAGAACACGGTGAAAATGCATTTTTTAATACTTTTAGCCAACTGTTTCGGGTTCTTGCTGCCTTCGGCAGCGTTACCAGTACAAAGCTTGCAATCGATTTTTCACTAACTTCCCGACTAGCTAGATATTTGAAACTTTCAGGATAGCTCAGATCACGGGGACAATACATTTTTTTTTTTTAATACTTTTAGTCAACTTTTTCAGGTCCCTACTGTATTCGGCAGCGTTCATATGATTCAACAGAAAATTTATTTAACTAACTTCCCGAGTAGCTTGACATTTGAAACTTTCGGAATAGTCCAGAATACGGTAAAAATGCTTTTTTAAAATATTTTTATCCAATTGCTTCGGGACCCTGCTGCCTTCGGCAGCGTTTCCAGTACAAAGCTTGCAATCAACTTTTAACTAACTTCCCGGCTAGATATCCATTTGAAACTTTTATAATAGCTCAAAAGACGATAGCAAGGAATTTTTTTAATACTTTTATCCAATTGCTGGGGTTCCGGCTGCCTTCAGTAGCGTTTATATGATTCAACAGAAAATTTAAAACATGGTTTATAAAAAATTTTTTATCTTATAATTATTTCTTTTTAATGCGTTTTTGAGGTATAAAAATTAATTTTTTGAGTGTATTTTATTATTTTATTTTACTTTTTAATAAATGGAATTATTTAGGGGAAAAAAGTGTATTCTAGTAATTGATGCAGTATAGATTTTCATGCATTTTTTTATTCATGTGCCATGAATTAGGAGTATCCAGTGATGTTTTTTTTTTTTTTTTTTTTTTTTAAATATCGGGATAGTGACCACTGTAGTACAGATTTTTTATGCATTTTCTGATTCATGTGCTATGACTTAGGGGTATCCAGTGATATTGTTTTAGTCTTAATATTGGGATACTGACCGCTGTAGCATGAATTTTCAGATTCGTGCATGACAAATTAGCTGCATCCAGTGATTTTATTTATTTTTTGTTTGTTTTGTGATTGCTTCTGTACAGATTTTCATGCATTTTCAGATTCATGCAAGGCTGTAATTTTGAAATTTTGGGGCAAATCTTCAAGTTATTTTAGATTATACATCATTTATAATGCTGAATTTTATGTGTTAAAGCTTGAAAGCTCTCTGATTTTTTTTTTTTTTTTTTTTGTGGTGAAGTAGCTCAAATTTATATTACTGTTTTAAATATTTTATTAATCTTTAAAATATGCTTAATTTATTTCAGTGAATTTCAAAACAAGCACCAGAGTGAAACAGCAATTTATTTTCTTAAAATGTATTTTTGATGTTTTGTAATGATTCAGAATATCGATTTGCAGTAATCGACTCATTCAGTGAGATGTACATCAGCAACAGCGATGGTTGCCTTATAGTAAAGCTATTCCAAAAATAAGCTAAATAAAACTTATCAAAAGCTTTCTTACTTAGATTTCTTTTTCTTCTTCTTTTTTTCCCCCATAGCAGTTAATTGTACAAATGCATCTTAAAAATTAAACCCACTTTCAAGGCCTGCATTATTTATCATTAATAGATTGCTCACACTGTTTAGTGACAGTTTGTTTATAATTTCATTTCTTACCAAATTTATGCAACTGAAAACTATTTTCACAATTTGTCCGAAATCACAATATTTTTGAAAAAAGTTCATTCTGAATGAGGAATTTGCACACATGGGGGATTTGAACAAAATCCTATTCTTCTGGTAGTTTTAGGCCCATAAATTTCAAAAAGTTTATTAAAAATGCAAAAAAAATTCTCATTAATTTAAAAAATAACTTTAAAATTAACCAAAAGTCACGTGACTTCAAAACGCTGCCTGACGTCACACTTTATGATGCTTCAATGTTTACATTCTGTTAGCCTGGTTAGTAAGCAGCAATTTGTTTTAACTTTCGTAATTATTAATCGTTTATGTGATTTCTGAGCATTTCTTTTTCATCTTAGAATCATTCAATATCATTATCACCATTTTCCATTATCATCATTTTCAAATGTTTTCTTTTCATGGCGGTTGTCCAATGTTTTCGTTTCATAGGATCCTGTGGAACGCTAAAGAATAACTTTTGAGAAGCGTTAGCTGTTGTATTAGTGCAAAATGGTACAATACAAATAATACAATATTTATACTACAATTTTTTAATATCAGTCATTATTATATCATAGAAAACCTATTTCACTGATTCAAGAAGCAAAGTAAAGCATGAAATCAAATGTAAACAACGATTACTTTAGTTTGTTGTCATAAAGAGTGACGTCACGATATATTATACTGCGTTTTCTCTATACAGTAAATAGTGCGATGTTAAAATTGTTATAAATCAGTCATTAGATTTCAAATAAAGAAAATGTATGTATTTATTGTGTATTTATTATTATTCATGTAATGAATATGTATGTATTTATTTTCTTACCTTTTCATTTTCTATTAGAATAAAATCAGAAAACGTGCAAATTGTCTATTGTGACTTTTTTGTGAAAGATTTTTATTATTATTATTATTATTATAGAATTTAATGTAATTTTTTAGTATAAATGTGTGATCATGTTCTTTAATTATCGTATTTTGGATAACTGTCTAGCATTTTGCATAAAAAGCGACTGTAGTGGAAACACTGGTTTGTTTATATTTGACAAAATTTTTGTTCTTCATAACAGACGAAACATGTAATTACATTTTATGAAAAACTAATTGTAAGTTTTAAGAAAATAAAACTATATAGATATATCTTACCGCTAAGTCATGGAAGGAGGTGGAATATCCGTAGACATTAAATATAAACAACTCCTGCTGCCAGGGATCACTCTAGAGAGTTTTAGCGGTACGAGTTGCCACAGGGTTGGCATAATACTTACTGTGCAATGGTGTAACGGGTTTTATCAGTTTTTACCGCCTTCATTTATCTCAAACACTTTAAGGATATATTTTAAAGTTTTTAGTTCTCAATTTCCCAATGTATTATTTAATATTTACTATGAAATTCCTACTTCTGCAATTTCTAAAAACATTTAAAAAAGAAAATATTTCCTTATTTATTTAGCTCTTATACCAGTTTATGTCATTTAGCATTGGCTCATATGATATTTAAAAAATAATAGCATTGTTTACATTGTACTGTTTAAAAAGCCCTGCAGGCTCCAAAAAGTTTTAAAAAAATAATAACATTTTAATTTAACTACATATAATCAGTTAAATACAATTCGAGGCTGCTGTCACTGCTTGTTTTAATGAATTGTACCCACTAAATGTAAAAAAAAAAGATTAAAAAAAAAAAGTGAAAGTATTAAAATGGTAATGAAAATATGAATATTGTTAATGGGTAAAGAGTGAAAAAATTTTCTTGATTCAAATGATATTTGTTAAACCTAAGTAAAAATTTTTTAGGATATCTTTTTTTTTTTTTTTATCTTCCCTAATTCCTTATTTTTTTTTTAAATTTTGATTAGAAACTATGAGTAAAGATTTTTTTCTCTTAATACATTGCTTCAGTTATATGTCATATTTCCTATTAAATTATCCTTTTCCAAAATTATTTTATGTGTTCAATAGTGTGAGTAAAATTTTGCTTTATTTCAATACATTATTGTAGCTACAAAGTCAAAGTCTGAAGTTGAGTGGCTCATACTACCGCATTTATGATTGTTATACAATTACTTCTTATTATGAAGATATTATGTTGAATAAAAATGTTGGTAATAAATGCCTACATGGATTTTTTCTATAGAAATAGAATATTATTTATATTTTTATAATTTAAGTAAAATGATTGATAGTGTGGATATTGTGCATATATATACACATAATAAAAAACAAATGTTGTACAATAATGTATGAATACATAATAAAAATCAATTAAATCTTGATTTAAATAAAAAAAATCGATTTTTTTGAAAAAAATAAAAAAATCAACAACCCTGTTTGGAAGTCAGATTTTCGAATAGTGTGCAACGATGTTAAAATTTATATTTCCAACGAATACACAATTTTGACTTTTAGATCCTGGAGAAAATTTTACAACTGGATACTAAATTTGAAGTAATTTAGTCAATATGCTTAGCAATTATACTTATTGGGACTTTTGAGTTTTTTAATGTTTTTTTTTTTTTTTTTTCAATCTTAAATCTCTTGGTGATATTAGTTTTTTAGTGTAGCTCAAAATCTACTGACCAAAAGAACTGAAATTTCTTAAAAGTATAATTAAAATAATTAGGAGCCAGTGAAATATTTGTTGCAAAATACTTCTAATTTGCAATTTAAGAATTTTTACTTAAATAATTTCTAAATATTTATTTTTTAGATAATTTTATTTAAAAATTTTTAAATTGTAATCTACAATAATATTTTTAAGTTGTTGCAGGCTTTAAATATGTAGATTCCCTAAGAATTTTCCCCCATAAATAATTAAATTACACATTCTATAAGGAATGGTAGGTATCTATTTTTCTCTCTCGATATTTGTTCAATCTGGTACATATAGGTATCATCTTTTTTTTTTTTTTTTTTTTTTTAAAGGTCTATACATTATTATTAAAAAAAAAAAAAAACTGCACAGCATGTGCAAAAATAAATGTGAAATTAACAATATTTATACATATAGTCACAACCACTTGTTAAAATATGCTATAATTTCACCAGTTATCGATAAAATTCACATATTTCAAGACTGATTTCCAAAATTCGCGATAATTTTACAATTGATCGCTAAAATGCATAATTTTTTTCATCGCTAATTAATAAAGTTTCTGCGTTTTTTAAGTTAAATGTCCCAAATACTCAATTATTTCGTCGATAATAGACGTAATTTGCACTTTGTTCTCAAAGCTGAATGCTGAAATACACAATAATTTTGCAGCTGATTTCGAAAATACGGGATTATTTTCACCGCTAACTATGGTGTCAATTTTTATAGTTAAAATTTACATTTAATCACATTTAATTCCCAAATACCGCTATTATATCTCTGCTAACTAATAAAATTCACTGTATTATTTTGCGCCTAATCGATGAAATTCGTATTCTTTATAAAGTTTAATCTCCAAATACTCAATTATTTCGCCGCTAATCTATGAAATTTATGCTTTTCTCAAAGCTGAATCCCGAAATATGCAATAATTTTGCAGCCTAATTCGGAAATACGGGATCATTTTACTATTAACTGTCAAAAATTTATGCTTAAGTGCAACTAATTGCTAAAATACGATATTAATTCGGCGTTAATCGATAAAATTTGAAATCTTTTCAAAGGTGATTTCTGAAATTCACGATGTTTTGTGGCTGATTATTGAAACACGCAATCATTTCGCCGTTGCTTAATAAGGTTATTTTAATCCTAATTGTTTGCTGAAATAGGCTTTATCTCTATGTTAATCAATGAAATTCGCCCTTTTTTGCAAAGACAATATCCGATGTATGCAATAAATTTGCTGAAATATGGAATTAATCATTTTACCGCTTATTTTTTAAAATTATGCAAGAGCAACTAATTGCTAATATAGACTATTATTTCACCCCAGTGGCAGAAACACCGTGACACGGTGACATAGTCGCGGACACAGAATAAATGCTTGCAGACAGTTTTTGTCTGCACTAATAAAACAATTAGTCCGTAACTTTCGAACACTCTTTGTCTGTCTCTGTACTAATAAAAAAAATTGCCCACAACTTTCAGACAGTCTTTGTCTGCAATTTACGGACATTTTTCGCCTGCGACAATGCGCTACTCATGTATGACTTCTTAGATGCTCTTTGGTAAGAACTCTAGAGCCCCCATATAGGTGCCTTGGTAGGAACACACAAAACAGTACTTAACAACGGCGACCTAAGCAGCCTATATCTCCCTTGATAGACAGCATATGCGTATTTTTTTCCCCTGTTACTAAGATTCTACGGGGACATAGAAAAGTGCTAATTTCTTTTAAAACTGCTCCAAAACTTCTCCTCCACTTCATAATTCACTTATAAAAATTTCTGTATCAAAACTAAAACTAATACTTTTGTTATTTATACTGTGTTGTGTCAAACATTGCTATAAATATTTAATTGAATGAGTTCAACTTATTATTTTATAATTGTTTATTACTATAGTTCTGTAGTAAAATTGTATTTGTGTATTGTTGCACGAGATCACCACTATTGTTAAGCTCTCTCCCCCAAAGATTGCTGCTATCAGCTTCAGGCTTTTTGAGTGTAAGCTGTTCTCAT
Organism: Salticus scenicus; assembly: GCA_963930645.1. Taxonomy (NCBI): domain Eukaryota; kingdom Metazoa; phylum Arthropoda; class Arachnida; order Araneae; family Salticidae; genus Salticus; species Salticus scenicus. The sequence continues at coordinate 134,274,727 of OZ005654.1, forward strand.
CCCTGATTACAGGCAAATTTCGCAGACAGATTTTGAAATTTTAAAAGCCTGTCGCACACAGCTACAAAACTTTCTGCCACTGGAATTTCACTGCTAATTATTAAATTTTGTATGTTTTTAAAAAATGATTGCTGAGATATGAGATTATTTCACAAAACAATAATAAAATTACTTTTTTTATTATTTATACATTGCAGAAATACGCAATACAAAAGTCTATCTACAATACGGGATCGTTTAACCGATAACATTTACTTTTAATCTTTCAAAGTACGAAATAAGCTGTTAATTCATTACAAAACAACATAATATTTTTGCAGTGAATTATCGAAATCCCCAGTGGCAGAAAGTTTCGTAGCTGTCTGTGACAGGCTTTTAAAATTTCATAATCTGTCTGCAAAATTTGTGTTAATCAGTGGTGAAAATGGCTTACACTCAAAAAGCCTGAAAGGTGATTGGGGGGGAACATCAGGTGATATCGTGCAACAATACACGAATACAATTTTACTGTAGGACAATATAGTATAAACAATTGTGTGTACTCATTCAATTCATCTCATTCAATTAAATATTTTATAGCAATGTTTGACACAACACAATATAGATAATTATAAATAATAAAAGTATTAGTTTTAGTTTTTATACAGAAGTTTTTTTTAAGTGAATTGTTATTCGAAAGTTGCAGACAAAAACTGTCCGCAAGCCGCTTTTCTGTGTCCGTAACTATGTCGCGGTGTTTCTGCCACTGGGTCGAAATCCATCGTTTCATGTCTTATTAACAAAATTTACCTTTATCATGGCTAATTGCTCAAATAGCGATTGTTTCTCTTTTTCACTAAATAAAGATAGGCAAATATTTTCGCTGCTATAATGGACGAAATTCGTGCTATTTCTGAAAAGTGATATCACAGATGTTAAATACATATATTGAGTCAAAAATCAGCGAGATTTCTGCCTTTTTTTGGCGTATGTTTTCTGATTACATAATTTTTGCATCTGATTACCGAAATATATGCAATTTTCTCATCTTTTGAAATACTGAATCAATTTAAGTTGGACATTGAACTTATCACACAAATATCTTGGATGAATTTTGTTCCAACATTTATCTAGTTTCCAAGTTGCAGCCACTTGAAATCAGGCTGCTACTTGAAAATATGCCACAACGATAACTTTTAGAATACTAAACTGGTTCAGACAGCAGCGGCGACTTTGAAAAATTTCTGGGGGGGCTCGAACCAAGGCCGTAGCCAGGATTATTTTTTGAGGGTGGGGGGCATCACATTTCTAATACAAGGTCATCAAATATGGTGTAATAATGTACACACGCTTACCCAAGGAAAAGAACATATGCACACACAAACAACGGCCTGATTAACACAGGGGCACGTGCCAGGGGCTCTGAGTAGCAAAGGGCCCCAAAACTGGACCTGAAAATGCCATCATAATCTTTGCCATTTAGTTTATGTAAATCGAATTTATATGGCAGTAACTTTTGTAAAAATAGTTATATTACTTTGCATCGATGTTTCTGAAAACTTTTGCTCCTCATGCACAAACCATAAGTGATTGGGATTCCCGTAGCACAGTAAAGGGAATCATCTTCCTCTGAACTCACCCCCCCCCCCCCCGCGCCCCATACAGAGACTTTCAGCCTCTCTTGTTTTTCTTTCTTTTTTTCTTAGTCGATTTATGTCCATTTTCAATTGCAACAACCTTACTTTACAGCTATGATTTTGGTAAAAAACTAAATAAGAAATAGAAGAAAGAATTTCTTGTTTAATAGAGAATCAGTATTCAAAATTTCTCGGGGGGCTGATCCCTTACAGAAAATTTTCTGGGGGGGCTCGAGCCCTCGAGCCCCCACATAGTCAGCGCCACTGGTTCAGATCAAAGTTGGGGAGTGAATTTAATACAGTTTAAATATCTTGGAAAAGTTTGCTAGGCAACTTGCTCCACCATTTTGTTTCCAAGTGGCGGCCACTTAAAAATTTTTTATTACAATAACTTTTGTAATATGGAATCAGTTTGAATCGCATTTGCACAGTTGACATATCATTCAAATATCTTTGATAAGTTCACTGGGCATCTCAGTCACTCTGTCCTTTGTTTCTAAATGGTGGCCACTTGAAAATTATCACAATAACTTTTGAACCGATTTGCTTAAAACTCCATATGTAAATAGACCTCTTTAATAAATCTACCAAGTTCATTAATAAATTGTAGCTGTCATTTTGAAAAAAGATGGTGGCATCTTCATAAGAAAAGATAAATCAACCTAACCTTCCTATGAGCCGGAACGACTTGTTTTAATTTTTTGATCAATAACCTCTAAAAAGTAATGATATCAGTACAAAAACCCTTAACGGGTTAAAAGTTTGTGACGCAGCTACTTTATCACTATAAGAATTTGAAATATGGGTCTTAAAAATAATGATATCAAGTTTTAAGTGACGCTCTTCTATTAGTTAAAATATACATAGATTTTCTTATTTGATCATTCGCTTTTTTCTTTTATTTATATTTACAATGCAAACATAATATTTTTAACTTCAAGATAAGACAAATATATAAAATATACTCACTGATGCTTTTTCATTTTCATTTCAATTTCAAAATAACAGTTTTAAAAGGAATGATATAAAAATTCCAGTCACGCCTCGGTGTCATTTTAAAAGATTTGTTTTTAGATTCCATTAAAATTACCTTTGTTTTGTCTGATAAAGTATATTTACACATTCAAACAGTGCTTTTAATTTTTAAATATACTGTCAAATAATCACACTTTCACTGAGTTTGCATTATAAATAAAAATTATTTATTTCAATAAATCGATTTGTCTTTTGCGTCACGCTATCCAAAACTGCAAGTAAAATTTGGTCAAATGTTTTCTTTGCATCACACTGTCTCTTTGCAGAAATTCTCACTTAGTTGGATACTATGATACAAAATAACATTTACATATATTTTACTCACAGTTTTGGATAGCGTGACGCAAAAGACAAATCGATTTATTGAAATAAATAATTTTTATTTATAATGCAAACTCAGTGAAAGTGTGATTATTTGACAGTATATTTAAAAATTAAAAGCACTGTTTGAATGTGTAAATATACTTTATCAGACAAAACAAAGGTAATTTTAATGGAATCTAAAAACAAATCTTTTAAAATGACACCGAGGCGTGACTGGAATTTTTATATCATTCCTTTTAAAACTGTTATTTTGAAATTGAAATGAAAATGAAAAAGCATCAGTGAGTATATTTTATATATTTGTCTTATCTTGAAGTTAAAAATATTATGTTTGCATTGTAAATATAAATAAAAGAAAAAAGCGAATGATCAAATAAGAAAATCTATGTATATTTTAACTAATAGAAGAGCGTCACTTAAAACTTGATATCATTATTTTTAAGACCCATATTTCAAATTCTTATAGTGATAAAGTAGCTGCGTCACAAACTTTTAACCCGTTAAGGGTTTTTGTACTGATTATATAAACAGAGAAAAATTGCAACATAACAGTGCCAACTTTCAGTCAACATGCAGCCACATTAGTCAGCATTCGTTTTTATAAAGGTTGCATCCAGGGGTACAGAAAATGTTAAACCTAGGAAATTTTCCCCAAACACAGTATAAATTTCCCTCAATAATGCAAAAATCTACTTTGCTATACAAAGTCATTTGTTCTATGTAATAAATCTTTAAGAGAATAAGTATACAGTGTAACATAAAAATATCGCTGTTAGTGTATAAGCACTTCAAAGTAGCAAATTGTAATTTTTGAATCACATTTTTATTTTCTCTTAAAAAAATATTCAAAATTTCCCCAGTCAGTTTAAATTTCCCCTGAACCTCGTTCGGGCATTCGGACATATTCTGCACCCCTGGTTGCATCATATATTAAGTTTTGTGGAATTACACACAACAGAAGCTGAAATATAGCCTTTTCATAAAAGGGGAAATCACAGTTTAGCAGTGCTACTTGCTAGACGCAAGGACGTACCCAAAGGGGGGGTCCATGGGGTCCGGACCCCTCCTGAAATAAAACTCAAAAAAAGATAATTTAATAAATATGCCTTTCTGAATTAGAAAACTGTTTTATAACAATATAACTTTAAAAAGGAAATGGTCTTTTTTTATGGCCAGATTAGTTATCCAGAAAAAGGTTAGCAGGGGGTAAGGATTGGGCACTGACCTCTTCAATTGGACACATTTTTTAAATGTATAAGGAGAAAATAAAGAGTTTTAATAGCTATTTCTTATTCACGAGCATCTTTTAGTTATTTTTCCAAAATTTTAAGGCTTATTTTATTAATTTATCGGAGTCAGTACTCCCCAGTTTTGTCAGATAATTTCTGGTGCCACCACTATTTTAACAAATTACATAACTATACTTACATGATGTGCTTTATTCATTTCACATAATGTCACTCACTTTCCTTTTCAAAAATTATGAAGGGAGAAAAAAAAAAAAAAAAACTTTTTTTTTTTTTACATATTTTTTTATTCACGTTTTAGCACAGCGACACCCAGATGGAATTTTAAAGACTATTTTAATCCAAATTAACATGATTCTGACATATTTTTCAAAGCAAATTTTTTTTGTAAATCTATTAAATTCACAGATGTTCCAAATGGTGTTTTTGATGTTTTATAAATGGAAATAATAATGTCAAAAATGAACTGATTTCTGATTAAAATTGAAGTTTTTATCATACACAATTGGAAGTAGGGGTGGTGTTCAAAAATTCATAGAAAAGAGCATGAATAAAAGAAAAAAAAATGAAAACAACTCACCAATCAGAATATTCAGAAAAAATTATCGAAAAAAAAAAAAAAAAAGTATAATTAGAGAGGTGGACTTGAAATCCTGAACCTAGTTGTTGCAGCTCTGTTATAAATGTATACAATGTACTCTAATTAAGGCTGTTCTCAAAAAATATATCTCGCTTGACAACATGAAACTTTCTGTTACACTTCCAGAATTATTTGTAGACAAGAATACACTAAATTCACAAGAGTTATTGTTCAAATTATAAAGAGCTACGTGTTTTATTATTATTATAATATAAGGGGATTGCTAAGACAGGACTATTTTCTTTTCAGACAACGATTTTGCTTTGTCGCCATTTATTGTACTACACCTTGAATTTGCCAAGATGTTTGCCAATATCCAATTTTATTATGTCAAATTTGCAAAAAATTTTGCATTTTTCAAAGCCTACTGATAAGTGAGAAATTCATTCTTGATTTTGTGTAAAAACCAATTGCCGATTTTGGTATCAGAGACTATCACCATTCATAAATTGAATGGCTTCTAAATATTTATCAGCAATATTTTCTGAATAAGTATTGGTGTTGGCTTCTCAATGAACAGTTGTTGGCGATATCTTCTGTATATATATTCATGATATCTTCTGCATATGTATTGAGGGTAACTTCTAAATGTTTGCTGGCGATACCTTCAGGATGTGTATTGATTATAACTTCTGAATATTTGTTGGCTATATCTTCAGGATATAATATACTACATTGATTATCGCTTCTGAATATTCTTTGGTTATTTCTTCTGGATGTTGGATATGTATTGATGATGGCTTCTGAATATTATTTGTTGGCTATATGTAGCCAAAACAGGGTTGGCAAGTTTTTGACGCATGACAGTTTTTGACAGTTTAAACCACAGTTTAAACTGTCACGTCAAAAACCCTGTGTCAAAAACCTTTGTCAAAAACCTCAAAGTTTGCACGTCTTGGCATACTTTAAACAATTAAAAAGTCATATTTATTACAGAAAAGTAAAAAACTGTAGTCTTATTAAAAAGCTTAGTTTACATATCTCCCAAGGTTAAAATGTTTTAGAACAGTATTATGTGTTTCTTATGAATGCCAATGACTTCTATTTAAGTACAAAAATTTGATATTTATTACCTTTACAAAATACAAAAATTTATATATAAAAAATTTGTATGTCCGAAATTTTACAAAGTCTTATTTTCAAAAAGGAAGTTCTAGTAAATGCATACTGATTGATAATTAAAAGATGCTGTAAGTAATTTATCCCAATGAATGAAATTACTGTGCTAGTGAATAATAAATATGTCTTTTTATTTTAGGTTATAATTAATAGCATGTTTTAATGTTGCAGGATTAAAAAATTCTAAGGTATCATATGACTAGTTGAACTAAATATTTTTAAGGAAATGGACAGAATATATTTTTTGTAAATTACAGTCTTAAAGATATGAAAATTTACATTTAAATGCAATAATATTAAATACATTAAAGTTTCTCAAATTGTATTTCTAAAAAAAAGAAAATAAATAAATAAAAATAAAAATTTTCTTTACTTTTTAAAAATGCTCTGTGCCAACTAATTTTTTTAATCTTATACCTCAATTTTACGCTGTTATAGTTTAACAATATATTCTAAAATATCTGAATATTATTTTATTAATTTTTTGATAGGTTAATTAAAAAAAGAAAAAAAAAGGTTTGAATGCTAAAAATTCATTAAAATTTCAGTATTCTATATAATTTTAAAAAATAATCTATCATTGAATGCACAAATACATAACAAAAACCTATATTTTAGTATATATTTTTAAACCATAATGATGTTAAAGTGAAAGGAATAAAATAATAAAAATCTGCAGAAAAAAATTAAAAATTTTCAAAAAATTTCTTTTATTTGATTTATTCGAATTTGATATTCTTTTTTAATTTAGTTAGTTTTATAGAATTTTTAGTATAATTAATTGTATTACTATAATTTTAATCTATGTATACAAATTTTCATAGCTCTAAAATAATTCACATAAAAAGATTGATAATGGTCACACTCTTCTTAAGACTATGCATTGACATGTTTCCTAACACAATTTTTCTGTTTTTTTTTTTTTTTTTTTTTTTTTTTTTTGGGGGGGGGGGAGGGGAATATATATATATATATATTTATTTATTTACATTATATATATAATCAATGTTAATGCATAGTACATTGCAATTTAAAAATATGCATAAAATTAGTTTAGATAATAGTTTCTATTTTTCTCATGTGGTTTTCGACAGTTTTTGACGGTTTAAACCACTTTTTGACAGTTTAAACCAGTTTTTGACACCCGTCACGTCAAAAACCAGTTTTTGACGTCAAAAAACCAACCCTGAGCCAAAAAATATTCGAAAACACTTTTTTTTTTTTTTTTTTTAATAGGATTGTAATACTACACATTAGTCCTATCGTACTAAATTATTTGTGCCTTTGACAGATCGGTAATATGTACCACTCAAGAATATGAATTAGGTAAACATTCTCACTTTTACTCGATTTTCTGAACATTCTTTTGGTTTTATACAAAAATGGAAAACAACATTTCTTTTAAGGTGTCTGAATTAGAATGTCTGCAAATTTCAGGTGCTTACAAAAAGAAAAAAAAATAAGAATTGTAACAGAAATTTGTCTTGTATTTAAAAACAGTTTTAATAAAATCTGTATTATTTGTATAATTACAAAAAATACTTAGAACAATGTATAATTTTTTCACATGAATACAGTATGTGTAAGTTAAGAAGGGAAGAGTTGGAATTATAAATCGATATATTTAAAAAACTGAATTTAAAATCAAATTCTAGAAAAAGCTTCAATCTTGCATAAGTATTAATGACAGCTTTAATTATAATTGACAAGAAATTATGCAAGGGGGAAAAATTATGCTCAACTTTAAATTTACTTATAAGGGGGTCTTTGTAAAAGACTACCTCTAGCTAGTCTAGCACCTGATGTGCATTAATTAAACGCTGACCCTGGACCCCTCCCGAAATAAAATCCTGGGTACGTCCTTGGCTAGACGATTTGCACCAAAAGTTTATACACAATTAAACTTTTATGCAATTCTGTGCATTAATTTTTGAACTAGATTTGTCACACATATACAGCAGGGCTCCTATTAAAGTGCGAGAATCTCACATTTCTCCTTTTTTTTTTTTTCTCTCACATAAAACTTTTAACGTTGAGAGAAATTCACACATTCTTCTGGGACCAATTTAATAAAATTTTTAGTCCAAAAACAGATCATTCATAAAAAATCAACAATCTTGAAATAAAAATCCTTTCATCTTTCATAAAAATCAGCAAATTTAAACAGACCTTTCATGGAAGATGAATGATTTAAAAAAGTTATCAAAAAGAAAATTACATATCTTACTAATCAGCTGCAAAAATACATTCTACTTCAACAATGAAACACCAGAAAACAGGAATATTTGAACTTCTTCCGTGAACAAAATTGCCATATTTAAGCGATTAAGTGAGATTAAACTCAAATTTTACCAATGAGTTGTAAAATTAGATATTATTAGCAATTTACATTAATTAAGATTTTTTTAAAGTAATTTTCTGCTCTTATACTCTTTTTAGAAATCTCACTTTGTTTCTGCATAAGGGTGAGAAATCCTCACCCCAATTTTTACCTCTGGTGAGAACCCTACACGGATTTCTCTAAAAATAGTTAAATTGAGTTCCTCTCAAAACGTGTAAATCTTCTGAAAACCAGAAATATAAAATTTCTATAAATCCAACACTTTCTTCTATTAAATACAAACGAAAAAAGTTGTGCGTGGGGGGGGGGGGGGATGTTCCAATCTAACCAAAAATTTAAAAAGGATTTTCAATTTTAAGTGAATAATATTTTTTTTTTATTTTTTTTACTTTCTGCAGGAGAAAAAAAATTAAGAATTATAAATAAACAAATCAAACAATTGTAAAAACTGAGTAACTGTTAAAATAGAGAATATACATATACCGTAAAATCCCGAAAGCAACCCCCCATCGAATATAACCCCCTCCCCCTTTTCTTGCTGAAAGTGAAATGTCTCCGTTATCCTGAAAGTAACACCCCCCCCCCTTTTTTTTTTCCATCCAACAAAGCTACATCCAATCTTCGGGCGCACTTACGGTACGTCGGCATTGCAAGTTAAGTTTGGCATTGAATTAAGTTTTAATATTTATATATTATTTCTAATTTAACTAATCTTTCATAAAAGTGTCGGATGCACGTTATCAATGGAATAATTACGCAGTTTTTTTTTTACCTTTAATGTAAGAAATGATAGCCTTTAATATTTCCTTTTAAGTAAGTAACGTAAAATCCCGAAAGTACCCCCTCCATCGAATATAACATCCCCTCCCTTTTCTTCATTTTTTTAAATAATTTTTTTAAAGAATCTTGATTATAACCTCCCCCCCCCCCACCTGAAATTTACCGTTTCGCTTTTCAAAAAGGGGGGGGGGTTACTTTCGGGATTTTACGGTATATATATAGAGAGACAGTTTTTGTTGCTGTTGTTGTTAAAGACCCTTGCTGCTTCTTTGAAGTTAAAATATTTACAATCTAGATTTCAATCAGAAATGCAGCTAGAACTGCTCAAGTTTTTATCACTTAATTTATTTTGAATATATTCATAGAGCATTCAACAGAAACAGAGTTAACTGGAATAACAAAAGTTATTTCATATATTATTGCAGTGTGGGTGTATATGAATATAATTATTATTGTATGGGCATATGTTACAATATGACGTAATACATGTAAAGTGATGTAATGAAGTGTGCATGCACCTATGTAGAGGCTGTGTCCTCTGTATTCTAGTCTCAGTCAGTGTATGAGTAGATACGAGAGTGTAAACAAGGATTCTCGAGCGAGATCCCATCTTGAGTTAGTGTTTCAAAATAAATTAGAGATTACAGTCCACTTGTGCTTAATTGTACCTCCATAACATGAAATCACACATGTGAAATTCAACAATTATATTACTCAAAATAGCTTAAAAACTGGATAAAATGCTGGATGAACAACAGGAAAAGATAAGGAAAAAGGACGCATGTCACCTTTTTCTAATGGGATTTTAAAAAATACATAGAGTGATTCATGTAATCCCACTATCTAATGTGAACCCTGTTACTGTGTCTCTTATTTATTTATATAATCTTTAAAATAATTATTCAGATTAAAATTGCATTTCAAGAAACAAGAGTAATTATTCATTCTTATTTTGAAATTAGTGCTGACTGTAGAATAAAAGGGACGTCGGGGGGATTCAATAAAAAGGGCATTATTAGCATACTTTGCGGTCTTGTGATTTTTTTTTTGCATGTCGAAAGTAAATTATTAATTTTACTTGTATATATATATATGTTATATGCATTTGTTTTTCCAGGAATGCTGTAGAACTATTGCTAGAAGGTTGAAAAGTCAGAAAGAAAAGTATCTAAAGGCCTTTGAACATTTAAAATGTTAGAAAAGGCTACTTGGTGCCAAAATGTTTTTAAAAGGGCAGCAGGGTGGAGCACCCAGCCAAATTAGCCTACAGTCAACACTAGAAAGCTTGTTTCAAAAATAAAGATGAGTTGACACAAATCTCGCTGATTGTTTGGTCAAAAATTTTATTGATTAAATTCTTATTTATTCTATTATGAATAATGGAAAAGTGTTAATTGTTATTATTATTGATTAATTATTTATAATAATTATCTATAATAATAAAAATTATTATTTATGAAATGGAAATACAGTAGAGTCGCAGTTATCCAAGCCCTGACTAACCGAGTTCCGGATTAACCAAGGTAGTCCCGAACAGGTTATGTCCCAGAGGAGGCGTGGCCTTTTATAAATGGCATGGATAACTTTGACAACTTTTAGTACACAGTACTGTATTTTATAATTTATGTATTTCCCTTTTAACTGAGTACATTTAATTATGTAATTAAAAAAAAAATGTATTTGACAGAATTTAATTTAGTATGACAGGACTAATTTATATATTACAATCTTGTAACTTAAAAAAAAAAAAAAAATTATTTATATATAAATATATATAGAAACCTTCACCAACTATTCAGAAGACATCACCATTAAGATGTAGCCATCTATCCAGAAGCCATTATCAAAACATATTCAGAAGAAATAACCAACAAATATTTAGAAGCCATAATTGATGTTACCAGATCTAACGGATTTTTTATTTGATAATCATCAATAATTTTTAATTGTAACGTTTACCTAATCACTTCGATGACTGATAGTCTATTATTTATATCAAATATCACATCTCCAATTTCTTGGTGATTATTGGAAAAAAAAAAAAAAAAAAATCAACCAAATCTGGCCATAATTCATGCATACCCTGGAGGCTTTGTCAACAAAAATTCAGAAACCAAATACATATCCTCAAGTTATGGCCAACAAATATTCAAAAACTATAATCAATACATTTTCAGAAAGATATCATCAACATATTGTAAGAAACCATCATGAATATATACTCCGAAGATATTGCCAACAAATATTCGGAAGCCATCATCAATATATATTCGGAAAATATTGCCAACAAATATGCAAAAGCCATTATCAATATATCTGCAGAAGATATTGCCAACAACATCCAGAAACCATCATCAATATATATTTGGAAGATATAGCCAACAAATATTCAGAAGCCACCCAATTTATAAATAGTGATGGTCTTGGATACCAAGATCGGCAATTGGTTTCTACATGCAATTGACGAAGGATTTCTAGCTTAAGAGTAGATTTTTAAAAATGTAAAAGTTTTTATAGATTTGACAAAATATTCTAAGTAGTTTGGAGCATAAGGTTGATTTTTACTACCAATTATGCGAAAAAAGACAGGAATCGAACCTGGGCCCTCCATTTAGCGTGATGATGCTCTTCCACCAAGCCACCCTAGCTGATAACCAGCTTGACATTTCTCACATAATAACCATCACCTCTGAGTTTGCAGATATGGTGACCTTCCCAATAATTATTATGTGAGAAATGTTGAGCTGTTATCAGCCAGGGTGGCTCAGTGGAAGAATCTCTGCACATTAAGTGGAGGGCTCGGGTTCGATTCCCATCACTGGCATTTTTCATATAGTTAGTATAAAAAAAATCAACCTTATACTCTAAACTACTTAAAATGAATGTTCATGGTTGATGAGTTTATCAATAAAATTTCTAAATATTTTAAGAAATTAAATGGTAAAATTAGATATTGGCAGGCATCCTGGCATAGATATTAGAAGTGGAACACACAAAATGGTGACAATGCAAAATTGTTGTCTGAAAGAGACAGTCCTGTCATACTAATAAATTTATTCTTTTAGTTCACTGACTACATATCATTCATTTTAAACTTTATCATATGTTTCCCACTCAATTTAAATCAGAGTTCGTGTTATCCGCGCTTTTAGTTATCTGAGGTAGGATCAGGTGGGGTAAAGTAGGTCAAAAAACAGCAGAAAATGTATTGGTTCCATTTGTTAAAAAATTGCACAAAACATGCAAATGAATATTCCTTATGACATTTTAAGAGAAATATCTCTGAAAAAACAAAATATTTTTACTCAAAAATAAATTTTAAAATATGCTGTTTGTGACTTATTTTACCCCATGGGTTAGGGTAAAATAAGTCATCCTTTAAAACTGGTTTAAATTTTAATAAATTTACTTCATGCAAATAAAATTACAAATACATATTCCTTTTTTTTTATATAAAAACTTGATTTTGTGTTCTTTCAAGTAAAAAAATGTCTCTACGGTCCATCATTAGTTCGGGAAGAACATTTAGAATTTATGATGCATAGCTACATCAGAAATATCTTTCTCTGGAAAATCCAATAGGAACTTCCATTTCCAGTTTTTTTTATTCCTTCAAATTTTTCAGAACATTCATGATTGTGTGAAAGAATGATGCCATGAAATTTTTTCTTTGATCTTTTCCCAGGAAATTCTACTTTAACATATTTTCCAACTTTTACGAATTGATTAGTATTAATACTGTCCAAATTTTCTTCTTGAGAAAGACTTCTTTTACAGTTGATGTTTCTGTGATTTTAGCATCTCTGTTGATTTTTTCGTCATACAATCAATTGAAAAATAAGTTGGTTGTTAAAATTACTCCTGTTTTCTGTTGTGTATGGGTTCTTTTTCTGTGTGCATTTTTCAAAGCTTCTTTAGAAGACAATGTTTGATTGGGTGATAAAATGTTTATAATAACAGATTTTATGTACTTAAAAGGAGAATATATAAATAGTATTCTAATCCATGACTATTGAAGTCGAACTAGAATTAATTTGTCAAATTCGTGATTGATGATCTAGATTCACCAACTCTTGCATTTGAAGTTGATGCTAAACTGCAGAGTTTCACTCAGACGGTTTCAGGGGAATGTTGTGTCCTGCCTGCCCTTTGTATGAAAATTTGGTACCTTTCTTAAATAAGTTGGAATGAAACAACTTTTTGAATTACCCCTACAAACTGAATGCTTTGATTCAGCTTTAATATGTATTGTCTTTTTTTTTTTTTTTTTTCTCTCTCTCCTAACATTAAATTATTTTATATCTATGTGTATGAAATAGCTCCAGAACAATATATAGCTTAATTTTAATACATGGAGTTATTTTAAACACAAAAAAATGTAATTAGTTACTTTATGCTTGCTAAACCTAACATGATTTAATACCTGACCTATTTTACCCCATATCTGTTTTTTTACTCCAAAATATTAACATTTTACTTTTTTCTCACAAAAGTTTAGGAAATCCATCTTAAAAATGTGCTTTTTGGAATATGATAAGAAAATACTGTAAAATTTGCTTTTGAATTAGTTCAAAACTAAAGTTCTTCTTAGCAACACATTCAAGTTACTAATACGAAACACACCAAATAATTACTGGCTGCAACTAAAAAGTATCAGTTACAGTTAATTTTGCATACAAAATGAAGACTAATATAAATAATATATAAAACCAGCAAAATTGGAATTAAAAAAATGTTTGGGTGTTTTTTTTTAAGTTTTTTTTTTTTTTTTTTTTTTTTTTTAACTGACCTATTTTATCCCACCTGACCCTACACTCTGTCCACATTACCTCAGATAAGCGAGGCTTTGCTGTACTCTATATAACCCAGGTATGATACAGGTAGAAATTGTTCACTGAATGGTGCTACAAAAGCTTTTTTTGCTGTTCAGTTTATTAAAATTTAATTATACATAAGTTTTTTATTTACAATAGTTTATCAAATCAATACATTTAAAATAAAAAATTCAAGTCCCCCTTCAAAAGAAAAAAGAAAAAAAAAATGAGCTGGTTTAATGTTAGTGCTTTTTAGCATAATAATTAATGCACAAAATCTATAACAGACAATCCACAATCTAAATGTCATTCATTCAATCTGAATGAATGATTTTCAAAAGGTATTTTTATTAAGGTATTTTATCTAATTATTTACTTCTACTCTTTTCAAATAATATTGTTTACTTATTATTGAAATGTGATAAATTCATGCTCAAAAGGTTTTAATGTATTATCTATTATGTCCAGCAGGATGGACTGCCTGTACAACACACACATCAGAATACCTGTGAAAGTGATGAGAACATATTCTTTAAGCTTTCTTGGTAAACTTTTAGCACTTTACACTGATCATCTGATGTATGAACAATATATCCATGGAAAGCTACAGCTAATTCTCCTTCAGACTGAAACAAGAAAAATAAGATATATATAATAGGTATCACTAAATCACTTAAAAAAATAAAAAGAAAGATAAGAAATTCCTCAAAATGGCTATAATATAAAGTAATAGAAACAAACTTAATTATTCAAAATTAAAGAAATTTATATCACAGCTGGGTATAATGAGTGAAATAGTTCGTGGGTTTTCCAGGAAACTTTCAAAGTCTCTAAATCATGAAGGTTTTGTAAAATAAAACTAATGCATTGACTAAAAGCTATAAAATAAACAAAACTATTCCAAGAAAAACATAAAAATTAATAATAAGTACAAACAAGCAGGAAATGTTTCTTACAAGAACTTCTTCAACAAAGCGATCAACTTTGCTTTCAGCGGATAAAACGATGTTTTCCATGTTATCAAATTAAAAAAATAATTCTCGTTTAATTAATTTCTTCTAAACTAAAATTCTATAATTCCTGAAAACATTTTTTGAAAGCATATTCATTTAAAATTATCCAGCAAGAAGCGGCACTAAACAAACAATAAACAAAGACAAACTAAGTTAGGTAGGTTGGTAGTTGGTAAGTAATGCCGTATAATGTAGGTATATGCCGTAATGTTTTGAAAAGTACACCAAGGAGAAAAAAAAAAGATGCATTTTCTCCTCGACTCGACGCCTTTCGCTTCCTTGCTTCCAACGGAACAGGGGTCAAGCTCAAGAATGATAAGAATATGTATAGTGCTGCTATCTGTTGGGTTAAATAATAACTATGTACAGAATTTATTAAAGAAATAAGGAGATAATTTTCGAAAGTGTGTTGTGTAGTATTGGTGTCAAGATCAAGGCTAAGGGCTCTAAACAAGGCCAATTGTCCTACACTAGAGACCCGGGGGAAATGTATGCCCTCCCTGGGACTCTTCCTAAGGAGCCCTAGCCCAGTTTTCGAAGGACACATATATGTTTCTAACTTTATTTTATTTTTTAATAAATTAGATAATTTTCAAAAAAAAAAAAAAAGTGGAAATATTTAAATGGAATATATTTAATTCTTTTTTATTACTTTCTCTTACCCATAAGGTAGAGAAAGTATAGTTTTTGAGTCAAATTTTTGAAAGTGAGTTTTTGTTATATCACGGCCTTACTAGATCACTCCTCGGCGCCAACACGCCAACGTCGTAAGCGGCCAAAGATCAAGCGGTAAAACTGCAAAGATCAATGCATGCCGCGGAATCAAGTAGATGGCGCTCGCTACCAACCCTGAAAATCAGTTTGTGTTGTCGATTCCAATTGTAAACAAACGTGAAAATAAGCATTGTATCTTGTAAAATGGTGTACTATGGTGTACCTTGCTAATTATCAAGAAGGGGTGGAGATCTGTATCCTCTTATTATTATTTTTTTTTTTCCTTTAAAAAAAATCTTAAACGATTGTTTTCTTTCTTTTTTTTTTTTTTTTTCCTTTCTAGTCCTTATTTCATTTCTTTCATGCAAAACAAAAATTTGAAGAAGAGTATATTTTATGTAGGAGATGGTTGGTTGGTTGGTTGGGTTTTACGTCGCACTAGTGCTGCGCAGATGGGCAATTGGCGACGGTCTGGGACACACCCCTAGAGGTGGTCCGGAGACATGCCATCGCAATTTTGATCTTCCACGGAAGGGATGGCTCTCCCGCTTCGGTGACCCCCAGAGGTATAATTTTTGATGGGAACATGGAGGACATTGCGGTCACGACAGATTTTACGTGCACCAGCCACCATTAGTGTACACGACGGTCTTTGGCCGGCTCGAGTACCGAACCCGCAATCTTCCAATTACGAGGCCGGCACTCTACCGACTGGGCTACCGCGGCCCTTTTATGTAGGAGAAGACGACTAATATCATTTATTATTTTTCAATGAATTGGTTTAAAATTATTGCCACAATTATTTTTATGATTCATATATTTTTGCGTATCGGAAGACTGCATTTTAAATTTCATTAAATCAATTTGAATGCTCTGCAAACGGAAAAAACTTATGCAGCTCCATACACAAAACTAAGTTAGTTCTGCCGTGGCGGCGCTGTGCGCCAACCCTAACTTCCATTGCATTTGATTCCGGAAAAATCGTCGATTGTTATGGCCGCTTTCACGACGTTGGCGCGTTGGCGCCGAGGAGTGATCTAGTAAGGCCGTGGTTATATTTACACGTTTTGAAGTCCCCTGAATCCAAAAATCATATCTTTAGCGGTTGGCAGTGTGTGTGTCTGCCTGTGCGTCTGTTATCAGTATATCTCAAAAACAAATTATAGCAGAAAAACCAAACTTGGTATTCTAAATTTGTATGATATAGGGATGTTATGTTACACTAAACTTTTCGTTGAGATCAAGCAAATGGTTCGTGTACAGGGTCACCCAGGAGAATTCGAATACATTACGTCTATGCGAGAAATTGCAGGTAAATAGAGTTTAACATCTATAGACTGCACTAAACCCAGAGCCTGACTAAGGCAGGGGCATACGGGGCAGCTGCCCCGGGCCCCCACATCAGGAGGGCCCCCAAAATCGAATAGAAAGTTTATTTTACGTTTCCTTCTTTAATGAACTTTTTTTAAACAAAATATCAGTACAGTGTAAAATCCGGCTTAATTGAGCCTCATCGTAATTGCCAAAATTTTGCTGAATTCCGTCCTAATGTCAGCCAGGATATGAATTTTTCGCAGCTAGATGACGAAGTTAACAATCAGAAATAAAATGGACAGAACGATATTTCTTCTGACCATTGGAGGGGGGGGACTTTATAGCTATTTTAGGTTCTAGTCAATTTTCTTGTTATATATCTATAATGAGGTGAAAAATTTAAATACCTCCATAAAGTTCGGTTCTTCACTACTGAAGTAGTGAGGCAGAGGGGGCCCCCCCCCAAAGAAATTTTTGCCCCGGGCCCCGATTAGGCTAAGTCGGGCCCTGACTAAACCAAATGAAACGAATATATATATATATATATATATATATATATATATTATATGCGTATAAACATGTCTCATGTAGTGATGTAAAATACCCGGGTATTGACTGTATATAACAATAGACTTTTTAAGTTCTGTAATAAGATCAAAAATAAAATACAGTAACCACCACTTAATAAATTCATTGGTTAATAAAATCAGCTGGTTAATCTAATCAAATTACCAGAACTGTAATCAAATCAATACAAACTACTTTTTAAACCGCCGCTTAATAAAATCAGCATCGTTGGTTAATAGACTAAAAAAAAAAAAATATCTTCAGCAGCAAAAAATGTAATTCATGCGCACTTCTTTTTTTTTATTTAATTTTATTTAATCTGTGATTTTTTTTTTTTTTTTTCCAACTAAAAAGGAAAATAAAAACAGCAATCTCACTGTTATCACTTTTTGTCAAAGATTTTACACTTACAGCATAGTTACAAATTGAACATGCCCCATCACTTGTCTCGGTGACAATTTCAAAGAACGTTTTCTTGCGGTAATAAGTTACAAATTTGATTTCGTTCGCAAGTGATTTTTTTTCTTTTTAATTATTAAAAGATAATTTCTAATTCTTATTTTGAAATAACTAAAAAACAAGAGATTTAAACGGAAAGATCTTATATAAATAAATAAAAAATGCATGAACTTTTGGAATAGTAATAATGATTTCTTCGAAGGAAAGAGTATCGAAACTTGGGATGTATTTAATTTATTTATTTTGAATGAACAATCTATTAATTATCTATCAAAATTTAATTAATATTGTTTATTAATTACATTATTCGTTACCTTTTGAAATTTCTTTCCATATTCAGGAAAGTAATACCTCTTTCTTGAGTACAGCTGCAGGATCTTTCGCCGGATATAAAAATCAGCTGCTTAATAAAATCACTTTGGCTCAGGACGAATGTGATTTTAATGAGCAGCAGGTACATATATTACAAGCATGTTGCAAATTTTGACTAAGTGATATTTTGAATTTTACAGCTTCAAAATAAAATATTAAATTTTTTAAAAATCAATTTTTAGATAATAATAATAATCAATTTAACAGTTTTGAATTTCCCGAATGTCAAAACAGAATTTAAAAATATGTATTGGCTAATGATTTATAATTGGGTAAAATACCCCATACAAGCCCCCAATATTGGTTTTAGTTACTGGCTACAATAAGTAGAGAGTTGCCTAACAGTCAAAGCAGTCGCCTAAAGTTCAAAGCAGGTCCTCTTTCTTTCCCTTTTTTCCCCACTTAAAATTGATCAAATGTATTAACATTTAATAAGTAAAAGTCTCTTAATGAAATTAAAAAAATAAAAAATAAACAAAATCCAGAAAAAATAATTAAAGCAGTAATTAATATTCTTTGTGTGCATTAGTAAGTCAAATTATTGTATGCAATAAAGTATATATAATTTTTTTTTCCAAAATACCCAGTTTTTGGGTATTTACCCAGGCCTCGGGTAAATACCCAAAAAATATTTACCTACCCACTGGGTATTTACCCAATCCACATCACTAGTCTCATGTAGAATATGGTAGTGAAATCGTTCACTGTTCGTTTACAAGGTTACACAAAAGAACTAGATAAAAGTGCGATAGCAGTTGAAAATTGATGGAAGTGTATTTCAGGCCACAGATTATTATACAGATAGGACACTCCCGTATATTCTTCGGTAACCGGAACTTGACTGCAACGACCTATGGGTTCACGTTCTATCCCACATTTCGCAAGTGTTGGTTGCTAAGTTGTGATCAGTTAGAAATTAGATGACGAAGATCGTTGATTTTTCTATTATTATATTATTATTATTAAATCACAATTTACACAAATCGGATAAGATTATCCGATTAAAATCAAGTAGAGATTACATGAGAAGAGCTAAAATGCAATGCACAATCAGAAATCGCAGCAACATGCTGCATAGCCGCAACATTACCAACTGGCTTTTTTTAGTGTTGCCAGAAAATGAAAAAGTAAAAGAATGTTCAAAATTAAAGTTCGATTGAAAATTCGATTTGTCATGAGTCCATGGTTCACCACAGTACACCCCTCCCTAGTGCTAAGCACCATGTTAGAGGTATCGTGGGTTAAATCTAACTGTTCGACCCGAGCGGGTCACTGTGGGTGGTTTGAGTATGTCCGTTTGGTGTTCAGGAATTGGAATAAGAGTTGAATTGGGCATTTCGGGTATGTCAGTTTGCTGTTCAGGAATTGGAGCCACAGGTGTCGGAGTGGAAATTCTGTCAAGGAAAGCAGGCTTCAACCTATCTATGCTGATGGACACATGTTTTCCTTTTATCTCAAGGGTAAATATTTTTTGTGTGCGAGACACTACTCTATATGGCCCATCATATGGTGCTTGCAGTGGTTTCCTCACACCGTCATGTCTCACGAAGACATGTGTGCAACTCTCAAGAGCAGGGTGCACAAATATAGATGTTTTGCAGTGTGCGGTTGCAGGGGTAGGCCTTAGGTTGTTCATGGTAAACCGGAGTCGTTGGAGGAATGAGTGAGTGTCAACCTGAGAATAGGGTGGATCCAAGAAGTCTGCAGGCAACCGTAAAGGTGAGCCATATACTAATTCAGCTGCTGTGCACTGGAGATCAGCTTTAAAGGCAGAACGAAGGCCTAGCAGCACTAGAGGCAAAGATTCTGTCCATTTTGCACTGTCATAACATTTTAGACTCTGTTTGAGAGAACGGTGGAATCGCTCGACAATACCATTGCTAGATGGGTGGTAAGGTGTTGTACGAATCTTTTTTATACCAAAAGTATCTGTCAGTGCTGCAAAAAGGTTACTTTGGAACTGCCAACCTTGGTCTGTGGTGATTTTGGAAGGGCTACCGAAACGTGACACCCAGTGTGATATAAAAGTTCGTGCCACAGTTTCTGCTGTGATGTCTGGAATAGGTATGGCTTCTGACCACCTGGAAAATCTATCAATACAGGTGAGGATGTACTCGCAGCCTTCTGAAGGTGGTAGCCCTAACAGCACAGTTAGGCTTAACTTATCCACAGTAAATCTTAAGGATGTTTCTGGGATGTCTTTTCATGCAGAAGACATCTTGAAGATATCCTGGGGAGGTGATGTGCTGTCTGGGAGAGGTCCTACTATATCAATATGCACATGGTCAAATCTTTGTGATGTAGGTGCAAATGGTTGTGGAGTGCTCCAAGTGTGCCGTATTACTTTGGACTGTTGGCACTTAAGACAGGAACGAGTCCATGAGGTAATGTCTTTGGCAATAGAAGGCCAAACGAAGCGAGTTTGCACTAGTTTTTGGATGCTCGTACACCAGGGTGTGCTAGGCTATGTAAAGTTTCGAAGATCTGTTTACGGAAATCTTTTGGAACGTATGGTCTGATTGATGTGTTGGTGACATCACAATAGAGTTGTACATTGGAATCTACAGTCCATGGTCGCAATTTTAATGAGTGATGAGAGTCTACAAGCAGATCTGCTAGCTCTTTGTCGCACTTTTGAGCTTCTGCAATGGCTTTGAGGTCAATGGGTGGTGAATGAATGGCATTGATTCTAGACAAGGTGTCCGCCACAACATTTTTTGACCCTGATATGTGTCGTATATCAGTACAGAATTGTGCAATAAAATCTAGATGTCGAAGCTGCCGTGGTGAACAAGATTCAGAATTTTTGCTAAAAGCAAAAGTTAAAGGACGGTGGTCTGTAAAAATTATAAATGCTTGACCTTCTAAGTTATGGCGAAAATGTTTGACCGCCGAATATATTGCCAGTAGTTCCCTGTCATAAGCACTATATTTACGCTCAGCTGGGGATAGTTTTTTTGAAAAAAATGAAATGGGTTTAAAACCATCAGGTGTTAAATCATTCAGAGCAGCACCTATAGCTATATCAGGTGCATCAGCCATTAAACAGAGCTTTTGATTAGGTGCTTGAAAGTGGAGTGTGGCTGCATTAGATAAATCCTGTTTGCATTTTTCGAAGGCAGCAAAAGCAGAGTCAGTCCAAGGGACTTTACGTTTGTCATTCTTTTTAGAATTTCTGAGAAATTCATGCAAAGGGGCTTGAGTGTTAGCGGCATTTGGGAGAAAACGACGGTAGAAATTAACCATAGCAAGAAAACGCTTTAGTTCAGCCATGGTTTCAGGTTTGGGAAACTCTACGATAGTCTGCACTTTTTGAGGTAGCGGCCTTACACCATCAGGTGTAATAAGGCATCCAAGGAAACTAACAGAGGGTTTTCCAAGAACGCACTTTAAAGGATTAAGCTTTAGGCCATGTTGTGATAAACGAGTGAAAACTTCCTTAAGATGTTGTTTGTGTTCTTCAGCATTAGCAGAAGCAATAAAAATGTCATCAAAATAGGGTATGCAATAATCAAGACCAGATAAGACGGTATGTATGTATCGCTGAAATGTTTGACCAGCATTTCTTAAGCCGAATGGCATGAAAAGATACTCATAAAGACCGAAAGGAGTTGTAACAGCAGTTTTAGGTATATCTGGAGGGTTTACCGGAATTTGGTGATAGGCTCTTGCCAAATCAAGAGTTGAAAATATAGATTTACCATGGGAAAGTTGTGTACAGTCCTGAATATGTGGAACTGGATATCTGTCAGGTACTGTTATTGAATTTAGCCGACGGTAATCCCTACATGGTCTCCATTCCCCATTAGATTTTTTAACCATATGCAATGGGCTTGCCCAAGGGCTATTAGATGGGCGAATTATGCCTTGAGTCATCAAGAACTCAAACTCTTGACGGGCTGCTGTTAGCATGGCAGAAGCTAAACGTCGAGGTTTTGAGAAAACAGGAGGTCCAGTAGTTTCTATATGATGATACACTGTGGTATGTTTATGTTGTTTAGTCGGTTGGGATGGGTTAGTGAGCTCTGGAAAGCAAGCGAGTATTTTGTCAAATTCAGAGTCACCAAGCATAATTGAAATGTTAGATTTTAAAGAATTTAAGTTTGAAAATTTTCCGCGAGAAGTCAATTTAGTTTTGGCATCAATCAGAGAACCATGCTTAGCATCAACAAGGAGGTTGAAATGTTTTAAAAAATCTATTCCAATTATTGGTTGACTCACATCCGCAATGACGAAAGACCATGTGAAGACTCGACGCAAGTTTAAATCGAGACTGAGAAGTTTGGTGCCAAAAGTTTTTATTTTCGTCCTGTTGGCAGCAAAAAGAAGTAAATCTGTAGACGGGTTTGCAAGAGGGGCAAAGCTCTTAGGCAGAACAGATATATCTGCTCCCGTGTCAATTAAAAATTTTTGATTTAATTTTTTATTGGCCAACATGAGTCGACTGATCTGGCGGTCACTATCATGGCCAGTGAGTGAGCGCCAATTTAGTTTTCCGGATTGTGGAAACAGCAAGGTGGGTTGCACTTGTTTGCTTTTTTTCCAAAGTTAGTGTGATAAAAACAAAACCCATTGGCCGGCTCTTTATATTTTCTAGGACGTTCATGGGACTGATTACGCCTGAAGCTATTTGATCTTTGTCGAGTACGGGATGAACGTTTTTCTATTCGGAGCTCATTAACTAAGGTTGTTAGGTGAGAAATTTGTTGTTCGAGCTGAGTGATTATTTGATCGGAGAATGATGTAGCTGAAGTGCTAGGATTTGAAATGGCATTAATGCTAGAATTACTTGTGAGATCATTAACCTTGTCAGCTACAGCTGCTAAATTAGAAAGGTCCTCATTAAGTACAGCTAAAATTGTTTGGGTAGAGTGAGGTAGTCTGCCAAGCCACAAAGATTTTAAAAGAGGTTCACCTACAGTATCACCAGCTAATGCACGCATCCGTGTTAGCAATTGAGAAGGCCGCTGGTCTCCTAATTCTAAACCTTGTAGTAAGGTACGTATTTTAGATGCTTCGCTTTCGGAGTGCACTTCAATAAGCCTGTCTTTCAAAGCTTTGTAGCGATTTCCGTCAGGAGGGCGTAAAATGAGATCGCTTACTGAATTAAGTACATCTGCGTCGAGGGCAGAAACTACATAATTAAATTTAGTAACATCAGCAGTTATGTCCGATAAAGAAAAGTTCGATTCCATTTGGACAAACCACAGTGCAGGATTATTTTTCCAAAATGGGGGTGGTTTAATAGCGACGCGGGCTACTGCATTGCCCTGACTGCCATTATCGTTTTCGTCTGGCATTTTGGATGAAGGGAATAAAATATCAATATGGTCTTAAAATGTATAATAATTACAAAGTGCAGGGTCAAAAATTCAAATAAGGCGTTAGGGTTAATCGTAAATACAAGTGTGCATGCAAAACAAAAAAAAAATATGTATATATATTCATACAAGTAAAAATAAACAAGTTATCCTATCAAAGAAAAAAATATATATACAGAAAATAATGGTAATTCGGGACCTTTTCAAGCTATTAAAAAAGTACTGGCAATATATCGAAAGAAGGGTCAAATAAAATCTTACCGTTCACCACGTGCTAGTAATAACTCGCCATTTGCGAGCGCAATATTTTCATCATGACTGCTATGAGTTTTGTTAAAAAACACATCTTGAAATCGGTGAAGCTTGTTGAGAATTTATAGCGAAGGTGCGTTTTCAGATTAAATGGAAAAGGGTCACCAATATGGGTTCACGTTGTATCCCACATTTCGCAAGTGTTGGTTGCTAAGTTGTGATCAGTTAGAAATTAGATGACGAAGATCGTTGATTTTTCTATTATTATATTATTATTATTAAATCACAATTTACACAAATCGGATAAGATTATCCGATTAAAATCAAGTAGAGATTACATGAGAAGAGCTAAAATGCAATGCACAATCAGAAATCGCAGCAACATGCTGCATAGCCGCAACATTACCAACTGGCTTTTTTTAGTGTTGCCAGAAAATGAAAAAGTAAAAGAATGTTCAAAATTAAAGTTCGATTGAAAATTCGATTTGTCATGAGTCCATGGTTCACCACAGACCCTATTGTCAACGGCTCACAGTGGATCAAAGTATAGGCAGAGGCGAACATAGGAAAGTTATGGTATTATTATTATCTATGTATAATGTTTTTTGTCACATTTCGATTTAAATATGTATATATGTATGATAGTTAAAGCGATTCCATGCTTTTTTTTAACCCTTTATAGGGCCGAGGGAATATTTTCTCCACCAAATTCGTTATCGTTTTATTCACCTGGCACCATTTTTTTAAAATAATGATTCCTGTGTATCATTTTTCTGGAAAAACATCACTATGAAAATTATTTTGATAATTCTAGTGGGAAAAAATTAAAAAGTAGTTGTTTGTGACAATCCTGCTTATGCTAATACGATGGGTTGTGAGAAGTATGCGATTGACTAAGAGAATAAGATGCCAAAAGTAAAATTAATTATTTGTAATAGGCTAAATGAATTTTTTACTTTACATCAAATTTTATTCGTGAAAATAGTTTAATGTGCTATTTGAGGAAAAAATGGTTTAATAAAGGGGTTAAGCAGTATCATATTTTTCTGCTGCAAATAGGTACTTAGGTACACCTGGTAAAGAAACAAATGTTGTATAAAAGAAGAGAATAAAAGAAAAGAAATAAAAATTTCGGGAAGAAAATCTATATTTGTAACACAAATAATTTAGCACAGAATGATAAATATATCATTAGATTACTGCTTCTTTTTTCTTTTCTTTTTTTTATGTAGTTTTTCAACTCATGCAGGCATTTACTGACAAACTCTATTAAAAAAATTACTTTTGTCTTTATTTTACTAAAGATTTATGGAAGGCAGGCGATCAATAATTAATGAATTTTTTTGATTGAACTGGATTTTTTATTTGTTTTATTTTGCTATCAGAAATAATTTTTAAACAAATAAGCAAATAAAGTGAATTCTTATCAAAGAAATTTTAAAAAAACGTTGTTTCTAGGTTCTGTTATTTTTAGGAGGACAATTTTGGAAGGCAAATTTAGGAGACAAATTTGGAAAATTTGCACTGGAAACAGCGAAACAATGTGTCTCAAAATATGTGTGGTACTATATGCCAGCTTCAGTTCACAAACTATTGATTCATGGAAAAGACATAATAGAAAATTTTTCTATTCCAATTGGACAATTGTCAGAAGAAGCTAGCGATGCCCGAAATAAAGAGTTTCGTAAATACAGAGAATACCACACGAGAAAAATAAATCGAAGAGCTTGTAACGAAGATTTGCTACATCACTTGTTATTAACATCTGACCCCCTGATTTCAAGCATGAGAACGAATAAAAGAAATGTGCAAGGGAAGGAACTTTTTCCTGAAACACAGGAACTTTTACTTTAAATCGTAATATGTTATTACATTATTTAGTTTTAACATTTGATTATTTAACGTTAAACATTTACTTAATTTTAACATTTTATGACATATCACGGCAACTATTAACATTTCCCTCCTTTTTTGGGTCCAACGGTACTTTTCAGTACCATTAAAGTAAAATTAATTATTTTATTAAATATTTAAAAAAAATAAAATTAATTTCTGATTTATTAAATTTATTTTAATCATCTAAATTCTATAATATTTTCACGATAAAAATTTTAATATATTTTCTGTCATTAATGAATACAGTTATTCAGATAAATTTCTCGATTGATAATTTGAGGGTAAACAGAATAAAAATTTATTTTACTCTAAAAGTGGCGATTTATGGCGCAAATCCTTTTCACAGATTAAAATGCATACTTTTGGGAGTAGTAAAATGTGTTTGAAATTTTGGACAAAAAAAGTTACGCAACTTATAAATTTAATTTTGTTGTTAATTTTATATTCACATTTCATGCGTGAATCACAACATAAAAAAACCAACAAAATGTTGGCAGAAGTACCTTAAACTTTTATTAGGACATTATTAAAAGTATTTTTATTTCGTATTTTTTCATAGTTATCGTAAGTGCCACTTGATGGCTATTCAAATAAAGTCACTGAAATTCATCGAAAAATCTTATTTCTGAAAGTTTTCGTTTTGAACTTATTTATATACAACAAAACTTCGTGTAATTGAAGAAATAACCATATATTTGTATTTTTTAGGCATTCTTTTAAATTATTTCACTGCAAAATAACAGTTATTTAGAGGTTGATTTTTGGGCCTATGTTCGTATTTTAACATTGTTCGATCCACTGTGCGGCTGTAAGTTTCTCGAACTCTCCAGCTTACGCAATCGCTCGTCTTATTTTTATTGTATCTATGTTCATATCGTTATATTAGTGCAACGTTAAACCCAACATCCAACCGACTAACCATTTATTGATGTTTACGTTTGGATTTTCCCAGCAAAACCACAGATGACGGCCAACACGAGGCCAAGTGCTGGTTGCCAACAGTAGCTGCAGCTGGCCCGTCGGTGGCAAAAGTTACGGTGCCGCAGGGAATATGTTACGCCGGCCGTCAGTAGGCCGTATTCAATCGATCCACTGTTGGCAGCCTGCAGTAAGTTAAAAATAAGTTAGTGGGCCAGTGAATGGATCGCTGCTGGCAGCTAGCAGTATGACGAAAATAGGTAATGGGCCACTGTTGGTAACCGACATTAGGTTGGAAATTGTTAGTGGGCCAGTGTTGGACTACCTGGTGGCAAACATAATTTTTCTATGTTATTGCTGGCAGCCTGCAGTGGGCCAGCTGTGGCAAACATAAAAAATTATATTACTGCCGGCAGTCTTCATTGGTCCTTTATATTTTCCCATTAAAGGCCCGCTTCACTCACCGTCGCCGGAAGCCGAAGCCAATGTTATTCTATGGGAAATTTTCTTTGCAAATAACTTATTAACTAATACATATTTTTAAATTCTGTTTTCATATTCTGAAAATTCCTAACTGTTAAATTGACGGACCTTTTTAAAAAAAATATTTTTTTATTTTTTTTTTATATTTTATTTTGAAGCTGCAAAATATGAATTTTCAATATGTGAAATTTTTCATTTTGCAAATTCAAAATAAAATATTAAAAATTAAAAAAATACATTTTTAAAAAAATCCATCAATTTAACAGTTGGGAATTTTCTGAATGTGAAAACAGAATTTAAAAATATGTGTTAGTTAATAAGTTATTTGTAAAGAAAATTTCCCATAGAATAACATTGCCTCGGACTTCCGGAGACGGTAAGTGAAGAGGGCCGTTAATAGGCCAGAAGTGATTTAGTTATAGCTAGTATATTTATTTTATTGGTGATACCTTTAATTTTATTAATGCTTTTTTCTTTTTCTTTCTTTTTTTTTTTTTTTTTTTTTTTTTCATCTCTCTTTTTTCTGATGAAGTAGCAGCCAGTTTTTTTCTATGCATCCAACATTTAATTTGATTTTGTACATATTCATTTTTAAATACTATTTACAAGTATTTGATTCATACACTATGGTTGTAAATTCAGGATTTCTAGTGCAGCATATAGGAAATATTCAGTTGATCCATTTCCCTTATCATAAAAGTTTAATTTTATGTTTTCATTGCAAACATTTCTCTATATTACATTTTTTGGTATAAAGGAGATTATGTTTTTTTTTTTTTTTTTTTTTAAGTGTTCAAATTTCAATATCTTATGCAAATAAATGTAACTTTACATGTGAAAATTATATTGAGACAAAAATTGTTATAAAGAGAGCATTGCAAAAAACACCATAAACTAATAAATAAATAAATAAATAAATAAATAAATAAATAAATAAAAATAAAAAATTGCAGCAATTGTTTCCGGTTGAAATAGCACGAAGACCCTTCATCAGGCGAAAAAAAGTGGGCACGAGTGCAGCAAAAGTAATTTGCTGCAATCGTGCTTTTTGTTAAACTCACGAAGGGATGTGTTATTATTTCAACCTAAAAGAACTGATGCATTTTTTTTTTTTTTTTTTTGGGGGGGGGGGGGGGGGGCGGCAATGAGTATGTTCATTTACAAAGTTTTCTATTTATTACTACAGTACAAAATCTCAAATGCGGAATCGTCCGTACCGTGGCCTTTCCGGATTTCGGACTTTTCCGGATTTTAGGTCACTTTCTGATTTACGGCAATAAAAAAAACGAACATCTCCATTCCGAACGCCCTTTTAGTTAATAACTAGCTTACGCCGCCCGAGGGTGCGTTTCTTAAGAAATTGGAGTATACTCTCAAGTAATATGTACAATACTTTGAATAAACACCATTAAATTTTGCAAACAAAACGCAGGCAACAATGCTTACGCATTGTTTGCCGCACTCGTGCCTACGTCGTTTGCTTGATGAAGGATCATGTTTTCTTTCCATCCGAAACGATTGTTGCGAGTTCTTACATTTTATGGTGTTTACTCTTATTACTTTTAAACACCAATTCTGTGGTGCTTTTTCATTATAACTCTCAAGTATCCAGAAAATCTTGAATATTTTCTTTTCCCAATTGATAATTTTTTTTCCTTTTTTTTAAAAGAGCAGGCAGATGATCAAGCTTTCTTTTTTTCTCTCTGTGTGTTTATCGTCAAAGTCGCACATTTGAAACCACAGAAATTATATCACTGAGAAATGCAATCGGCTATTTAGAATTAATTACACAGCTGTCAAACTTAACCAGGCCGCCACAAAGAACTTTTTCGTGTTGTTGATAGTCCAATGGGATCTTTACCCCTCCCCAACTCTCTTCAATGTCCTTGAGTGAATAATTTTTCGACGTGCGATACCGAAAGATGATTTTGCAGTTTTATACAGATGACGTTATTTGAACTTAATTGACCTGTGCCAATTTATTTTCATTAGGTTTGGAAAGCAGATTCTGAAAAGGGTAAAAGAAGAAGGGAATACAGTTTCAGCTGAAAGAAAAAAAAATATATATATCGTTCGGTTGAGTAAAGAGATAACGGAATTAGGGAGAAAAAGAAAAGTGCATTTGTCGTTGTAGTTATAAATATTTGAGAGTTTTATCCGCCAATTACCTATTTAAATAATATTTTTAGAATTCCATAAAACTCATATATGTTATACAGGTTTTCGAGATTTACTACAGGACGCTTGTCATAAAAAGTTGTACAGGTAACACAAATGGTTTCAGTATAAAAATTCATAAAATAATTTGGATACATTACAGTTTAAAAGAAATTTCTTATCAGCGCATGAAAAAATCTTTATACAACGCTAAAATACAGATCAACATAAATTTTATAGATGCAATAAGAAATGGTTCCGATCAAAAATGATAAAATAAGTAATTGTGGTTCATTTAACAGTGATGCACAAAAATATTCTTATACGTTGCGGGAAATTGAGGGGGAAACTATTTCAGTTTCGTAAAAGTAAAATTATTTTTCAAACTTGCATTTAAAAAATAATAATAAATAAATAAATAAAATAAAACAGTTTGTTATGGCTACCACTTTTTTTCTTTTCCTATAATAGTTTATAGAAATTACATATTAAAATTATTATCTATGAAAATTATTTTCTATGATGGAGATAGGCGATTTTCATTTAAAAGAAGTACAATATAGTAAATTTCGAAAGAAAATCCATTTTATGGTAATATATGTATAGTAATATATGTATATATGAAGAAATTTTTCGACATTCGGTTTTCGAAGTATTTGCATGTTTTGAGATTCCTGAACACGATTTGACCATTTTTAGAAAATTTCACTCTGTAAGTGTCTATAAAAGAAATTGTGGACGCTGTATCTCACGAACCAATGGACGAAATTTAACCAAATTTGTTATTTAACCAAACTTGATTAAAATCGTTCCCGAATACATTTGTGGATCATTCAAGATCCATAATTTTTATTTTATTAAATCAATTAAAATAATAATAACAATAATAAAATACTAGAAAGTTAGCGACTATCATAATTTACTAAAATGGATCAACTGGATATTTGTTATATAGTTCTAGAAATCATTTTGTTATAACAATGGCTTTAGAGTCAAACTTTTTTAAAAAATAGTATTTAAAAAATAATACAAAAACAAATTAATAATTGAATTACTTACTCATATATTCTTTTTACGAGATTTTCAATCTCGCACCCGCACCCGCAGACTACAACAACGAACAAGAACTTCCTATGAAATGGCGGACAGCGAGGGAATTTCAAATCAACAGAAAAAGAATCACAGCGCCCTCTATGCATACAAATTGGTTATGGCCTAATAATTTGTGGCCACAACATGAAAAACATGATGTTGGCCGTGTCGTGATAGCCTGCATAAGGCCAACTGTGTTTATGCCATTTCTGGGCCACCGACCATTTTTCTTTAGGCTTCCATCACTGCTGGCAGCCACAAACGGCCCGCTCCTGGAGTTATATGGGGCAACCGGTAACTGATGGCAAGTGCAGGATGCCAGCAGTAGGCCATAACGAGCCCAGCAATATAAGTTTTGCTGGGTTGTTATTGTTTACGAATTTGATTGTCGAAAACAATCTATTTTAAGAAGCAAGTACTAAATATTAAGCAAATAAATTTCGAAAATATACATAAACCAGAAATATTTTGTTCATTTTAAAGCATTTTGTATTATTTACACCAAGCAATGTTAAATATTTAAGATTTCATACCATACTGCTATTTCAGCATTACAGTTTGTTATATTAATTTGTACTCTTGAACACGAATGTGTTTGGAAAAATTTATTTTCAAACATAATAAAAATTAGTTTAATTTCTTAGAAAATAGCTGGGAATGTTATGATTTTGTAAATTTAAAAGTAGTAGAAAAAGTGAAGGAAAGAAAACTGCACATACGTTTTCGTTGGCAACTTTATTATTGTTTACAAACTTGATTGTCAAAAGCAATTTATTTTAAGAAGCAAGTGGAAATATTAAGAAAATAAACTTTGAAAATATTCATAAAATAAAAACATTTTTTTTTCATTTTAAGGCATTTTGTATTATTTAAACCAAGCAACGTTAGATATTTAATGATTTCATACTGCTATTTCAGAATTACAGTTTGTAATTTTATTTTGTACTTGAATATGAATATGTTTCACAAAACATATTTTTAAACATTATAAAAAAATATATATATTTCTTAGAAGAAATGCTGTGAATGTTTTGAGGATAATTTTGTGAATTCAAAAACAATAGAAAGTGAAGAAAAAGAAAACTTCCCATACTAACCTGCTACTAACTACTCGCGAAATAGAAAAACAATTTTCGATCAAAGATGCTATTCATGTAGACTTAACACATGTAGTTCCCCTCTGTTGACACTAGTGGTGCTACTATATTTCCGGTTCGCGTTTTAGCTTCACTGTCCTATCTGTATGATAATCTGTGTTTCAGGCTAGGCCGTGTATTATTACTATAGGATTATATTTAGGTGCACCAAGTGGTCTGTACATAATCTTCAAAATATATACAGAGCTGCAAATATTTAAGCAATAACATTCTTTTTTGTTGTTAGTGGATGTGCTTTACTATAATATTTTACCATGTCCAGGAAAACTGTTCAGGAATTGAAATGAATTCCTCATAGTGATATGGTAAATAATGTATGTTTTTAAGCTAAATATCCATCGCTTGTTTTTTTTTGTTTTTTTTTTTTTTTTTTTTTTTTTGTATACACGTTTTGAGGCTTCCTGATTACCGAAGTCAAGTTTTTTAACGTTTTATTTTTGTCTGTGTCTCTTAGAGTAACTTAAAAACGAATAACTTTAGGAGATTCAAATGTTGTATTTTGAAGTTGATATAAGTTTGTTGCTGGAAAAGTTTCATCAAGACTGATGAATTTCAAGGAATGTTGCGTGTGAAAGTTGTCTGAATAATTTTAAGCGAACTTTTAATTTTAATAAGAGATTTAAATTCTATATAAATGAACGTGCAGGAATGAAACAAGTTGAGGGATACAGAACTAATTATCATATAAGATTCTTCCGAAGCCTGATTTGGATTGCTTTAACATAGGTTTACATAACAGAACTCGTTAATCTCCAACCTACCTGTATTTATAGTATTAAATTTTCGGGTAAGAGAAAGTCGTGTGAGTGACACACCAGATTATTTTTCAACAAACTAGATTAAAAAATAAAATTTAATTAATCTTTTATTTCACTAGGGGGCTCTGCCCCCTGCTCGCTTCGCTCACAAACCCCCGAGGGAGGCTTCGCCTGCCCCTCCGACTTACTTTACTTATTAACACATGCAGAGCTCTGCCCGCCTATTCGCTTCTTTCTTTCACTGAAAAGGAATATTAATGTTACAAGACAAAAGCAGAAAAATGTTTTGGAAATCCTCATATTTAATGTCAAATTGAAACATTTATATTTCTTAATAGAAAAAAATTCAAAATATCTAGACCATTTTGCATTACTGCTTTAGTATATGACCCTTTTTATTTCTTTTTTGCAACCTTAGATCCGTACCGCGGTATCCCAGTCGGTAGAGCGCTGAGCTCGTAATTGGAAGATAGCGGGTTCGGTTCTCGAGCCGGCCAAAGACCGTCTTATACACTAATGGTGGCTGGTGCACGTAAAATATGTCGTGGCCACTATATCCTCCATGTTCCCATCAAAATTATACCTCTGGGGGGGCCACAGAAGCTGGGGAGCCATCCCCTTCGTGTAGGACCAAAACTGCGGTGGCATGTCTCCGGAACATCCGTAGGCCGTAGGGGTGCGTCTCAGACCGTCGCCAATTATCCATAGCGCAGTAATGGTGCGACGTCAAAAACAACCTACCTAATAATCTACCTACCTACAACCAGGGATCATATTTTAATTTTCCCATGTAAGAAAATTAATTTTTTTAAAGTAGAAAAAAAAAGTTGATATTTATTTTCTTTTTTTTTTACATCTATGGTTTCGGACCGCGGTACCCTAGTCGGTAAAGCACTGAGCACGAAATTGGAAGATTGCCGATTCGATACTTGAGCCGGCCAAAGACAGTCGTGTACACTAATGGCGGCTGGTGCACATAAAATCTGTCGCGGTCACAAAGTCCTCCATGTTTCCATCCACATTATACCTGTGGGGATCACCAAAGCGGGGTAATCCTCTCTGAAGGGGGGATCCCCTCCCTGAAGGATCAAAATTGTGATGACATGTCTCCGGAACATCTTTAGGGGTGCGTCCCAGACCGTCGCCAATTACCCATAGCGCAGTACTGGTGCGACGTTAAATCCAACCTACCTGCCTACCTACCTACATACAACCATGGAACATATTTTAATTTTCCCGTGTAAAATGACTTCATGACAGAAGAACAACGTCACTGGGAAAAACTTTTTTCAAAATGGCAAATAGAATACCTTCATAAACTTGTCGTTTTTAGCTTTATTTAAAATGATAGAAATTTCTAAGCAGCTGAAATGTCTCCCTTGGAGTATTCGGAACACATTGGTACCTCTCATGACATAAAGGACCCTGCCCTCCGCTAGAAGATGCTGTCGCAGACAAAAAAAAATTGACGCCATTGACAGTAACTTTTTTTTTAATATATAGAGATATTGCTTTTTAAAAATTAAATTGATTAATTAGCGGAAGTGACATAATTATGAGCAAATCTTAATGTTTTATTGAATTATTAGGACTGAGGACTATTAGTCTCTATTTACGGATTTGTACGATACCAGTTTCACGATAGTTGGACATTTATCGAAATCGAAAATATATAATTGAATAATATAAAAGCGATGTTATAATTAAAAAAAAAAAAAAAAAAAAAAAAAAAAACTAATGGTCCACCGTATTAAACTAAATTCTGCTTTTGACAGAATTTCATCAAAATCTTTTTTTTTTTTTTTTTTTTTTTCTGAGAAAAAGAAAAGAAAATTAATAATAATCGGTTTTGAAACGGACAGTATCGAAAAGTTTTTTTTAAATAATTTTGAACTTGGAAATAAAAGCGCGTGTGCAAAATGAAATAAAAAATAAAATAAAATTTATAAATGGACAGCAGTTAAGCTCGTGCACTCAGTTCATTGATATAATAAGAAAAAATGACGACATTAGTCTAATGAGATTAAATCTTTATTTTTTTAAATAATATTTTTATTATTATTCCGATTTTTCGCTGGTGTCGCGTTCATGCAACGCCAGATGTAATTGCGTTTAATAGCTAACAAATATATATATATATATATATACATATATATATTAAATATTATTTTTAAGTAAGGAAAGGATAGATGTTGGTTTTATTACAAAAAAATTCGATCTAAAAAATAATTTTATATTTAAAAATAAATTTCAAACTTGAAGCACTAATCAATCCAAAACTTTTGAAAATCTTCATATTCGAATAAGTTTACATAACTTGTAAAAAAAAAAAAAAATTTTTCATAATAAAATAATTAATTTTGAAGTTATCTGTAGTTTTTGCTGTTTTATGCTCCCTCAAAGAAATTTTCGTTAACATTTATTTATATTCATTCTATACTCTTATTCCACTGAAGTTGTACAAATACAACACCCCGCATTTAGTAAGATGAGACTAATTTTAATAATTTTATTTTAAACTAGCAGGCTACGCCCGCTTCGCTGGTCACTATTTTTAAACGTCTGGTCACTATTTTGATAATTCATCACTATAGTTAATGAATTATCAAAATTGCATTAATTATCATCATGAGAAAAAAAAACTGATTGGAAAGAAAAATGTCGCACCGGGTCCCCACTGCCTTCGGCAGCACAGGCCATTGTGTGCTGCTCGCGCGCATTTATTTTCGACACTCTTAATGAATCACTATATTAACGTAAGGGACAAGCGCGCACTGCGCGCATGTTCCTTCACCTACCGTTCCCGCCCCTCCTAATTATCTTAGACTTTAAAAAATACTCGCAATCGTTCTCTCGGGATTTTAAACCTAATATACTAATTTTCAACATTCTATCTGAATTTCTTTATTTTTACTCCTGCGCCCGCCCCTCGTAATAATTCTGTACTTTCGAAAATATCCGCAATCGATTTATCGGGCCTCAAACCTAACAACACTAATTTTTAGCGCTCTAACTCTTATTTATATATTTTTGCACCTTCACCCCCTTCCCGTCTATCCTAATAATTTTACAAATTCGAAAATATTTGCAATAGATTTGTAGGTATTAAAAACCTCTATGTACCAATTCTGAACGACCTGACTCTATTTTTATTTTTATTTTTTCTCCTGCGCCCCCTCCCTTCTAGCCCCTCCTAATAACTTTACAAATCTAAAAATATCCGCAATCGATTTGTAGGTATCAAAAACCATAAGTATCAATTTTGAAAAACACTAACTCTATTTTTATTTTTTTGCCCCTCCGCCCCCTCCCTTCTCGCCTCTCCTAATAACTTTACAAAATCGAAAATATCCGCAATCGATTTGTAGGTATCAAAAACCTCTAGGTACCAATTTTGAACAATCTAACTCAATTTTTGTTTTTTGTCCCTCCGCCCCCCCCCTTTTCTGATCCTGCTCTCCTAATAACTTTACGCTTTCGAAAATATTTTCTTTCGACTTGCAGGCCTCTAACACTTATCTGTATCAATTTTGAACGGTCTAACTGTATTTCTATTTTTTTGCCCCATAGCCCCACCCCTTTCCTCGCCCCACCTGGGACGAATTTCTAAAATTAAAGAAATCAGTTTTTATGTATTTGTGGGAGCTATATTTTAGAGCAAAAATCTCACTTTTTTTCTTTTTTTTTTTCTGTTTACGATATAAAGGATAATTTCAGATCATTTTGTCCCCTCTCCTCCCCTCTTGGGGGCTGAATTTCTAAAATTCCAGAAATAGGTTTTTAGGTATTTGTAGTAGCTATATAGCAAAAATTTCACGTATATGTGTTTTTTTTTTTTTCTTTGAGATATATAGAAATATGTGAAATCACATTTTGCACGTATGAAATCCCGTTTTGCCCCCTTTGCCCCCTTGGGGACCGAGTTTCTAAAATTCCAGAAATTAATTTTTCGATATTTGTGTTAACTATAATTTAAAGCAAAAATTTTACGGATATCTGTTTTTTTTTTTTCTTTGAGTTATAAAAGTTTTTGTGAAATCACATTTTGCCCCCAACTCCCCCTTGGGGGGCGAATTTTGCAAAATCGCTTTTTAGGGGGGTGCTTACACTTTATGTTCTATAATTTGACTCAGTTTCAAGTCAGTGGCTCCAATAGATTTTGCTGTGCATTCATGAGTCAGTGAGTGAGTGGAAGTACTCTTTTATATACAGTCGGTAACAAAAGTGTCCGAACACGAGCAAAAATTCCTATGTAGAAAAAGTACACTTCATGCGGGTTTGTTAAACAAATCCTTGTCGAATCCTGTTCTTAGTTAGTGTAAGAACATGATTCGATAAGGATTTATTTAACAAAACCGTATGAAGTGTACTTTTTTTAAATAGGAATTTTTGCTAGTGTTCGGACACTTTTGTTACCGACTGTATACAGTCGGCTGCAAAATTATTCGAGCACTAGCCAATAATTCCTATATTTAAAAAGTACACTTAAGACTGTTTTGTAAGTAAATCCTTGTCGAATCATGTTCTTAGACTGATTAAGAACATGACTCGACAAGGATTTATTTAACAAAGCTGTATTAAGTGTACTTTTTTTTTGACAAGGATTATTGCTAGAGCTCGAATAATTTTGCAGCCGACTGTATATAGATTATTATTATATATGACCAAAATAATGAGTACTAGCAGGCTACGGCCGCTTCGCTGGTCATTATTTTTAAATGAATCACTATAGTTAATGAATTCTCAAAATTGCATTAATTTTTATAATGCGAAAAAAGAGAGAGAGAGAGAGAGAAAATTCTCATTGGAAAAAATGTTGCACCGACTCTCCACTGCCTTCGGCAGCGCAGACCAATGTGTGCTGCGCGCGCCCATTGAAGTTCGAGCTCTTAATGAATCACTATATTATCATAAAGGAAAACATAAAAAAAAAAAAAAAAAAAAAAAAAAATCTTCTCCCATCGGGGGAATAATCGGTCCGGGTCCACAGTGCCTGCAGCAGAGTGTACAGGCACACATGTTCCTTCACCTACCGTTCCCTGACCTCCTAATTATTTTTTACATTAAAATATACTCGCAATCCTTCTCTCAGGTTTTTAAACCTAATAATACTAATTTCCAACATTCTATCTGAATTTCTTTATTTTTACCCCTACGCCCGCTCCCCTTACCGTCCCACGTAATAATCCTGTACTTTCGAAAATATCCGCAATCGATTTATCGCGGGACTCAAAACCCAAGAACACTAATATTTCGCGCACTAACTCTTATTTATATATTTTAGCATCTTTACACCCCGCCCCCGTCCCAGTCTATCCCAATAATTTTACAAATTCGAAAGTATTCGCAATCGATTTGTAGATATCAAAAAGCTCCATGTACCAATTTTGAGCGACCTAACTGTATTTTTATTTTTTGCCCCTCCTAATAATTTTACAATTTCGAAAATATCCGCAATCGAGTTGTCGGTATCAAAAACCTCTATGTACCAATTTTGAACGGTCTAACTCTATTTTTATTTTTATTTTTGCCCCTACGCCCCTCCCATTTCTGACTCTCCGAATAATTTTACAAATTCGAAAATATTCGCAATAAATTTCTAGGTATCAAAAACCTCCATGTACCAATTTTGAGCGAAATAACTCTTTTTTTTTTCTTTTTCCCATAGTCGCCCATTTTCCGCCCCACCTGAGACGAATTTCTAAAATTAAAGAAATTAATTTTTATGTATTTGTGGGAGCTATATTTTAGACAAAAAACTCACATGCATCTTTTTTTCTGTTTGCGATATAAAGGATTATTTCATTCAAATCATTTTGACCTTTCTCCCCCTCTTGGAGGCTGAATTTCTAAAATTAAAGAAATTGGTTTTTAGGTATTTGTATTAGCTATATTTTAAAGCAAAAATTTCCCGTATATCTGTCTTTTGTTTGAAATATATGGGAGAATGTGAAACCACGTTTTGCACATGTGAAATGACGTTTTGCCTCCTTTCCCCAGAGGCGTAGCTTGAGGGGGGGGGGAGGGAGTCCCCCCCCCCCCCCCCCAATGCTTTAAAAAATAGGGCGGCATGTTGAAGTTTCTGGGGGCGCTGTTTTACGACTTAAAGTTCATTTGAAATTTGATCATAATTTTGTTAATTATCGTTAGTAACCAAAAACACTTAAAAATTTTATGTATCTCAAGCTGACCAACAGGTTCACCGACAAGCAAAAAAATATTTGCGTTAAAATGTCTGACTGTAGCAAACACCCGTTAGGTGGCGCCTGCGGCGCCCTCTAAACTAATTAGACGCCTAAAACAGCCTGTTTTCCTACCATGCAAATGGCCCTTGAAAATTCTCATCCTATTCATGACGTTTAAAAAAATCTGATCATAACAAATTCCTGTTTGGGGGCGTCTATCGCATGATTTCCCGTTTTGTTCACTTACAATAGCCTGTTCGCTTACCGTACAAAAGACTGTTGAAAATTCTAATCGTATTCGGACCCTTTAAGAATAAGTTAGTAGCAAACTCCAGCTGAGCGGCGCCCTTCCCTGTTCAGGCATCTACAAAGGCATAATGAGGTTTCTGGGGGCGCTATTTTGCGTCTTGAAGTTCATTTGAAAGTGGATAATAATTTTGTTGATTATCGTTAGTTACAAAAAACACTTAAGATTTTTTATGCATCAGAAGCTGGTTCGACCAACTGGTTCAACGTCCAGCAAAAAAAGTTTGCATTAAAATGTCTGACTGTAGCAAACTCCCGTTAGGTTGCGCCCTCTTAACTAATTAGACGCCTACAACAGCCTTTTTAAACGTGTATATCATCTTATTTTCCTACTGTGCAAACAATCCTTGAAAATTCTCTTCGTATTCACGACCCTTAAAAAGTCTGATCACAACAAATTCCTGTTTGGGGGTGCCTATGGCATAATTTCCCATTTGAAACACTTACAATAGTTTGTTTGCTTACCGTGCAAAAGACTGTTCAAAATTTTGATCGTATTCAGGACCTAAGTAAGATATAAATTTCTGTACAAAAAAGATTTAATTTTGGACAACAGGACTTTTTTTTTAGTTTGGTCTTCCACATAAAGGCATGCTGTAACTGTGTCGCGTTCCTTAGCAATGGATACTACATTTCTATTTCTTAAAATATTTTTCACACGATATGGAAAAAAAGAAAAAACGTTTTTTAATTGGTTTAAATATATAAAATAACAATGATAAATAAATTGCTGATTTTTTTTCCCCCTTAAGAGTGAACATTACCTAATTTCTTAATAAGAAAACACCACAGAACTGGCGTTTAAAAGCAATAATTACAAAACTTTGAATAAACACCATAAAATGCAATAAACTTGCAATAGTTGTTTCGGGTCGAAAGAAAACACGATCCTTCGTCAGGCGAAAAAAGTAGGCATAAGTGCTGCAGTTAAAGCGGCAACGCACAAAACCATTTTAAGTGAACAAAAAAAATTAATAGAGATGAATGTAAACATAAATACTGGTGTGAGGAGAATAGTGCTGACTCTAAAATAAAAGGGTCGCCGGGGGGGGGGGATTCAATAAAAAGGGGCTTTATTTGCGTAATTTGCAGTGTTCTATGTTATGATTTTTGTACGTATCTAAAGTAAATTACTAATTTTCCTTGTATATATATATATATATAGGCTGTATGCATTTGTTATTACATGAATGCTACAGAAATATTGCTAAGAAAGTTTAAAAGTCAGGGGAAAAAAATCTAAAGGTCTCTAAACATTTAAAATGTTAGAAAAGGCTACTTGGTACCAATATGTTTTTAAAAGGGCCGCCAGGTGCTAAAATATGTTGAAAAAGGGCGACAGGGTGCTAAAAAATGTTTAAAAGGGCACCCTGCCAAATTAGCCTAGAGTCAGCACTACAGAATTATGAAATAAAAGAAGAAAATAAATAAATACGATTAAAAAATGTAACAAAATCTAAAAATTAAACGAAAATCGAACTTATGTGAGTAATTTCATAGCATCAGACAAGAACGGAGTGGAACAAATATCATTAACAAGATTTTTCGAGTTTTTAAATATGTAAAAAACTTCATGGATATTCAAATGGGAAGAGAAGATATGAGATGAAATTATGTTAGTTTTAGAAAAATCAAAACGATGACCATCGGCGCAGCAGTGGGAAGCAATAGAAGATTTAGAGATCTCTTCATTACGAACATTTCGACGGTCCTCATTTATTCTATTTTTCAAATGCCTTCTAGTTTGATCAATATAAACTAAAATGCACGACGAACATAGGACTAAATAAAATACCAGAACGGTTTTCAGTAAGAATGGGATCTTTAAGAAAAGATAGTTTAATTTTGTTGACGGGTTTCTAAATGACTTTAAAACCAAACGGTGAGAGAATTTTAGAAATTTTAAAAGAAAGTGATAAATAAAAAAGTAAAGAACTGGAATGAGACTGTGATCGTTCAATTTCCTATCAGAACGTTTAGTTTTCTTGAATTTATATAAAGCTTTATTAATAACTAGCCGCCTTCGGCGACCAGCTGGTTCGCGATCCCTGAAAAATCCGACTTTACGAAATTCCCGCTCGGTGGCGCCTGCGGCGCCTTTTTCCCGTATCAGGTCTAATAACAGCTTATTGATATATCGTGAAAATAGCTTATCTAAATCGCAGTAAACTCCCGTGCGGTAGCGCCTTCGGCGCTGATATTTCAAATTTCTAACTTTAGCTAAGTCCCGCTCGGTGGCGCCTGCGGCGCCTTATCCCCGTTTTAGAACTTACAACACCTTCCTCGCTCATTGGAATTTGAAATATTGAAAATTTAAAATATAGCAGCGCCATCTGGCGGTAGAAATTTCTGTAATATATTGTTCAATTCCAAATCAACAAAGCTTTCAAATGATGTATTACTTATGAAAATATTTTAATTAGTAGCTGAGATACAAAAGAAAACCTAAAAAGGAAACCTTAAAACGTGTAAATCGGGTAAAATCTCGAATAATACTTTCGATAATATAAAAGAACTTTAAAATATCTTTCGAATGATGTATTAAAAATTATATAATCATAATTAGAATTTGAAATATTGAAATTTTAAAATTTTCAACGCCATCTGGCGGTAGAAATTTCTGTAATCTACTGTTCAATTCCAAATCAACAAAGCTTTCAAATGATGTATTACTTATGAAATTATTTTAATTAGAAGCTGGGATAAAAAAGAAAACCAAATACCTTGCCTTAAAATCTTAATATGCCAACCAATTTCAAACGCTGCAACTCTTTTTGTTTTTTTTTTTTGCCTTTTTTCCCTGTTCCTCAAGCCCTCTCTAATAATCGTACTCTTTCAAAAATATTCACAATCGAATTATCGGGCATTAAAACTACATACTACGAAATTTCGACTACTGCAAATACTGCAAAAAAATAAAAGAAGACAATCCTTTTTCCAATAAATATGTCATTTTTTTAATTATTCATATATTTTCATGAAAATTGAACAGTAGCTTTATAATATGCTGTCTAGGCCGAATATTAATTCAAATGTAACGTGAATGAAAATTTGAAAAAAATTGAAAATTGCAATTTTTCCCCCCAGTATAAAACACATGATATCTTAATTGATTACAACCATTTCCGTTTTCATCACAGACATCACAGACAGTTGTCTGGTATGTGTTTTGTTTCCGATCGAGACCGCTTAGAAAATCGTCTGCCTGTTGAGATCGCTTTTTGATTAAGACATAGGTCTACATTTTAATTAATATCTCCGCAACTAATTAAAATTTTTAAATTCTGTTTTGACTATCCCCTCGGGCAGGCTTCTGAGCACCCGTATGTCAAATTTTGTAGTTCTGCGTTCAGTAGGGGCTGAACGTATAGATGCTCAGACAGACAGACAGACAGACAGAGAGACAGACAGACAGACATCTTCTTTTATTATTATATAGATATATAGATAGATAGAGGGATTATAGCCTCGAGAAAGAGCAAGAGATTTTAAGTAATTAATTTCTTTCGAGAGACTAGACGGATCAGAACAAATGTGTAAGGCTTATGCTTTTCTTACTCATTTTCCAAAAATTGATAAATTTTTAATATTTCATTTTGTGGTTAAGAAAAAAAAAAAAAAGAAAGAAAGAGAAAAATGCACATATTGAAAATTCAGATTTTTGAACTTAGAATTACATTAAAAATAAAAATGAAAAAATAAATAAACGATTGTAAATTTTCTGAATGTGAAAACAGAATTTAAATATACATTATGTAATGAGTAATCATGAAATGAAACTTTCCCATAGAGTAACATGGGCCACGTCTGTCGGCGAGATTAGGTATTGTCCACGCTAAAAACATAAAGTTGCTTTCCTTAGTAACAGTTACTACTTTCATTTCTTAAAATTTATTTTGAAAGTTTTACCTGAATTATAATGTGATGTCTTTTAAACTTGTTGGAAAAGGATGGGGGGGGGATATTTTTAAATTGTTCTACTTTATCTCAAACCAATACTCTGGTAGTCCTTTGCTTAGTCTCATACGAGAATATATATATGTATATATTTCTGAAAAGCACATTAACCATATCTTTCGAACGATACTACTTGTAAGCCCTTCCTTTTATTGAAAGCAGGCTAAAAAT
Organism: Salticus scenicus; assembly: GCA_963930645.1. NCBI lineage: Eukaryota > Metazoa > Arthropoda > Arachnida > Araneae > Salticidae > Salticus > Salticus scenicus. The sequence continues at coordinate 134,317,735 of OZ005654.1, forward strand.
GTAAGAGAAATTTCATGTCTACGTATTAATATATAGATTCGCAGAAAAAAATTCGAATGTTCCAAAGTTGTACTTAAAAAAAAAAAAAGGTGCTAAATGGTGGGGGAAAGAAAAGCATTTTTTTTTTTTTTTTTTTTTTTTTTTTGGCAGATTTTAGGAATAGGCCCTGAAGGAGAGGGGGGGGGAGGGCACGTATTAACCGACGAGAGGGCCTGTGCCCTCGATCCCAAAGATGGCAACACTCTTGAAAGTATGTGGGTGGCATTTTCAGATGAAGAACACGAAAGGGCGCCAAACGTCAGGTCTCCCCCCCCCCCCAATCAAATTTTCACGCTACGCCCCTTCCCCCCTTGGGGACCGAATTTATAAAATTCCAGAAATTGGTTTTTAGATATTTGTGTTAGCTATATTTCAAAGCAAAAATTTTACGGATATCTGTTTCTTTCTTTGAGGTATGAAATGAAGGTTTTTGTGAAATCTCATTTTGCCCCCTACTCCGCCTTGGGGAGTGAATTTCGCAAAATCGCTTCTTAGGGGGTGCTTACATTATATGTTCTATAATCTGACCCTGTTTCGAGTCAGTGGTTCCAGTTAAGGCTCCTATATATACGAGCTGGCGCATCAAGCATTTTGTTGCCTTAGGGTTGCCACATGTACCCAGCGCGTTTTCTCTGATAAACAAACAACAAACATTTTTTTTTTTATCGTCTTACGTTACTTTAGAGTAACTTGTTTTATTATATTTCATAATTTTAGCTAAGTAAACTATGATATGCAAGTTTGTTTAGCGATAAACTGCTATAATCATTTAAGAAGTGAATATAAAGAGCTCACAGACCTTCTATTACTGTGCATTTGAGTTTTTGCGCCATTTTGTAAAAGAAACAGAAACCGCCCTAACAACACATCTTACCCCAGTACATCCATAGGATATACTCAGAATAAAATGACATCCTGAGAATGAACTGTGAAAAAAATGTGTTTTTAGGAATATTATTGTTGCTTGTTGCTCTTATCTTGACCGGATTAGCTTCAGATCAAGATTTCTTAAAATCATTAGGGAAGCGATAAGGACGCCAAGCGGGAATGCTGTCCTCTTCGGAGGAAAAAAAATGGCGGTGATGCGCTGGCCTATTATTTTATATAGGGGCTCTAGTTCCAGTAGATTTTGCTGTGCGTTGATGAGTCAGTGAGTGAGTGGAAGTACTCTTTTATAAGTATAGAGTTCTAACAGATGACGTCACGAGAAGATGATATTTGTTTGCTGAGGGACAGTTCACCCCACTGACCCACTGTTTAACATAGCGGAATAGTGTTACAAATATATTGTAACACACTGTTGTAAATGTATTCGTAAAACCATAAAAACATTCCACTACTAAGCTTCCAAAGGCATGGGAAAATTAGCGCTGTCCTTCAGGAAAGTACGGTTGCTAAGAAGAAAGTCAGGTGGTTGTTAGAACTCTATAGATTATTTTTTTGCTCCTACGCCCCCGCCCCCATTTCTGACCCTCCTAATAACTTTACACTTTCGAAAATATCCTCATTCAACTTGCAGGCCTCTAAAACCTATCAATACCAATTTTGAACGGTCTAACTCTATTTCTATTGTTTTGCCCCATAGCCCCCCATAAACCTGATAATACTAATTTCCAACATTCTATCTGAATTTCTTTATTTTTACCCCTACGCCCGCCCCACGTAATAATCCTGTACTTTCGAAAATATCCGCAATCGATTTATCGGGACTCAAAACCCAACAACACTAATTTTCCGCGCACTATCTCTTATTTATATATCTTAGCATCTTTACCCCCCCCCCGTCCCAGTCTATCCTAATAATTTTACAAATTCGAAAGTATTCGCAATCGATTTGTAGATATCAAAAAGCTCCATATGTACCAATTTTGAGCGACCTAACTGTATTTTTATTTTTTTGCCCCTCCGCCCCCCTTCCCGCTCCTCCTAATAATTTTACAATTTCGAAAATATCCGCAATCGAGTTGTCGGTATCAAAAACCTCTATGTACCAGTTTTAAACAGTCTAACTCTATTTTTATTTTTTTGCCCCTACGCCCCTCCCATTTCTGACTCTCCGAATAACTTTACAAATTCGAAAATATTCGCAATAAATTTGTAGGTATCAAAAACCTCCATGTACCAATTTTGAGCGAAATAACTCTCTCTCTCTCTCTCTATATATATATATATATATTTTTTTTTTTTTTTTCTTTTCCCATAGTCGCCCATATCCCGCCGCACCTGGGACGATTTTCTAAAATTAAAGAAATTAATTTTTATGTATTTGTGGGAACTATATTTTAGAGCAAAAATCTCACATGCATCTTTTTTTCTGTTTGCGATATAAAGGATTATTTCAGATCATTTTGACCTTTCTCCCCCGTCTTGGAGGCTGAATTTCTGAAATTCCAGAAATTCGTTTTTAGATATTTCTGTTAGCTATATTTTAAAGCAAATATTTTACGGATATCTGTTTTTTTCTTCGAGATATGAAGGTATTTGTGAAATCACATTTTGCCCCCTACTCCCCCTTCGAAGGCGAATTTCACAAAATCGCTTCTTAGGGGTGCTTACTCTATATGTTCTATAACCTGACCCAGTTTCGAGTCAGTGGCTCCAGTAGATTTTGCTGTGCGTTGATGAGTCAGTGAGTGAGTGGAAGTACTCTTTTATATGTGTAGATTACTGATTGTATTTAGAAAAAAATCATTATTTTTAGTTTTGGCGGTTAATGGGTTAATAAAATCAGACTTTTGTCTGCAAATTTCTCAGAATCAAAAAAATTTTTGATATCTTCAAGTTTCACACACCATGAAAGCCGAAAATGACTTCAGTAAATTTTGTCTGTGTGTGTGTATGTCATGGTGTCCGTATGTCTGTAACGCTATTTTTGTCCGGGCATCACTGGAAAATGGCTGGACGGAATTCAACGGCGGTTGGCAGAAACTTAGATCTTTACCAACTTAAAATTATATCTATCAGCTCTTCAGAAATTCCCCCACGTTCTCCCCTGGAAAGGGGGGGGGGTAAAAGACAAAAACACGTTTGTCCGGGTATCACTTGAGAACGGCTGGACAGAATTCAGCGGCACTTCTCATGAATTTAGGTCTTTACCCAACTTAAAATTGTATCTATCAACTTTTCAGAAATTTCCCCACGTTCCCCCCTGGGGAGCAAAATACAAAATCACGTTTGTCCGGGTATCACTTGAGAACGGCTGGACAGAATTCAACGGCGCTTCGGAGGAATTTAGGTCTTTACCCAACTTAAAATTATATCTATCAACTTTTCCAAAATTACTCCCCTTTCCCCCCTGGGAGGGGGCAAAAGATAAAAACACGTTTATAAGCATAACTCGGCTTCTTTACTTCACAGCAAAGAAATTGCACATGGGGAGACTAGACATAAATACAAATAAAACATTATCTGCGATTTAGGAATTTTTGATTTTTAAGGAAAGGGAGGGGGGAAATAAATTTTTAGCGGGAAATATCGAAAATTACTGATTTTTGAGTAGAACTCTACCAAAAATGGAACAAAGATATTGAAAAAAGGCTATGCGACTTATTTAAGATATTTCCAAAAACACATTCTTTGTTTTTTTGTGGTTTGCGTTTTTTTTTTTTTTTTTTTTTTTTTTTGGGGGGGGGGGTTACGAGGGGGTAAAATTGAGACACCCTTTTAGCGCTAAATTTGTACTGAGAAATCTATGGGAGCTGGCGTCACGAATTTTGGATCTTGGATTGTTTATATGTATCCGACACCTAAAGTAACGCGATTTATTAAAATTACCGCCGTTGCCCCCAGGGGGAGACAAAAGGCAAAAACACCTTTGTAAGCATAACTCGGCTCAAAATCACTTCCCAGTGAAGAAATTACAGAAGGGGATACTACACATTAGTAGAATTAAAACATTATCTGCGATTTAGGAAATTTCGACTTTTAAAGGGTGGGATAGGGAAAATCCATTTTTGGCGGGAAGTTTTTCAAATTCTGGATTTTTGAGTAAAACTTTGCCAAAAATGGAACAAAGATGTTAAAAACAGCCATGCGATTTCTTCAGGATATTTCTAAAACACGTTTTTTATTTCTTGTGATCTGCCATTTCCTTTCCTTTTCTTTTTTTTTTTTAGTTGGGGGGAGGGGATGATATGTTTTACAAAGGGCAAATTTGAGACAAAGAGCAAATTCCTTTTTTAGCGTTAAATTTATCCTGAAAAATTTATGAGAGCTGCGGTCACGAAGTTTGGTGCTTGGATTGTTTATATGTATCTGACACCTAAAGAAACGGGATTTATCGAAATATCCCCCGCTTCCCCCCTGGAGGACAGGGAGCAAAAAAACGTTTGTATGCATAACTCGGCCCCAAATTACTGCACGGGAAAGAAATTGCACATGGTGAGATTAGACTTGAGTATAAATAAAACATTATGTACGATTTTGGAATTCTTGATTCTTAAAGGAGAGAGGGTAAAAATCGTTTTTCGGGGGGAAATTTCAGAAATTCCGGATTTTTTAGTAGAGCTCTACTAAAGATGTTACAAAGGTATTGAAAAGAGCCATGTGTCTTCTTTAGGATATTTCCAAAAACACATGTTCGTTTTTATTAAGATTTTTGATTTTTTTTTTTTTTTTTTAAGAGGGGGGGGGGGAGTGCGGTTACGAAGTGGCAAATTCAAGACCCCCCCCCCCCCCTCTCTCTCTTTTAGCGCTAAATTTGTCTTGGGAAATATATGGGATCTGCGGTCACTAAATTTGGTGCGCAAATTGTTTATACGTATCCGACACTTGTTGCAACGGGATTTTATGAAATCCCCTCCCTTACCCCGTTGAGTTCGAGGGGACTATAAACACGTGTAAAAACACGTTTTCCCGTTTGAATTTGCCTTAAATTATCTTAGAATGGCGAACTTTGGAGTGTGGATGTTGATTAGGTGTACGCATTATACACTTTAGTGAGATTTCGCAAAACTTCGAACTTAGCCACTGGGGAAGAGTAAGTAATAATCGGGTAAGTTGCTGTCGAAGGCAGTGGGAACACGGACTCCTCACGTTGCGAGGGAGAAAAATCTCTACCGAACACAGCGGGAACTTTAACTCAGGTTAATTAATAATGATATGAGATTTTGACAACTCATTTATGTATTGCGTCCAGCGAAAGGGGCAAAGCCTGCTAGTATATATATATATATAATGTCAAAGTAAAATGTAAGAAAATAACTAAAATTTGTTATAACAGTGACTCTTTGTATATCAGAATTAAAAGTCTTGAAAGGAAAGAATGCAGAAACTAACATATTAACTAGATATACTTTATGTAACAAACTTCATTTTCATCAAAAATTCATTAAAAATGCATAGCGTTTTTTTTTTTTTTTAAGTGGGTAGGGTAGGGAATGTGTTGTACATTTAGCACCCCGGCTAGAAAAGTGACACAACGCAACCCAAAAATACAATATTGCAGAAAATCAACGTAAAGATAACGATAAAACTGATACATAAACCTACAATAAAACAGGCACAATATGGCTTAAAAACATTAGATAAAAAACCTAAACATTACTTCGTGCGTCGTTTAAATTTTTCAACCGGGTGCCCGGTTGAAAAATTTAATGTTTATACTTCGTTTTATTTATTTATTTTAGGCACAGTATGAGTATGGTTGAGACCTTGATAAAAATTACGTATGTATCGAGTTGAAAGCAAATCTATTGATAAACCCAGATGTAAAATTTCAACCCCAGAAATCTATCTATCTAAATATATATATATATATATTTATGTGAGTTTTAAAACTTCAAGCGGCTACCACTTGGAAACAAAATTGTGAATGAAATTGAATGACGAACTAGTCCAAGATATTTCTATGTTAAATTCATTGTCTAAATTTTGTTCGAATTAATCCAGTATTTCGGAAATTATTGTGATGATAATGACAAGTTTTACATTATATATTCCGAATTATGCAGTTTTAAAAATGAGGACACATGCACCTACCGTCTTCATGTTTACATATTTTGTAGAGGGGGAAAAAATCATTCTTAATGACGAGATGATAAAAGTTAAATAGCGATCCATTAAAAAAAATAAATAAAATCCTTTCAAGCGCAAGCGCATGAAATAAACAGTCTGCTATTTTGTGAAAAACTTAATAGTGTAATGTTTTAGGGGTTCTTTACTAATTATAGATGAAAAACTACTATGGTGTAGCCCCACAAAAGTTCCTTTTTCTTCTATATTCTCCACTACAAATTCATTCAGTACAAATTATTTATTAAAGTTATTATTTATTAAAATGAAATGATTTTCCAAGATGAATGCAGATGTTTAACTTTAAGAAGTAAAATGTTAAATGTTGAAAGAATGTCAATTTTGTGTGCTATAAACGACATCTGAAAAAATGATTTTTTTTTTTTTTCAATTTATTTACCTATTTTATTTTATTTATTTATTACAAATGAAAATGAAATCGATAACTTTGTTTTAAATTATTACTTATAGTTATAGACGTTACAACCATTCATTTTAAAGGTATTGAAGAGTTCTTTTGAAAAATTCTCATATTAAAAATTTACACACACATACCGCAGAAAAGGGGGGAAGCGATGCTCCTAAATGTACAAAAATTACTTCGTATAGTTAATTATTAATATTATAAATAACTCTTTTTATTTTAATAGTAATTCATTAAAAATAATTTCCCAATGTACACATTAATACGAAACTTTCCGCATACTGCCATATTAAAAATTATGAAAATACAAAATGGTAACACTACCTGTTAGGCGATTTTTAACAAAGGTTGATTTTCATTTATTTATATTAAGATGCAACTAACTACAAATCGATTTGTATGAAATTATGTGCAATAGTTCCTGAGAGATACAGTTGCCACAAAATTTTGTCACACACATATAGACATTTTCTAAAATGGTCGAATCGTGTTCTAGACCTTTCTATTGTAAATCATTCTATATAATAACGCCACCTATAGATTAATATGCACAAAAATTTAATCAACATAATCTTCTGACAATAATGATTTTGTTATATACGCAGTTTGGTGTGAATTAAAACAATAGATATTGAGGTAAAACCAACTGGAAAATCCCAAAAAGTGAGCAAAAGCAATGGCACATAGCGGTCGATATACACCATAATTGAATCAGTTTTTTTCTAATATAATTTCACATTTCAAGTTTGGTGCATTTATATAGCATAAAACTTTAGATATAGACTTTCGTAAATAGGGAGAAAATTGCTGCAAAATAGCATAATCTACATCGATATATATCCAAATTAAATCAGCATAGTTTTATATAGTAGCCGTCTCACATAAGAAGTTGCGTAAATTTATGCATTAAAAAAGCTGAGATACAGCGGTCCCGTAATTGGAAGAAATTGCAGCATAAAAGCTACATATAAGCGATATAAAGCGATATATTCCAAAATCTAATTAGCACCAATTATAAATTTTTGTAGAATTCTGTCTACTATTTCGGGAGGTACGGATTCCCAAAATTGTGGCACCACACGGACAAACTGACCAATAAGCATTTTCTAAAAATGATCGAATCGTGTCCAAGACATCTTAAAACAGATAAATCTATCAAAATCAGGAAGTCGAAAATTTTCGAGAATCTAATACATTCTTTTTATGCGCATGGAAAAAATAAAATAAAAACTAGATAAAATAAAAATTCTTCAAAAATGTTAGGATATAATGCAAGATGACAATAAAGCTGTTTGTGGTTTCATATTCGATCGTTTTAAGATTGAAAAATGGAAATCTCCTAAGATATAGTATAACTTTTTTCTTGATTTCGACAAACCTAAGCTGCGTTTTGAGAAATGAAATTTCTTTTGTATCATTTTATTTTCATGTTCAAGGTAAAAAAAAACCAAAGAAAGGCATCATGGTTGGACAATTTCCTTCGAAACAAAGGTGCGCGTGTCCCATTAACTGTTACGTGAATTACAATATTAAATAGTTTATGGTTTATGTCTATGAATGAGTAGTAAATAATAACGTGTCCAGTAAAAATGACAAGTAAAGTGTATTTTTCTCACATTCATGCGTATGTTTACGGTATAAAAATCCTCTATCTGCTTCAGAATTTTACAATTGATATTTTTTTAGGGAATGGTGGTATAACATTGAATTTTCTTTTGAAAAACTACACTGTGTCACACTTTATTGAGGTAAGTCTACTTCAAATATTTTTACACTATAATTATGCATATTATTCATGTTTTTCAAATAGATATTGAGGCTCTGTTTTTCCATTAAGCACAATAGGCTTAAGCCTAGGGGACCCAACATTTGAAGGTCCATAAAATTTATATTTAAGAATTAAAAATTTTAATTTATTTTCTTTCCAATTTAAAATCTTGTTGAAACTGCTACCGTCATTATATATATATATACGAGGGTTGCTATTTATATTTCTGGCCTTGGCAACAGTAAGTGTTGCTAGGCGACCGCAGACGATTTTAATCGAAAGTTTGATATTTTTAAACGTAAATTCAGCAGACGATTTACCATTATCCGCGATTGTAATGAAATGCTCGCCCTCTGGTGGGCTAAGGTGAAATTACAATAAACGTAGTTTAATTCGAATTCCATGATTCCATACGTCCGCCATTGCTTGCCGATATTTAGTTTCACATATATTTAGTGAATAAAAATGAATAAATCCGGTAAAAAAGATAACACATACTGTTGTGTGCTCCAGTGTAACTCCAAAGGACCAAGAATTAAGCTTCCATTTATTTCCAAATGACAAATTTAAAATTTCAGTTGCTTCGGCTAATGGAAGTAAAGAATTAATCAGATGATTTGAAACTAATATTTGTTCAACTTCAGTTAAAAATCTACTTCCGATCGATCTTTGAATAAACTGAAGTATTTTTTCCAAAAGCAATCAATTTTCCATGATGTAATGGCGGAGAAATTATAGTACGAATATTAAGTAGAATAACAAAGAACACTAATGGAACACACGTGTCTATAATGTTTACTAACAACTGCAGTGCTGAGAAAGCGCCATCTATCGATCATTACAATCGCGGATAGCTTTATTTGTGTTGTTGACAGTAAATTGAAAAGTTCTTCTCTTTCAAAAAATGGAATTGAATCGTGAAAATTTTCGTGCGATTATTTTTCATAACTTTCGACGTGGATTGTCAAGACAAGAGTGCTTCGATGAACTTAATTCTTTATACAGCGATAAAGCGCCATCCTACAGCACTGTAAAAAATTGGTATAACGAATTTAATCGTGGTCGATGTTCGATCCAGGACGAATCCCGTGCAGGTCGTCCAAAATCCGTTGTTGTGCCAGAAAAGATCGATGCTGTGCGTGAACTGATAAAGCAAGATCGTCATGTGACATACCGTGAGATTGAGGCGTCTTTGGACATTAGTATGACTAGCATCAATAAAATATTGCATGAACATTTGAGCGTAAAAAAAATTTGTTCGCGTTGGATCCCGCATAATCTGACAAACGCTCAAAAAAAGGCTCGTGTCGATTGGTGCAAGGAAATGTTGGAAAAATACGTTCAAGGTACATCAAAGGCTGTGTATAACATCTACACAGGTGACGAATCATGGATCTATGCATATGAGCCGGAAACAAAACAGCAATCAACTGTATGGGTCTTCCAAGGCGAGGCAAAACCAACAAAAGTTGTTCGAGGAAGAAGCACATGGAAACAAATGATTGCCTGTTTCTTCGGCATTAACGGTCATGTGGCAACAGTGGCGTTAGAGCAACGCAGGACGGTCAATTCTGAATGGTACACGACCATTTGTTTGCCAGAAGTCATCGGAGAAATTCGGAAAAAGCAGAAGAACAGGCGAATCATTCTTCATCATGACAATGCGAGCTCTCACACATCGACTCAAACAAATGCATTTCTGACTGAGCGAAAGATTGAACTGATGGGTCATCCGCCGTACAGCCCTGATTTGGCACCCAATGACTTCTTCTTATTCCCACACATCAAAAATAAATTACGTGGACAACGATTTTCGACCCCCGAAGAAGCGGTTGATGCATTCAAAACGCATGTTTTGGAGTTACCTCAATCGGACTGGAAAAAGTGCTTTGAAAATTGGTTCAAACGCTTGCAAAAGTGTATTGATCATCATGGAGAATATTTTGAAAAACAATAAAACCAATTTCGATCCTACATATTTGTTTTTTCCTTATTAGGCCAACAATATAAATAGCAACCCTCGTATATATATACACACACTAGCAGGCCCTGTGGCAGAAATTTATAATGCTTTCTGCGACAAGTTTCATCAATACCAAAATCTTTCTGCAGGAATAGTTTGTGAAGTTAACATTTACGGATTCAAAATAAATTATTATTAAATAGTAAATAATATTCAGTATAACCAATGTATTTAAATTTTAACTAGGCACAAATGCATATATCTGCACTATTGTAAGAAAATACTCTTTTTTTTTTTTTTTTAAGAAAGGTGAAAATAAATCTATTGATCTTAATTGCTTCAAATTTTTTGTTCACATTAATATATAATATTGTTTATAAAATATTCAATGAATTCAAACCATAAAATGCAGTAACACATAAAAAATAATCTGCAAATTTTTGTAAGGCATTTAAATCATGAAATGTCTAAATTAAACAAATGTTACAAATACTTTTAAAATTTCATTACTTTTTTTCATATTAAATATATATATTTAAATACATAAATGCACTTATTTCATAAGATGCAAACCAAACAACATAAAATGTAATACAGAACTCAAAATTAAAATACAACACATTAAAAGTATAAATTAATATAGAATACTGATTATCATAATGAAATTTAAATAATTTACAACATTTATAGTTTTTGAGATTATTAGAAAGATGCACGATAACATTCTAATACACAAGATTCATTTTTTGTATTATATACAAATAGCATAAAGATGTGTATTTGAAATCTAAAAAATTTGATTTGACATTAAAGAATTCAGAATGTATAATTATACCATCATTCAAATACATAAAGTAAAACAGAATACAAAATCAAAGTAACACAATTATAGACAAAGCATAGTCGAAATATTTTCATAAAGATTGAGGCAAGTGAAATATTTAATTCTTAAGGAAATGTTGAAATCTGAAATGTAACAGATTTCGTGGATAAAATCTATAATAGAAAATAATAATTACAGATGAATGAAATAAATAGAAATCAATTAAAAGTAATATTTGATATTGATATCTATACAAATAAGTAAATAAAAATAAATAAATAAAAGCATTTGCTGTTTAATTAGTATTTATTCAAAACAACTACTATTAGATAAAATTCCTTTTCCTTACGCCCCCCCCCCTCTCCAATATATATATATATATATTCAACAAAACCTTTGGTTTGATTTTTATTCAAAATAACTATTTAATTTGCAATATTTCAATTAAAAAAATAAACATTTTTTAAAAATTCAAGTGTCTAAAAAAAGAAATTAACAAGCTGTAGAAACTAACGATAAGAGTATTTTTGTAAAATAAATTAATAATTTTTTTAACGACTTCATATGCTTAAACAACAAAATTTAAAGCTAAGAATTTTATTCACAATTAAAATAATTAATGATTAGTAAAGAAAAAAATAAGAAAATTACCAATTTTATAACTTAAGACACCCATTAATATTTATTGCTAAGATCTTTTACTACATATAAAATGCTAAATATCAATAAAGTATTTTTAAGATTAATTTCTTAATTTTCTATTTTTTGAAGCCAGGTTTGAAGCTTCATTTTTTATTTTGCGTATAACTAACTACAGACGTTACAAATTTTCCCATAGTTTTATTTCTGTATATATTTGTGAAACGTATTGCATAGTTAAACATTAAAATTAATGCAGCTTTAAAAAATGTACGTGTATTTACTACCACGCACGTATGCACGCTTCGCATACATTAAAGAAAAAAAAAAAAAAAAAATCACTAGATACAACTAATTTGTCGTGCGTAAATCAGAAAATTTATGAAAATCGGTACAGCAGCAATCACGCACTTAAAAAAAAAAAAAAAAAAAAATCCCTGGATGCAGCTATTTTGTTATGCGTGAATCTGAAAATGCATGAAATATGAAATTCGGAAAATGATCGCAAAGCCACATTCTTTCGAAAAAACATCTTTTTGCAATACAATAAATATACACACGACACGAGCGGCAGGCGAGGGGTGAAAACAAAGTTTGGAGACACGAAAATGAAGTTCCGATGTGAAGAGGTTACCAGTGAAAAGTGTCGATACACCGAATTATACCACCGCACCACGAATCGCTAATGCATGCCGTATCAAAGCTAACCCAAGTGAGTTACATCCGCTTTATCTCCTCTCCTTACTCAGGATTGAGGCGATCGTGTCTGCAGAAACGAAAATTTGTTCTGCAGAACAGTTTATAAACCATTCTTTGAGCTTCTTTCTCTCTCTCTCTCTCCTCTCTCTCTCTTAAAAAAAAAAAAAAAAAAAAAAAAAAAAAAAAAAGCAAAATTTATTTGACTAAAGTAAAATCTTTCTGCAAGAACATTTCTGTTTCTGCGACATTGTCGCCGTGTTTCTGCCACGGGGCTAGCAGGCTACGGCCGCTTTGCTGTCACTATTTTTAAACGAATCACTATAGTTAATGAATTCTCAAAATTTCATTATTTTTTATCATGAAAAAAAAAAGAGAGAGAGAGAGAGAGAAATTCTGATTGGAAAAAATGTCGCACCGGGTCCCCACTGTCTTCGGCAGCGCAGGCCATTATGCCCTGCACTCGCGCATTTATGTTCGACACTCTTAATGAATCACTATATTATCGTAAGGGAAAAACATAAAAGAAAAAAAAAATCTTCTCGCATCGGTGGAATAATCTGTCCGGGCAAAAATTTCTATACAAAAAAGGCACACTTATTACTATTCTGTTAAATAAATCCTTGTCGAATCACGTTCTTAGACTGACTATGAACAGTATTCGACAAGGATTTATTTAGCAGAACTGTATTAAGCGTACTTTTTTTATATAGGAATTTTTGCTAGTGTTCGGACACTTTTGTTACCGACTGTATGCGTATGTATATATAACGTTTTCTATTTCTAAAGTACCTGTATTAGATACCATACATAACCCAACGTAAATTTCTTGCAAAACAGCGCCTTAGCAAAATCCTCGCTCAATGAAAGTAACTTTCGTTTATTTATTTATTTATTTTCCCCCTTGGTTGATACTTTTGCGAAAAATGAATTTAATGACCCCTAATTAGAGGAGACCCCCCCCCCTCCCCTCTCCCCAACTGAGCTATACTTAGACAGCAGGTAGCTGCAGACTGCGCAGACTATATATGCCGTTTTAAAAGGGTTTGGGTGTCAAATGTCAACTCCTCTTCCCCAGATATTTTACAGATTTCTTGAACAATTTTGGGTTATACTTAATTTTAAACACATCTTCTTTCTTTTTTTTTTTTTTTTTTCTGTGTGGAAAAAAAAAATCCCTCACAGACTTTTCCTTATCTAATAAATTTGAAAATTGCAGTTTAAGTGTAATCGTAATGCACAATTTTCGAGTTTCTGGAAAAGAATTCGAAGGCTCAAATACATATTTTTTCTATTTATTTATTTATTTTACTTTACATTTTAATATTGTAAATATTTTTTTTTTCTTTTTTCAATATTTTTAACATAGAAAACAGAAATATTTAAACAATATTTTATAAAAGTTTCATTGAAAATTTTGGAAAATTCAGACGATGGGTCCTGTTTCCTATAGACCCTTTAGAAAAACGTTGAATACGGTTTCTCAAAAACTAATGTACCGAATACCGATCTTATTGAAATTTCGCACACTTCTTCAAAATAGAATTAACTAGTGCTCGCACGAAGGATTTTTTTTTTTTTTTTTACTTTCTTTTATAACTAATTTTACAAGACTATATGGGGAGATATAATGTGCCAAAAATTTTACTGATTTTGCCAACAGCTCTGCCAAAAATTCATTTTTTTTTTCCTTTTTTACTTCCATTACAGTACTACCGTAGGGTAACGGAAGTATTGTATTCGGTCCAAAAGTTCGATGTCGACTTTTCACCTGATTTACACGTTTAAGGCCTCCTGAGTCCAAAAAAGTTGTTTCTGACAATTGGTCAGTGTGCGTGTATGTATGTGTGTATGTGCGGAATCTTCTGGCTAACATATCTCCGAAACTAATAAAGATAGAACTACGAAACTTCAGAATTGACACAGGTCTGGTGTACAGATGAATTTTCCAAATTTTTGTGAAAATTGAAAAACCGCAAGTGGGACCGTAAGTCCGTATCTCAAAAACGGTTCAAAAAAATTTCTTCAAAGTTGCTATATAAACACTCTATTAGATGTCCTTTCGAATGATATAGTTGATAAGTTCAGGAAAATTGATAGACGTCCTGTATAAATAGCTCAATTTCAGGCCTCGCAAGTGCGTTCCTTTAAAAACGGCTGCACTGTTTTTTTTTTTTTTTTTTTTTTTTCAAACTCGTTAACTCCCTTTTAAATATCCTTTTGTATGTAATTATTGTTTTCCGGTCAATAATTGAGTATGCCAAGTTTTAGTAAAAGTTGGTATCTCAAAAACGGCTCTAACGATTTTCTTGAAAATTGTTACATAAATCCATTTTAGATATCCTTTCTTATGTGGTTGGTTATTAAAGGAAAACTGACAGTCATCCGGATTATGTAGGTCAGTTTTAGATCTCGGAAATTGGTGTTTCAAAAAATAACTTTACCATTTTTTTTTCATGATTTTTTAACTAGCTATGTAAGCTTTGTTTTACATGTCTTTACAAGTGTATCAAGTTTCTCTTACAGGGAAAATTTTAGGTTTCTACGTTGTTGAGTCAATTTTATGACTTTCGATCATACTATCTCAAATAATCTGGTGCGTCACTCACACGACTTTCTCTTACCCTGAAATTTAATATTATAAATACAGGTTGCAAATTAATAGGTAACATAACGAGTACTGTTGTGTAAACCTATGTTAAAATAAATCAAATTAAGCTTCGGAAGAATTTTATATCATAATTAGTTCTGTGTGAGGAAGGCTACCGCCCCCCTCAACCCCCGTTTCATTAATGCACCTACATTTATATAGAATTTAAATCTGTTATTAAAATTAAAAGTTCACTTGAAATTATTCAGACAACTTTCACATGCAACATTCATTGAAACTTATCAGTCTTGACCAAACATTTCCAGCAACAAATTTATATTAATTTGAAAATGCAATTTTTGGATCTCCTGAAATTAAAGTTTTTAGTGAAATTAAAGTCCGTTTTTAAGTTACTCTAAGAGACACAGACAATAATCAAACTTTAAAAAACTTTACTTTGGTAATCAGGAAACCTCAAAACGTGTAAATACACAAAAAACAAGTGATTGAATGTTTAGCTTAAAAACGTACATTATTTATCATATGTCTATGAAGAATTCATTTCCATTCCTGAGCAGCTTTCCTGAACATGGTAAAATATTATAGTAAAGCACTTCCACTAACAATAAATAAGAATATTATCGCTTAAATATTTGCAACCCTGTATATCATTTGAAGACTATATGTGTACAAGCCACATAGTGCACCTAAATACAATCCTATGGTAATAATATACGGCACAACC
Source organism: Salticus scenicus (assembly GCA_963930645.1). Lineage (NCBI taxonomy): Eukaryota > Metazoa > Arthropoda > Arachnida > Araneae > Salticidae > Salticus > Salticus scenicus. Next base: position 134,333,434 of record OZ005654.1, read on the forward strand.
TGAAATACACTTCCGCTATTGTCGCACTATAATCTAGTTCTTTTGTGTAGCCCTGTAAATGAACAGTGAATGATTTCCCTGTCATATTCTACATGAGATATGTTTTATGCATATAAAAAATATATATTCATTTCATTTGTTTTAGTGCAGTCTATAACTGTTAAACTCTACTTGCCTGCAATTTGCCCCATAGACGTAATGTATTTGAACTCTCTTGGGTGTCCCTGTACACGTACCATTTGCTTCATCTCAACGAAAAGCTTAGTGTTGCATCCCTATATCATACACATTTAGAATACCAAGTTTGGACTTTCTGCTACCATTTGTTCTTGAGATATGCTGATAACAGACAAACACACAGACAGACACACACGCAGACACACACACACACAGACCAACCGCTAAAAACATTATTTTCGGATTCAGGGGACCTCAAAACGTGTAAATATAACAAAAACTAGCTTTCGAAAATTTGACCCAAAACAATACTTTCTCTACCTTATGGGTAAGAGAAAGTAAAAATGCATATACTAATACGTCTAATAATGGGTAATGGAAGTCGTGTGGTTGTTTCACACCAGATTTTTACTTTCTCTTACCCTTAAGGTAGAGAAATTATTTTTTTTAGGGTGAAATTTTCGAAAGCGAGTTTTTGTTATATTTACACGTTTTGAGGACCCTTGAATCCGAAAATCATATTTTTAGCGGTTGGTCTGCGTGTGTGTGTTTGTCTGTTGTCACCATATCTGAAGAACTAATGGTAGCAGAAAGTTCAAACTTGGTTTCTAAATGTGTATGTTATAGGGTTAAGCTTTTCGTTGAGATGAAGCAAATGGTTCGTGTACCTGTACAGGGACACCCAAGAGAATTCAAATACATTACGTCTATGGGGGAAATTGCTGGTATGTAGAGTTTAAAAGCTATAGGCTGCACTAAAACAAATGACATGAATATATCTGTACTGATAAGTATAAAGGAGTTAAGTCCAAAAATGTCGATTTTGAGTTAAGTACATAGTCAGACTGAGAAAAAAGTTCTCCATCGATTGGTATAAAGGATTTAAGCCCATGTCATTTAGCCTTTGAGAAAATGCATTGGTAAAAAAGATTCAAGTGAGAAATTTAGCATTCAAGTTTGGTATAAAAGGTTTAAGTCAATTTGTTCCCTTTATGAAATGAAATTTGATAATCACTTGAATGGTATAAAGAGTATAAGTCAACATAATCCCTTTTCCTGATCGAGTTTTCTGATTAGATTTTGGTATAAAGGATTTAAGTCCACTTTTCTCTTTTTACGCTGTGCCACTTGGCGGTCAACAGGCTTTAATCCAATGTAATAATGAGATTATAATTATTCAATTGCTTATTATTGTATTTTATGCTTTAATTTATAAATGTAGAACTAGTATCGATAAAAAAATTACCCACTTTTCAATTGAAATTTAATATATATAAATAATTTACTACATCATTCTTTACCAATAATTTACTACATTTAACATCAGAGAAAAGCAGATGTAGCTTATGAACAGAAAAGGCTTGGCAAAGCAAAAGCCAAAACTGATACCTCAAAACTGTGTTTAGTTTTTGATTTACAACAGTATGTAGCAACACCATTTCTGTCATCATCTGTAGCTTTCAACAAACGCCAACTTTGAACTTTTAATTTGACTATACGTGACAATGCCATAGGTAAGTCATGTCATTACATGTGGCACGATGGTCGTGAAACTAACGAAATTGCTTCATGTCTTTACGACTACCTACGAAATGTACCTGACACTGTTACAAGTGTAACTTTCTATTCTGACACATCAACCCAACAAAAACATTCATGTGTCAGCGATGTTTTTGAATGCGATGGCTGACTTCCCTCATTTCTCCAGCATCAATCACAAATTTCTAATTTCAGGTCACTCGCACATGGAATGTGACGTAGACCATGCTCTTATTGAGAGAGAAAAGAAAAGTATGGCATTTCAAGTATTCCACCCACATGATTGGTATCAGCTTTTTCGGTCTACAGGGAAGAAAAATAAATTCGCTGTTAGAGAGATGACTCAAGATGATTTATTTGATTTTGCATTACTGTCAATAAATACTCTCGTTGTGCGAAAGAATAATGTTGATGGAGAGCCGTTCAAGTGACAAGATGTAGAATGATTGGTATTGACAGGAAGGGGATCAGATATTTTATAGGGACAGTCTACTTGAAGGCACTTTAAAAAAAATTAGTATTCTTCGACGAGGCAAAACAAATCTCCGAATTACCCAGATTCAAAAACGGTATAACAAATCTGTTCCAATCGCAGTGCAGAAGAAGAGAGATCAACTTACTTTGCTTCCTCTTGTGCCTCCAGTATTCCATAACTTTTACAAAACTTTACGAACACCAGCTAGCACAGAAAACATTGACCCTGACTTAGAATTTAGTGATACTGATGAAAATGACTATTAATCACCATGACCCATGATTCAGTGGAAGGAAACACGAATATAATATTGTGATGGTCAATATTCTATTAATCCTAATGCTTTGTAATTGGTGCACTCTTAAAAATGGTTTCTTAAAAATGAGCTAAATTGTCTCAAAATAGCTCCGAAATAATATAGAGGAGACTGCGGCACAGTGGACCACTTTTACACTTTTAATTTTTTTCCAACAAAAATAAAAAAGCAAGGTACCAGAAAAAAATTAGCAAACATTCTTTAAACCTTGCTTGACATGTTCTAAATTTTTATAACAATACTTTTAATGCATTACGAATAAAAAAATAAATTGTGTGCACTCACAAAGTGAACCACTGTGCCCCATCACCCGGGCACAGTGGTCCACAACCCGGGGTACAGTGGACCAACCTCTGTTGTTCATGTTTAATTAATATAAATTGTTCATTTTTTTCCCCTAAAATTAGTTTCTTATGCAATTCTAATCTAAATAACATAATTCGAATATTTTCATGAAATACAATTACCAAAATTTAAAGGAATAATAATAAAAAATAAATAAATAAATAAGAAATCAAATTAGAGTAAGAATTCTATATCAGATTTCCTTTGTCTTTTACGTGCCATCACTAAAAACAATAAGATATATTTTTAATTTGTTTATTAATGTTATATAGTTATAAAAATTATGAAATATGTAATTAAACATTATGTTACTATTCAAATATTTTTATTAACTATTTTGAGATATTAGTACTTTACATTATATTTCTGAGATAGGTTTAACTAAAATTATTCTACTTTTATCTTTTACATATTATTCCTAAAAACAACAACAATAAATTTATATAACCTACTATTTATTATATCACATATTCATTTTATTTATTTTTTTAATATTAAACAATTCAAATAGTTATTAAATTTAGATATTCATAATTATTATACTACTATTCAACTATTTTCCCTTTTCAGAAATTTATATAATGTTAAGATTATTATTTTTTTATTAATTATTTTGAGTCACATTATATTTGTATATGTAAATTCAACTAAAATAAATAATGTGTTAAATATAATTTGGAGTTTAGGCACATTGGAAGGTGGCCCACTGTGCCCCATGTCCAAACAAAGCAAATAATAATATTAAAATACTATATAGACTATAAATATGCTAAAAATTTTTATAAATTTAAAAACAACAATATCTTAGCTTTTCTTAACAACTGTCCAATACTTGTAGTCAATAGTTCTGTCCTGATAAAATTAAAAAAACTTCAAACTTGAAAAATTACTTTGAGCAGCTCAAAACATAAAAGGTGTATAAAATGGCTACCATAGCATTTACCATGTTTTTTTTTTTTTTTTTTTTTGGATGTGCAGAAGTAGTACCATGCTTCCATCTATGAATCTCAATATAAACTATAAGACTTAAATACTAAGTGGTTTAAATAGGGATCGTCCCCTGTGCCCCTAGGTCCACTGTGCCCCAGTCTCCCCTATACTTAAATTTGAAAACCCATGTACTCATTTTTGAGTATATTGGCATGTCAAATATATGGATATTGGGATTCTTATTGTTCAACCCTATTTTTGAATTTTTCAATATACTCAAAAACGAGTACATGGGTTTTCAAATTTAAGTATATATATTGTTTCGGAGCTATTTTGAGACAATTTAGCTCATTTTTAAGAAACTATTTTTTACAGTGTGTTTTAACTTTAGTGTTTTGCTTGTGGATTATTAATGACGTATTTTGTTGCCATTTAATAGGGTGATACATATTTTTGTTTTTTAATCTATTGTTTTATTTTTTAATCTATTATTATGTTTTATTTTTTTCTTTATCATCATCATTATTATTATTATTAACTATTTTCAACTACAGCATATCGTTTATTATGATTTATATTCTTCTAATTTTCAAAAGTTTTATAACAAAAAAGGACAATGAAATTTTATAACAACAGCTTCTAGAGGTAAAATACAAAAATATTTCATCATTTCTCAAACTGATTTATCTCTCAATCAGTTTAGCTTGAGTAGTATTGCACATCAGACATTTTTTTTTTATTTGGTATATATTATCAAGTGCATATTATCGTTATTTAATTACTTCATAGACATTGAAGGTTTTTGAGCATTAATTTTCAATAATTGTGTAATAATTCCTATCTTCAATATGATAGTCTATGATATTGTATTCAATTCCTTGTTTGAGGTAATAAGTTCTTTCAATAATGCTGATCGTTCATGTTTCCCAACCTGGATTTACCATGGACCCTTACCTTGTAACATTTAATTAATCTTAGATTTCTAAGATGAAAGCATTTGGTAATCCGGCATAACTTTGTTCATATATCTTATTAAAGTCATGAATCAATATGTTGAGGGAGTTAGAATTGATAAGACCTTATTTCTATTAGGTTCAAATTATTTTGAACATCTACTGAGGTCATAAATCCAGTATTTTTTAATGCTGCAGCCAAGTATTTGGACTGTCAGCATAATCATAATGAATGAATGTACAAGTCAAAGTGGTAAAAAGGAGTTAAGTCCTGGGTTGAGTGATACAAAGGATTTAAGTCCTGCAGGCATTTTTTCAAAACTATATAAATCTGTTAAAAATAAACAAACTTCAAAATTAAATGTATGTAGTTTATTCACAAAATTGTATATTATGATAATATCCTGGTTAAAATTGTATTGAACGGATACGTTTTTATACAGAATTTTTTTAACTTTATTTTTCGTCTCCTGAAAAATCAAGAATATGGACTTAAATCCTTTATACTTATCAGTACAGATATATTTTCTATATGCTTCAAAACATGTCTTATGTAAAATATGGTTCGGAAATCATTCACTGTTCATTTACAGGGCTACACAAAAGAAGTAAATTATTAGTGCGACAATAGCTGAAAATTGATGGAAGTGTATTTCAGGCAATGTCATGTATTATTATTATAGGACTATATTTAGGTGCACCATGTGGTCTGTACATAATCTTCAAAAGATATACAGGGCTACAAATATTTAAGCGATAACATTTTTTTTTGTTGTCAGTGGATATTTTACCATTTCCAGGAAATCTGTTCAGAAATTGAAATGAATTCTTTATAGAGGTATGGTAAATAATATATGGTTTCAAACTAAGTATTCATCGCTTGTTTATTTGCATATTTACACGTTTTGAGACTTCCTGATTACCGAAGTCAAGTTTTTTAACGTTCGATCTTTGTCTGTGTCTCTTAGAATAACTTAAAAACAAATAATTTTAGAAGATCCAAATGTTGTACTTTGAAGTTAATATAAGTTTGTTGCTGGAAAAGTTTGATCAAGATTGATAAGTTTCAAGAAATATTGCGTGTGAATGTTGTCTGAATAATTTTAAGTGAACTTTTAATTTTAATAACAGATTTAAATTCCATATAAACGTAGGTGCAGTAATGAAACAGGGGTTTGAGGGGGGGGGGGGGACGGTAAATCCCCTCACACAGAACTAATTATGATATAAAACTCTTCCGAAGCCTAATTTAACACAGGTTTAAATATCAGTTCTCGTTATCTTACCTCTTAATATTCAACCTATATTTATAGTATTAAATTTCAGGGAAAGAGAAAGTCGTGTGAGTGCCACACCAGATTATTTTACACCTTTTTTTTTTTTTTTTTACTTTCTCTAACCCATAAGGTAGAGAAAGTATTATTTTTGGGTCAAATTTTCGAAATTGAGTTGGTATATCTACACGTTTTGAGGTCCCCTGAATCCAAGAAGCATTTTTTTAGTGGTTGGTCTGTGTGTGCGTGCGTGTGTCTGTCTGTCTGTTAATAACATATCTCAAAAACAAATTATAGCAGAAAATCAAGATTTGGATTTCTAAATGTGTATCATATAGGGTTTGCACTAAACTCTTCGTTGAGATCAAGCAAATGATTCGTGTACAGGGACACCCAAGAGAATTCAAATACAGTACGTCTTATGGGGGAAATTGCAGGTAAGTCGAGTATAACAGCTATAGACTGAACTAAACCAAATGAAACGAATATATATATATTATATACGTTAAAAGATGTTTCATGTTGAATATGGCATAGAAATCATTTTTACTGTTCGTTTACAGGGCTATACAAAAGAACTAGATTATAGTGTAACAATACTTGAAATTTGATGAAAGTGTACTTCAGGTTGTTCCGTGTGTTATTAATATAGGATTATATTTATGTCTACCACGTGATGTGTACATAACTTTCATAATATATAAAGGGCAATATTTAAACCATAACATTATTTTTCATTGTTATGGAAGTGCTTTACTGTAATATTTTACCATGTCCAGGAAAGCTGCTCAGGAATTGAAATTAATTTCTCATAGCCATATGGTAAATAATGTATTTTTTTAAGGTGAATATTCGTCGCTTGTTTTTTTTTTTTTTTTTTTTTTTGTATATTTACACGTTTTGAAGCTTCCTGAATACTGAAGTCAAGTTTTTAACGTTTGATCTTTGTCTGTGTCTCTTAGAGTAAATTAAAAACAAATAATTTCAGGCGAGCCAAATGTTGTATTTTGAAGATAATATGTTTGTTACTAGAAAAATTTGATGAAGATTGATAAGTTTCAAGGAATATTTGTGTGAAAGTTGTATGAATAATTTTAAATGAATTTAATAGCAGATTTTAATTCTATATAAATGTAGGTACAGCAATGAAACGGGGCGTTGAGTAGGGTAGGGTGATAGCCCCCTCAAATATAATTATTTGTCAAATAAAATTGTACTTAAGTCTAATTTGAATTGTTTTAATATAGGTTTACATAACAGTATTCGTTATCTTACTCCTTAATGTTCAATCTGTATTTATAATATTAAAGTTCATGGGTAAGAGAAAGTCGTGTGAGTGATACACCAGATTATTTTGTTTTGTTTTATTGAATCCTTCTATCAAGCCCTTGTCAATTCTATTTTGAAGAAATGTGCAAAATTTCAATAAGATTGGTGCATTCGTTTTTGGGAAATCGTGTCCACCGCTTTTCTGAAGGCTATCTGGAAATCAGGACCCGCACCGGATGAATTGTCCAAATTTTTTAAAGAAAGTTTCATAAATATTGTTTGAATGTTGCTCTTTTATATGCTCAAAAATTTGAATAAAATCTTTTATTTATTAGGTTTAAAAAAAATTTAAGAAAATTTTCTTTCTTTCTTTTTTTTTTTTTTTTTTTTTTTTAATTTTCGAAAAACTTTAGTAACCTTTTAAGAGTCCCGCTCGAGTCACTCAAACCCTAACACTTTTGTCATCCTGAATTTGATCCAAGCCCAATCTGAAACCTCAAAAGAAAAAAAAAATTAAGAAAGGAAAGAAAGAAAATTAATGATTTAAAAGGATCAGATGATCTGGAACGATTTACTCTATAGAGATAAAATAGTGTTCGTTAAATATAGGCCTCTCATATTTTGCATGTGAAACAGTTTTTTAATACTCTCAACTAGACCTTAATCGCAACATAATGAAATTAACGTACGGTTTTCTTGTGTTCAAAAGTTTTTAGAAAAGCCAAAAGATGCTGTTCCTAACATTTTTTTTCCCTTAGAAAATGGCAGGAACTGCATTAATATTTTAAGTTCAAGATCATACAAAAATTTAGATACATTACAAGCTATCAGTGTAAATGCTTAAAAATATATTTTAAATTGTGTTTGGCCATACTTTTTAAGAAACCAAATTTAATACACTGTATAGTGTATATAAAATACATATACAATGCACATGACTTCTTAATAGTAGTCAAATCCATTGCTTTCTATTTAATTATGTAATTGTATTAATTATTGATTGTATACGTGATCGTGCGGTCTTAGGCACACATGTTTATCATTATTATTTATTTACTAGCAGGATTTACCCACTTCGCTGGTCATTATATTTAAATGATAAAAAAAAAAAAAAAAAAAAAAACTGGTGTGTAACAACCACAGGACTTTCATTATTCACTATTACACGTATTGCATGTACTTTTTGGAAGACATAAAAAGACATAAAATTGACCTAACAATTTAGACACCTAACAATTTTTCCGTGACAGAAGACTGACATATGTATATAAAGACATATATAAAAGAGTTTACAGAGCGAGTCATTGAAAAAAAATGGTAGATCCGTTTTTTGAAATACCAGTTTTCGAGATCTAAAACTTACCTACCTAATCAGAATGATTGTCACTTTTCCTTTAATAACAATATAATACACGCGAATGGCTATCTAAAAAGGGGTTTATGTAGCAATTTTAAAGAAAATCGTTAGAGCTGTTTTTGAGACACCGACTTTCACCAAATCTTGACAAATTCAATTGTTAACCAGAAAACAACATTACATGCAAATGGATATCTAAAAGGGCGTAAAAGATGGTTAATATGGCAAGTTTGGAAAAAAATTGTTCAGCCGTTTTTAAAGAAACACATTTGAGAGATCTGACATCTGAAACTGATCTACTTATACAGGACGTGGACGCCTGTCAATTTTTTTGAACTAACCAACTGATACATACGGAAAGACATCTTATAGGGTGTTTATAGAGCAACTTTGAAGAGAATCGTTAGATTCGTTTTTGAGATACGAATTTACGGTCCCGATTCCGGTTTCAAGTGTCCATCTTCGGTATTCCAATTTTCACCAAAAGTTGGAAAAAGAATCTGTACACCAAACTTGTCTCAATTCTGAAGTTTCATCGTTCTATCTTTATTAGTTTCAGGGATATAATAGTTAAAAGATTCTCCATACGCACGAACCGATTGCCAAAAAACCACTTTTTTGGATTCAGGAGATCTTAAAGCATATAAATGAGGTAAAAACTCGTTATTGAATTTTTTTGCCGAATGTAATACTCCCATTACCGACGGTAATTGGGCAATGGAAGTAAAAAACTTTTTAAACTAATCGACTAATTGAAACTAATATATTAAAAATAAATAAATTATTTTTTATTTTAATTACATTACTAAAAATAAGGAAAAACATTTTTATTTTCATTATCCGACTACCGTAGGTAATGGAAGTATTGTATTCGATTCGAAAATTCGACATCGGATTTTCACCTGATCTACATGTTTTAAGGTCTCCAGAGTCCAAAAAAGTAGTTTTTGGCAATGGGTCAATGTGTGTGTGTGTGGGGGGGGGGGGGGGGGAGGATTTTCTGACTATCGTATCTCCGAAACTATTAAAGATAAACTATGAAACTTCAGAATTGAGACAGGTCTGGTGTACAGATAATTTTTCCAACTTTGGGTGAAATTGGAAAACCGGAAGGGGAACTAACTGTAAGTCCGTATTTCAAAAACGGCTCTACCGATTTTCTTCAAAGTTGCTATATAAACACTCTGTTAGATGTTCTTTCGTATGAATTAGTTGGTTAGTTTAGGAAAATGGATAAGCGTCCAGTATAAATTACTCAATTTCAAGTCTCGTAAGTAGGTTCCTTTAAAAACGGCTGTACATATTTTTTCCAGACTTGCTATATTAACCATCTTTTATATATCCTTTTGTATGCAATTATTGCATTCTGGTAAACAGTTGAGTATGCCAAGATTTGGTAAAAGTCGGTATCTCAAAAACGGCTCTAACGATTTTCTTGAAAATTGTTACATGAAGCCACTTTAGATGTCATTTTCAATGTATTACGTTGTTATTAAAAGAAAATTAACAGTCATCCTGATTAGGTAGGTCAGTTTTAAATCTCGGAAATTAATGTTTCAAAAAATGGCTTAACCTTTTTTTTTTTTTTTTTTTTGTCATGTAAATCTGTTTTATATGTCTTTACTCTAGTATCAGCTTTCTCCTACAGGAAAAGTTTTAGGTATCTACTTTGTTAGGTCAATTTCATGTTTTCTGATCACATAATTTCTAAAAATTACATACAATATGTGTAATAATGGGTAATGGAACTCATGTGGTTGTTTCAAACCAGATTTTTTAATTCGTCTAAATTATATAAAAAGCGTAAAACAAAAAAAATGTTTTGATCTTGAATTTGATTTAAAGAAAATTGTTACACGGGGGAGGGGGGAAAGGGACAAACGAAAAAAAAAAAGGAGTTACAGCATTTGAAATTGGTTGGTATATTTACATTTTAAGGCAAGGTAAATCGATTGCGGATATTTTCGAGTGTAAAATTATTATAAGTGACGGAAAGTGGGGGGGGGGGGGAGAGAGCGAAGGAGCAAATATATAGAAAAGGAACGGGAGTTTCGGAGAAAACAACGGAATACCCAGAACATCTTTATTCTTTAATATTTTGCAGAGTTTCGAATTCCAATTTCTGCTTACATATCGTACTAAGGATTTTTAACGTTATATAGCACGGAATTATGCAAGTTTCGGAGTAAACCATGGATAAGTCGGACACAAACCTTTTTATAAAAATGTCTATATTAGCTTTGTATCCTAGCTTCTAACTGACATATCTTCATAAGTAATATATCATTTAAAAAGTTATTTGAATTAGAATTGATGAGTATATCTTGCAAATCTCTGTCGGCAGAGGGCGCTTTGATATTTTAATGATTCAATATCTTGAATTCTAATTATGCTTAAATTACTTATCATTTGAAATATTCACTATCACATCATTTGAAATATTACGGACTTTTAAACTTATATAAGCCGTTAAATTCCGTACGGGAGTTTCAGAGAAAACAACGAAAAAAATCCAGAACACCTTTATAACAATATCTCCAATTCTAATTATGATGCAGGCTTTCGAATTCCGATACTCCGTTCACATTTCGTATTAAGGATTTTTAACACGCAAGTTTCAAAGGAAAAACCACGAAAAAATCAGACACAAATTTTATTATAACAATGCTCATATTACCTTTGTATATCAGCTTCTAATTACATAATTTCATAGGTAAAATATGATTTTAAAAGTTTTAAACTGAAATTGAGGAGTGCATATTGCAAATCTCTGTCGCCAGAGGGCGCTTTGACATTTTAATAATTCAATATCTCCAATTCTGATTATCAGTAAATTACTTATAGGGAGAAGATTGAGAGACCGTAGGGCCCACCGGGTTGCGGATTTGCCACGATCAGAATTTTCTAGGTCCTTTATATAGTGCGAGCGAACAGGTTATTTCAAATCATGAAACGTAAAGTGGCGCCTTAGTCGACACTCGCCAGAGCGAAAATTTGTTACAGTTAAAATTTTCAAATCTATTTGCGGTATAAGCGTGGAAGCTGTTGTAAGTTCTAAAACGGAGATAAGGCGCCGCATTCGCCACCGATATGGACTTTGCTAAAGTCAGAATTTTGAAATATCGTAACACGGTGAGCGAACAGGCTGTTTCAGATATTGAAACTGGAAGAGAGCGCCGCAGGCGCTACCGAGCGGGAATTTACTGCGATTAAATTTTTCAACAAAGCTATTTTCACTATATGTCAATAAGCTGTTGCAAGACCTGAAACGGGAAAAAAGCGCCGCATGCGCCACCAAGCGGGAGTTTCGTAAAGTCGGATTTTTCAAGGATCGCGAACTAGCTGGTCGCCGAAGGCAGCTAGTTATAGAATATTTAAAACATTTTTTTTTTTTTTTTTTGTTTTGATGAATTATCCCATCAACTTGAAAGAAAATGATCAAATGCGTAATAAAGAGAGCAATTATAAGAAATTTCCAAACATTTATTAATTGAATAAAAGTATTCAAAGAATGTACTGTCATCGTGTTCTGAGCTATTCTAATTCTAAAAGTTTCAAATGTCTAGCTAGTCGGGAAGTTAATTAAAAATCGATTGCAAGATTTGTACTGGACAAACAAGAAACCGAGTTAATAAAAATATGATAATAAACTAAAGTAATACTAATTAAGAAATGATGGCGGTTATAGATGACACAAATGATGGCTCCCTAACAGCAATATAAAATGGAATATCACTGTGTCTCGAAAAATATTGATAGAAATATAAGCTGTAAATATGGAAACCCACATTTTTGATGATGCCCGTTCTATTCGTGCAAAAATTATTATATGTCATGATTCATAGTTTTTTCGAATATAAATTTATTAATAATTTTCTTAATTCAAAAAATGTTTTTTAATCAAAAATGTGCATGGAATATTTTTGGGTCACTTTATTCTAACGCAAAAAATAAAAAATAAAATAAAAAATAAAAAAAAGAGAAAAAGAAAAGAAAGAAAGAAAGAAATTTGAATATAATACTTTTTCGGGACGATATGAATTAATGTTTTACACATTTATTTAACATTAATATCCCCATATTTTGACAGTTTAAAAACCTAAAAAAAAGAGAGAGAGCGAGAGAGAATTATATAACTATACCTTTTTGCTGCCTGATTTGATCCAAATAACAGGAAAAAAAAAAGTCAAAAATGGGGGTTGCCATTGAAAAAAAGTAAGTTGATGCCAGTTTTAATACGTAGACGACCCCTTAAGCAAAATCTAACTATCCGTTATAAACTACACGTTATCCCTAATCGATTGGCAGCAGCTGCACATTTATATTAGATTTGCAACAAAATTAGGTGGAGTAAACCATACTTACCAGAAATTTCATTCATAGAGATAATGTATTTGAATACTTTTATGTCCCTGTACACGAATCATTTGTTCGATTTCAATAAAAAGTTTTAAATAGCATAGCATTCCCATATCATAGATATGATATACGGAGTTTGGACTTCACTTTCCGCAGATATTTGTTCTTGAATTATGCTGAAGCTGAAACAGGCACACAGACATACACACCAATATCTAAAAACCTGATTTTCGAATTCATGGGACCCTAAAATGTGCGAACATAGCAAAATCTCAATTTCGATCATTTGATCCAGAAAACAACACTTTCTGTACTATATATGAGTAAGAGAAAGAAAAAAAAAAGAAATATTAATATTTTTCATTTTATTCTTTTTTGAGAACATTAGAATAAGATAAATTTATGAACATTAGGCTTTCATTCTGACTTTTTTCTACATCTTTAGTATTAATGAGTGTAGCAATAACAATTTTATATTTTTATCTAATTTATATCGTTCTCGAAATTCAGTTTCAAATGGATTTTTTTTTATAGCTAACACGATGAGCGCCAACGTTAGCCATTCTAGATTCTAGACATTTTGTCATATATCTCTAAGTACTGAAGGAATCATCTTGAAACTTTAAGAGTGTGCAGAACATGTTATACTTCAAGCATTTCAGTGAAAGTTTTACGCCGAAAGTAAAAGCAGTAACCAATAAAAAATTAAAACGTCGGGCGCTCGTCAGCCATCCATCGATGGCTGACAGTGTCAAATACGATATAAAGCCGTGTCAACCATCGGTGGCGGATATAAAATAGGATATAAAACTAAAAATATTACATTTAATGATTGAAAATTTATTAAAAATTTGCTTAATTTTTATTTATTGCAGGAGGAATCATTATGGAATTTTAATGGATTTTAAGAATTTGCGTGGCGCTCAACGTGTTAAAACAAATCTTCCCTCACATACATACATACATCCCACATTTTATTCTTCTGTGACAAAGAACAGAGCTGCGTGAACGTGAATAAATATCGTAAAATTGGTTAAATTATTAATTTTGATTACAATGGAAGCGCGTGGTTATATCCAACGTCATGCATGCAAATGTTCTTTCGTCTTTTACGCATAAAATGCTGAATGATGCATAGTTTATGAGCTTTTTAAGAGCTAAATTACACAATGGAGCATTTCTCTGAAAAAATAAAAATATTTTACAAGAAGGATTTTTAAGAAAATAGAAAAGAAAATAAGGTGAATGAAGGAGGCAAAATGGTTCACGAAAAGAGAAAAGTAAACAGCAATCTATACGGTAAAATATAATATAAAAAAAATCGGGAGTGACTCCACTCGACTTTCCGAACATTGAGTAATTAACAGTTTCGTAAATAAAGTAAAGACAGGGGAGTTGTTAAACAAACAAAAGAGAGAAAACCATAATAGAGTGTTTGAGTATTTTTCTCCATATATTACACGATGTTTTATTTAACGCTACTGAACTTTGAGCCCATAGATCATAATGATAAAAAAATTTTCGTTGTGTCCCTGTAAAAACCTATAAATGCTTATAGTTAGTGCAACAGTGATTTATAATATTCATATAAATTTCCAGCTCAATTGAATAAGACGTTTAGATGCTATCACACTTTTAAAAATTTGGTCCCTTAGGCAATAATGATAAAGAATTTTTCTTTGTGTCCCTGTAAAACTGTAAGTGACACCAAAATCTATACAGTTGGTGCAATTGTGACCTATAACATGCGTACAAATTTTTTGTTCAGATTAATAAGGCGTTTAGACGCTATCACACTTTTAAAAATTTCGCACCATAGGCCATAATGATAAAGAATTTTTCTTTGTGCCCCTGTAAAAAAACCGATAAGTGCTAGATTCTCCAAAATCTATAGGGTTCGTACTATGGGGACTTACAATATACGTACCAACTTTCAGCTTATTCGAACAAAGCGTTTAGACGCTAGCGTGTTAACTCACAGACATACACATACACATACATACACACACACACATACATATATCATCGCAAAAATAGTGAAAACGGACTCAGGTGACCTCGAAACGTATAGAAACATCGAAATCTCAAATTCGGATTTTTGACACGATTACAATACTTTCCGCACTATAGTGTTCGGAAAGTAACAACAACCATAAATCATGTGGTTCTCATAGATTATTAACATTTTCCAACTGCATGGTTGAATCGTTTACTCTTCAATGTACTTTGTCTATGTGGTCACACTACGCTCAAACGGGATGAAAGAAAGACCGACAGACAGAATAATTGAATTCATAATCGCTCTTAAGCATTTTTGGGAAGTGTTAAAATCGCTTAACATAAACGAAAATGCGATATCAGCAATTTCCAATTGTAGCCTTTAATGTAGCGAAATGTTTTAGTGTAGCCCTGTAAATCTTAACACTAAATAAACCGTATTCTCTAAAAAAAATTTTTTTTAGTATATGAATAATAAATCTTAGATTCATTTTGACTTTTGGGGTGCAAAGATATTTAAATATGATTTGTAAAAATTCCTTTCATAAAACACAATGCTTTGGCATTCTTTCGGATGTCCTTGCACATTAACAAGTTGTGCTACTTATACTTTTTGAAATAGAGAACATCTCATAGCAAACTTCAATAAGATATATCATTTAAAAAAAAAAAAAAAAAAAAGGAAGAGGACAGAAGATCAGTCAAAGGAGCAGAGAGACAGACAATTGACTAATTCAAATCATAATCACTCTTAAACGTTATTAGAAAGCGATAGAAACGCTGAACAAAAACGAAAATGCCATTGCAGCAATTTCCAACTATAGATCTTAATGTATCTGAATATTTTTATGTGGCCCTGTAATTCTCAATACTAATCATACTATATGTTATTGATAAAGCTACAGATTAGCAGTCGCTAGTCACCAATTGGCGACCTTTACATTGAAAGTGGCTACCAAAAATTCAAACACTAGTCGCCAAATGTGGCGACCATATTATAGTTTATTTTTAAAAAATCAAAAGCATAGAATAAAATACAATGTATCTATCAACAACTACGGAATCACCGTAGTTTCTACGAGGAGCATTGAAAAATTACCGAACTATTTCATCCTATCCCCAAAATGTAAAAAATTATTGATCTTCTCATAGTTAATCATTATTATTTTATTTATCTTTTAAATTTTAACGCAACTATGATTTTAAAAGTTTTAAACTGAATTTTAAGATTTCTTAAACTGAAAATGCATCTTAAACTGAAAATACTGTCTCATTCTCAGAATGCATCGCTACTGACAAATCCATCAAAAAAAAAAAAAAAAAAAAAAAAAAAAAACGATTTTTTTTTTTTTTTTTTTTTTTTTTTTTTGGGGGGGGGGGGGTTATTGATTAACGGCGAAACAATAGCCTACTTTAGCAACTGATTGGGATTATAAGTAAATTTTGTCAACAAAATTAAATTTTTCTTATTTTAATAATGGACCAAAAAATTGTCGTCTATTTCCAGAAATGGCTTTGATGAATCGCGAATTTTAGCACTTAAGGACAAAATAATGGTATATTTCGGCAATCATTTGTTTTATAAAACTTGAATTTTGACAATTAGCCACAAAATGATTTCACATTTCAATAATGAGCCTACAAATTCTTGTGTGTTATGGTGTAACTTCGTAAATTGATTTGCAACGAAATAACAGCCTATTTCTGTAATTATTTGCGTCATCGAATATAAATTTTGATAATTAGCGGAGAAATGATCCCATATTTCAATAATAAAACGCAAAATTATTACGTATTAAAAAAAAAAAAAAAAAAAAAAAGGAACGATTTATATCTATTAAATGCGGAATAATCGTATTCGGCTATCCGCCGCAAAATTATCACACGTTTCGGGAATCAGCATTAAAAAGAAAAATGTGGTATACTTCTATCTAAAAGTGGCTACCAAAAATGCAAACGTGGCTACCATTTTTCCCAAATTCTTGTGTACTTACTGTCATTCACTACGGTATGTTTGTGCACAGAGTACTGATAACAGAGTACTGAGTGTGTTTGTGAATCTCAACATAATTTAATTGTTGCCATTTTTTTTCCGACAAAATAATAAAAAGAAAAAAACGTACATTTATTTAAACTGAGGAAAATAAATTAGAAAATAAATTAGAAATATCAGTCGTATCGTTACAAAAGGTACCAAATGAAAGGGAGAACTTTTGCGAATCCGATGGATTAAACAGCTTATCGATCGGACAATTAGATTTTTTAAAATTAACTAAAGTATGAATTTTAAGTGGCAACAGCAGAAGATTGTATGGAAACCGTTAGGAGAAAAAAAACAAACAAAAAATCTGCTTCACATTAAGTCACATGTTTTTGAAGTGGGATTAGAAATTGCAGTTTTCAATTTTTTTTTTTTTCTCTCACGAACACAAAAATATAACATACAGCCTGTACCCTACAAGACCAACTTGCATTTCAAATTTCATCAATTTTTTTGGTTAATAAACAAAAAAGTTACCTTTTTCTTTTAATTAAATTTTATTCTAACTTCGAAAAGATTTGTGTGATACGATACATTAAGAATTTGGGTTTTAAAAGTTTTTTTTTAAATCGATTATTTATTCATCTGGAAGCCAATGGCTACCATTCATAATTGTTAGCCTAAAGCATTACCTATATATACTATTTTTAATGTTCATATTAACGATAAACGTCAATTTCATTATGATTTCTGCAAAATAAAGGCACTAAAATATGATTTAAAGAAATACTTCTCATAGAATATTCTTCAGTACGATATTTTCTAAAAATGATCAAATCATTTTCGAACATCTCAAGGCCTGTAAATCCATCGAAAGCCAGAAGTCTAAAATTCTTAAGATTCAAGTTTTCTTTTTAGGAATATAGAAGAAAGTAAAAATGAAGAATCACAATGTACCAAAAATTTTATTGCGTTTTATTTATGTTTTATTGTGTTTTATCATTTCCTGTATATATATATATATATATACACACACACACACATATTTATTTATTTATTTTAAATAATCTCAAGCTGAGAGTTAAATTGTAAACATGTGTCATTTTTATAATATAATTAGAAAACACTTCTAAAATACATTTATTAAAAAGGTTAAAATCTTCCAAAGCGTTTCGCCATAACAAATTAAGGCATCATCAGGGATTTAGTTATACACATCATAGAGCAGTTTTATATACATTTTTTGTACCATATGATCAACAGTTAAGTCCTTACAAAAAACAAAGCCTTTAAATGTAGCACCTCCTCATACTACAATAGTTCCAGCTTCTAAGCTTCCAGTTGACTTTGTTTTTTGTAAGGACTTAACTGTTGATCATATGGTACAAAAAATTATATAAAACTGCTCTATGATGTGTATAACTAAATCCTTGATGATGCCTTAATTTGTTAGGGCGAAAAGCTTTGGAAGATTTTAACCTTTTCAATAAATGCATTTTAGACGTGTTTTTTAATTACAGTTCCCGCCGCTTATTACAATCACATTCGTTCTGAGCCAAAGTGATTTTATTAAGCGGCTGATTTTTATATCCGGCGAACGTTCCTGCCCTTAAGGAAAATGTATTACTTCCCAATTTCGAAAGAAACTTCAAAAGGTAACGAATAATATAATTAGTAAACAATATTATTTAATTTTTGGTAAATAATTAACTAATTGTTTCTTCGATACAAGTAAATTAAATGCATTGTAAGTTCCCGTACACTTTCGTTAGAGGAAAATCATCATTACTTTACCCAAAGTTCACGCTGTTCTCATAAATTTAAAATCTTTCCGTTTAAGCCTCAGGAATTATAGTAATTTCAAAATAAGAACTAGAAATTGCCTTCTAATAATTAGGGGAAAAAAATCATTTCAAATCAAATTTGTATTTTATTACTGCGCTTTGAAAAATACGTTCCTTGAAATTGTTACGGAGATAAGTTGCGGGGCGCGTGTAATTTGTAACTGTGCTGCACGTATAAAATCTTGAACAATGAGCGATAACGGAGGGTTTGTTGTGCTTTATTTTATTTTTCTATTTAAAAAAAAATCACAATATAAATAAAAAAAAAAAAATTAGTGTGCATAAATGATATTTTTGGCTGCTGAGAAGATATTTTTGAGTTTATTAACCGGCGATGCTGATTTTATTAAGCGGCGGCTTTAAAAGTAGTTTGTATTGATCTGATTCCGGTCCTGGCGATTTGATCAGATTAAGCGGCTGATTTTATTAACCAGTGATTTTATTAAGCGGCGGTCACTGTATATTATTTATTTATTTATCGTTACTTTCTTCTATATTCAATAGAAGAAAGTATTGGATTCGTAAAAATCTTCGACCTCGAGTTTTCGACGGAATTACATGTTTTGAGAGGTCTAGAAGACGATTTGACCCTTTTTAGAAAATGTTTGTCTCTGTGTGTGACAAAATTTTGTGGCAACTGTAACTCAGGAACTACTGCTCAGAATTACATAAAATTTTATACGTAGTTGAACCTTGGCATAAATTAGTGCGTATAAATTTCTGGTGAAAATCGTCCGACAGGTGGCGCACAGTGGATCGAAGTATAGGCAGTGGCGAACATAGG
Source organism: Salticus scenicus (assembly GCA_963930645.1). Taxonomy (NCBI): domain Eukaryota; kingdom Metazoa; phylum Arthropoda; class Arachnida; order Araneae; family Salticidae; genus Salticus; species Salticus scenicus. The sequence continues at coordinate 134,353,035 of OZ005654.1, forward strand.
AAGGTTATGGTATTATTATTATCTATGTATGCTGTTTTTTGTCACATTTCAATTTAAATATGTATATATGTATGATACTAAAAGCGATTCTATGTTTTTTTTTAACCCTTTATAAGGCCACGGGAATATTTTCCCCCACCAAATTCATTATCATTTTATACAACTGGCACCATTTTTTTTAAAAATAATGATTCCTGTGTATCATTTCTCTAGAAAAATATCAGTATAAATATTATTTTTATAATATTGGTGCGAAAAAAAAAAAAAAAAAAATAGTCATTTGTGGCAACTCTGCTTATGCTAATATAATGGGTCGTGAGAAGTTTGCGATTAACTAAGAGAATAATGTGTCAAAATTAAAATTAATTATTTCTAATAAGTTAAATGCATTTTTTTCTTTACAGCAATTTTTATTCGTGAAATTAGTTTAATGTGTCATTTGAGGGGAAAATTAGCATTACAAAGGGGTTAAACGGTATCATATTTTTCTGCTGCAAACAGGTATTTAGAAACATACTTGATAAAGAAACAAATGTAGCAAAAAAAGAAGAGAATAAAAGGAAATAAATAAAAATTTCGTGAAGAAAATCTATATTTATAACACAATTAATTTAGCACACAATATTAAATATATCATCACATTAATGCTTCTTTTTTCTTTCTTTTTTTATACAGTATTTCAATAGAAGACTCATGCAAGCATTTACTGACTAACTCTATGAAAAATTCACATTTGTGTTTATTTTTATTGCACAGAAACTTTTATTTAAAATCGTAATATGGATTATAATATTTAATTTTAACATTTTGTATAATTTAACATTAAACATTTATTTAATTTTAACATTTTATGACTTATCACAGCAACCATTTACATTTTTTGGGTCCAACGGTACTTTTCAGTACCTTTAAAGTAAAATTAATTATTTTATTAAATATTTAAAAAAATAAGAAATAAATTTTGATTTATTAAATCTATTTTAATCATCTAATTTCTATAATATTTTCACTATAAAACGTTTAATATATTTTCTGTCATTAATGAATACAGTTATTCAGATAAACTTCTCGATTGATAATTTGGGGGTAAACAGAATAAAAATTTATTTTTCTCTAAAAGTGGCGATTTGTGGCGAAAATCCTTTTCATAGATTGAAATGCATATTTTTGGGAGTAGTAAAATGCGTTTGAAATTTTGGACAAAAAAAGTTGCATAACTTATAAATTTAATTTTTTTGATAATTTTATATTCACATTTCATGCGTGAATCCCAACATAAAAAAACTAAAAAAATGTTGGCAGAAGTACCTTAAACTTTTATTAGAACATTATTAAAAGTGTTTTTATTTCGTATTTTTTTATAGTTATCGTAAGTACCACTTGATGGCTATTCAAATAAAGTCACTGAAATTCACCGAAAAATCTTATTTCTGAAAGTTTTCGTTTTGAACTTATTTATATGTAATAAAACTTCGTGTAATTGAAGAAATAACCATATATTTGTATTTTTTAGACACTCTTTTAAATTATTTCACTGCAAAATATCAGTTATTTAGAGATTGATATTTGGGCCTATGTTCGTATTTTAACATTGTTCGATCCACTGTGTGGCGTTGTCATCCCGTTTTTTCAAAAATTTTAACTTAGTGGTAAGGTAACGACACCAGTGCTCGTCACTCTTAAGGCCTTATTTTTAAAATGTTTGTTTTTTTCGCGTGGCATTTGTGTGGAATTTATGTATCAATATTTTACTTTGGTCTATTTTATACACTGATTCTTCTAGTTGTTGTTAGACACTTTCAATTTTTCAATACGTTAAGCCAATTTTTTAAAAAAAATAAAAATTAAACCTATAAAAATGCACCAGTGCTCGTCACTTGAAAACTGCGTTTCACCAGTAGTCGTCAGGTGTTTGCACCAGTGGTCGTCATGTAAATAAAACGCAACAATTTGCTCAATAGTTTGATTTTAATTGCGTTTTTGAAAGATTAAATGAAACAGAATATCTTTGGAACATATTTAGAACCCAAATCCATTCTTAGGGTTTAAAACACAAAACATTAAATGGTAAAATTCAAAATATTGCGAATAAAACAAATTCATATGTGAAATAATTTGAAAATTCTTTGCTTTTAAGAAAAGTTTTCAAAATTGTATTCGTTCTCAAAAATATCTTTACTTAAAGCAGAGGGTAAGTAGCAAGGGATGGGGTAATAATCTGGTTTTTAAGAGTGAATTTGTTCCAAATTATCGCAGTAAGATTGATTTTACCATGCTTTTTATTAACGCGTATTCTTGTTTGTTTGTCTAGTACAAATCTTACAATTAATTTTTAACTAACTTCCCGACTACCTAGACATTTGAAACTTTCAGAATAGTTCCGAACACGATAAAAATGCATTTTTTAAATACTTTTAGCCAACTGCTCCGGGTCCCTGCAGTAGTCCAGTCAATAGGTACGTAAAAAAGGGCTTACCTAGCAAAAGGTGGGGTAGAAGATTTTTTTTTTTAAATTAGTACATATTAGTGTCAATATGAAAAAAACGAGTTATCCAACATGATCGACTCCGGGAGAATTTTTGTCGTCTGAAAAACCTCGAAAATTTACTACTTTTTTTACCTTTTTAGAAATATCTCAGAAATGGCTAAATTTAGCGATATTTTTCTATTATAAAGTTTAAAGAAGATTAAATTTCCTAAAATTTTCTTAATTACAACTTTTTTGTAGTACTAAAAGCAAGCGTGTTACAGCCTCTTGAAACTTGGCATTTTTTCTCAATCTAATAAAATACAACTCAAAGAAATAGGTCGGTGCATGAACATATATTAGAAAACGGAAAGAAAGGAAGGGAGATATTCAGCTGTCTGACCTTAGGAAATGACATTTGCTTCGTAGCAAAGAAGGTATCAAGAAAAAAAAAAAAAAAAAAAAAAACCTGCCTGCCCCCCCCCCCTCCTTCAACTAAAAAGCTCTCCCTTTCCTCCCGCGTCTTCTCATCCTGTAGTATGCTGCGCTTCGGCTGAACATCAATATATGTTATTCAGTTCAGTTCGAACGTGCGAACGTACTGTTTCAACCCGTGAGCGTTTTCTATTACAATAACCGGAGTGTTTGTTTTATTTTCGAAATCAGTTTGAATAAAGGTGAAGTAAAGATTCTGAAGGAGAAAGGTATACAAAAAATCTGTAAAAGTGCAATGCAAAAAGTCAAAATGAAGAACATTAGTGTTTTTTGAAGAACCTAAAACAAGTAAGAATTCACAATGCCTGTAACAAACGATAGCGAATGACTGCAGCATATGTACGGCGTCATACAACTGGTGATGGAGCTGGTCCAAACAGTGTGGCTCCATATCTTCCATCAAGAATTGAAAGTTTTAGTTTTAAAGATCAGTGTTTCTTGTGTGGAGAGGGGATACTTGAAGATTTCTTTAAAAAACAGGAACGACTTCCTGAGCATGAAAGAAATTTTATCCACCATGCTATGAAACTGGGTGTGAAAGAAACAATTGTAAATGGTGCCGAAAATCGTGGGGATGAGAGAAGAAAAAAAAGTACTTGAATGCATCGGAAATGTAAAAGGTTTAGTTGCTATAAATGCTGGGTATCACAGGTTTTGTCATCAAAAACTGCATTGGAGTCCTAAAAGTGAGATGAAACGAGGATACTACCCTGCAAGTAACATTCATGAGGCAATGGAATCAATTTACTCCTACCCTGAAAACGACTCGGAGGAGTGCCAGCCTCATAAAATATTAGATAAATAAAATAGTGGGTGATTTTTGTCCTGGCATCAGAACGGTTACATCATGCCTTTGCAAAAAATATGGTGAAGATGTTTTAAAAGCCGAAACTGCCAACAAGAAAGCAGTTTGCTTCCAAAATGTTGGCTATAAAATACTCAGTGAAACTGGTATAGTAACAAGGACTCTGATCCTCAACAGGAAAATGTCGTACTAATTTCATCATTGGACGAGGCTGAAAAAGATGATAAGCTATTCTAAGAGCTTATATATTTATTGTAAGACGGAGAGGAACAGTTTGAGGATGACACACCTTCCTTCTACATATGATGTTTATTGAAATTTAAGAACCCGAGCTTTCAAAACAACCACAAAGAAAATGAACATGTATACATTAATGTACGTTTCTTTATTTGTTTCAAGGCTAAATGAATCTCCCTATAATTTATGTATAAAGTTAAATTTCTACAATTTACTTTTGTAATTATTTGCTATTGTTCTTCAAACAAGTTTGCCTATTTATGAAGTTCATTTAAAATTTAGATTGTATATTGTTATTATCATCAATATCAATATAGCCGGAATTAATGTTAATTACAACATTATGTATTATATCTAAATATCATTAATGTTTTATACTTTAATAAATAGTAGAATTAAAATATTTATGCATCAATGCATTGAGTTTTTGCTTATTAGCACCCTAATATTCATTCATTTACATTTATATACAATTTTTTTATATTTTTTTTATTTATCTTTCTATGCGTTTGAGTGTGTATTATGTGTTGCCGTGATAGAATACTATACATCGGCAGTTATTGGAGTCTGATGATGACTATTGTTGTTACGCCAGAATTGTCAGTGCGTGGCCCGGGGGGGGGGGGAGTTAGTAAAAAGGGGAAGGAAAAAATTAAAAGGGAGCAGATTTGTTATCTGTCGTCCTTAGTGGAAAAAAAAAAAAAAAAAAAAAAAAAAAAGAAATGATCGTCAATTTATCTGGAGAACATGTTTAATTCCTTTCAAAAATCACGATTATTTTAACATGGTATATGTTAAGAGAACAATCAAGAATATAAAACAGTATTTCTTACAATATATATTAAAAAAAGATAAAATACATCTGGCGTGGGTATTTCCGTATTACGTTTTTGATCACCAAATCCAAAAATCCCAAGGACGACAGATATCAGAGCTATACCATTAAAAGTTGTTATGCTTTCTGTAAATAAAGCTTCTAATTCTAATAATTACTATACATTATTTATAAGGAGTAATGCGCTTTTTTTACGAATTTGAGAAAACTGCTTATTTTCAAGAAGCTGTAGCGCGCTTGCTATTAGTACTACAAAAAAGGTGTAATGAAGTAAATTGTAGGAAATTTAATCTTCTTTAAACATTACAGTAGAAAAATATCGCTAAATTCAGTCATTTCTGAGATATTTCGAAAAAACCCAAAAAACTAGTAAATTTTCGAGGTTTTTCAGCTGACAAAAATTCTCCCGGGGCCGCCCATGTTGGATAACTCGTTTTTTGCATATTAGTACTAATATGTACAAATTAAAAAAATAAAATCTTCTACCCCACCTTTTGCAAGGTACAATGTATTTATTGACTGGACTACAGCCTTCGGCAGCGTTATCAGTACAAATCTTGCAATCGATTTTTAACTGACTTCTCGACTAGCTAGACATTTGAAACTTTCAGAAAAGCTCAGAAGACGGTAACAATGGATTTTTAAAATATTGTTAGCCAATTGTTTCAGATCACTGCTGCCTTCGGCAGCGTTTATATGGTTCAACAGAAAATTTATTTAACTTTTTTCCCGACTAGCTAGACATTTGAAACTTTCAGAATAGCTCAAAACACGGTGACAATACATTTTTAAAATACTTTTAGCCAATTGTTTCGGGTCCTCGCTGCCTTCAGTAGCGTTTATATGATTCATCAATCATATACTCGTCCCGATCATCAATCTTCCCGACTACCAAGACTTTTGAAATTTTCAGAGTAGCTGAGACCACAGTGACGATGCATTTTTAAATTACTTTTAGCCAATTGTTTCGGGTTCTCGCTGCCTTCAATAGCATTTATATGATTCAACAGAAAATTTTAAAACACGGTATATAAAAAATTCCTTTTGTATTGCAATTATTTTTTTTTTTTAAACGTATGGGTTGATTATGCGTACCTAACACATACTATAAAGGAATTTTGAGAAATCCTTCGTTTGGATGCAAAAACACGTTTTCAAGTGTAATTATTCTCCAAATTATATCAGGAAAGCAGTTTTTTGATGCGTTCATTGGTTATGCGTACCCAAAAATACTGTAAAGGTATTTAGCGTAATTCTTTCCGACCAAATTTTGAGAAAGGGTAGCAAAAACGTATTTCTACGCATAACTCTGCTCTAAATAATTTTACAAAGGCGATTTCTGATATGTGAGTTGGTCATATGCATCCAACACGTAGTATAAAGAGATTTTGCGAAGATCTTTCGTTTATGTGAGGGTGGCAATATATATATATATATATATATATATATATATATATATATGTATATATATATATATATATATATATATATATATGTTTTCAAGCTCAACTCTGCTGCAAATTATTTTCGGGAGGGGATTTTTTTTTATGCGTTGGTTGGTTGTGTGTGTATACCTTACACGCATTATAAGGCGATTTTGCAAAATTACCCTTCCTCTCATCCCTCGGCCGAGCGGACAAAAAAAAAACGTTTTTAACCGTAGCTCTACTCCAAATTAACTCAGAAAGGCGAGTTTTGATGTGTGGGTATTGATTAAAAGTACGCAATATGTAATTTGATAATATTTCGTTAAAATTCTAAATTTACCCGTGGGAGAGGGGGGGGGGGATAAAAAGCGGTTAAGTCTATGCCGAAGACAGTAGAAGCCAATCATCATATTGCGGGACGGAAAGCTATTACAAAAGTCAGCGGGAACATTAACTGCGGTTTCGACTGATTTCAAAGTTTATTTATTTATTTATTTTTTTAAATTTTTGATAATGATAGGGATTTTTTCCTATTTCATTTAAATATAGGGACCAGCGAAGGTGGCAAAGCTTGCTAGTATTATTCTACACATCAAGCTAATGTTATCAAATATTATGGATATTAATGTTATCAAATGTTAATGTTAATTAATATTATCTTACAATTTTAATTATTTAAGAACATCAGTCAACAGGGTAATTTTGATCAACATTTTAACTATTTGTTTATCTTACATAATTAATATAATGTATAAACAGGAAACTTGCTTAAGAAATGTTTTTAATGTTTAATATTTTCTATATAAATTTTTATTCACCTGCATCTAACGTAACAAAAAAGCCTTAACATAATTTTGAACCGACTCACAGACCACAGTCATGCTAACTATGAAATTAAGCCTTTGTATTTTATCATTTTCGAAATATATATGAATTAAAATTAAATTATCACGGTCAGTAAAAAACTTAAATATCACTTTAGTACATCTTCGCAAAAGCATGAGATCATAAAAATTTAAAATACATTAGACAGATATATGGAGTAATCATGTCTGTTTTTCTAAAATATATAACAGAAAACTAAAAAATGCTCTTTATATCTAAATATGTTTATGTGCCATTGTTTAATTTTTCCAGCAAATTAATATGGAAAATTTTAGGTGGTTTAAAGTCAGTCATAGTGAATAAAAGGTACCATGACTGACTTTATTTAAACAAGCTATACAAAAGTTACAAGTGCAATAAAGTTCACGTTCATGAGGTTAAAATACATTTGTTTACATTTACGAATACCCCTGACGACTACTGGTGCCGATAGTCAAATTAAAGTAAAAATTATACCACCGTAATTCTAAACGAAAATATAGTATTTTTCATCAAAAAAGTTACCCAGTTATTAAAAATGTTAAAACACCAGTGTTCGTCAGGGGTGACGAGCACTGGTAAAACATGCAAAATATGCACCAGTAGTCGTCATACCATAAAAACCTTTATATTATGTCAAATTTTAAAAAGTTGCACATAAATCGTATTCTGCATTTCATAAGCATTACATACAATGCTTTATGAGCAATGTCAAATGCAGCAAACAACAAAATATATCAAGAAATGCATATCTATTCCCTTAATCATTTGCTTTACGTTGACTCAATTCAATTGTCATTTAACGTATACTTCCCTTATTTTGTTTATCCCTATTCTTCCCCAATAGTTGAAATCGAACTTTTTATGTCATAAGAAGCAGAAGGCTTTGAAGAATCTAATGGTGGCGGATTAAAACTCATAGATGTTAATTAACGCTTATTTTAACACTTCTTTTAAGAGGGTGACGACTACTGGTGCAGATTTTAGGGGTGACGAGCACTGGTGTCTTTACCTTATAGGACAAAATTTTGTATAACTGTATATTCGGAGAATTAGGAAATTAAAAACAATTATTTAAAATAGTGACAGTCATCTGTGAAAGAAAATTTGTATCTATATAAGAGCATCGCAAATGTCAAAGACAATCCTTCTAAGTTTGAAAATCACTCTGACTATAGGAATATTCACAGTTTGATTGACTATATTATGCTTAAAAGACATGAGTTTATATAAAAGCAGAAAATGCATCTGATTGTGACACGTCTGTAAGAAAAATGAGCAAAAATAAAACAGAACAAATTTATAATGAAAATTACTTTGAAAAAATGACCTGTAAAGGAAACATACAAAAAACACTAAAGTTTATAAAATTTGTTTCAAGAACAATTCGGCTAATGAAAACAACATCAAAATGAATGAAAATGAAAGCAAACGTGTTCGAAAAATAGTGCTTCATGAGAAGAACATTCCTTATAAACAAAATTTGGCATTAACTGAAAGTAATGTTCGCAATCGCAATAATGTCAGAACTATCAATTCAGATTCAAATATAATGGAAAGTTACGAAGTTGAGCTTATATCTTATTTCAACGAATTAAATTCTTATGAAAACTGTAAAATAGAAAACAAAACAGAAAAAAAGTCTCCGCAATGTGTCGTTCCAAAGAAAAAAAAACTAAACTACGAATTTGGTGGAAGCAACAAACAGACAATTTTAAAAATAATTTCTGTACTTGCTTTCCATTTCCATACAGCAAGAAAAAGGCTCAATTGTCATAAATTATTGTTTCTACTGTTTCTTATCTGTTTAAAGCATATTAAACAATATAAATTAAATGACATCATGATTGTTCTGTAAAAGTCTTCAACCAATAGCCCTGTTTTGCAATTTTTTAGAAACTGGACCCTCCAAAATTCAAACCGCCCGAAGCAGTTGTGTCTGCATGTCATCTAAATGGATTTTGTATTCTGTATATTTTTAAGTTAAAATAAACACTGCTTCGGGTAAATTTCTTTGTGTATTATTGCTCTTAATTTCTTTTGCATTTTTAATTTCTGAACTTACACACAGAGAAATGTATACTTCATTCAACAAAATTTGGTTGGTGCAACAAAAATAATTTCTTCCATTAACAAACTAACTGTAGGTAATGGAATATTCCATTTGCTCAAAATTTTCTGTATCGAGTTTTCACCACATTTTCTTGTCTTAGGATCACTTCCACCTGAGTGATCCGATCATCTGTTATAGTGTGTTTTTTGGAAAATGGTTAATGCAAATGTGTGTGTATAATGTGTCAGGAGTCTTTTGATTATGATATTACTTAAACAAACAAACAAACAAAAAAAGATAGAAGAACGGAAAGTTATAACTAAAACAGATCCAGTGTATACAGATTCGTTTTAGTAAAGTTACACTGTTTAAAACAGGAAAAACAGATATGCTTTGCTTTGCTTTGCTAAAGTATGATTATTATAAGAAATGGTGATGTGCTTATTACATGAAGTTCTTTTACAACGAAGCTAGAGTTCATACGTATTACGTCCAAACAGGGTTAATAATCTAAAGTACATTAAATTATTAAAACGCAAATAAAACTTGTATATCTTTAAGAATTTTGCTATAGCATGGTTGTTTCTGGAAAATGTGTGCTAACGTTTATACTTTATTTTTACAAAGACGTACAAAACAATTCTGATACATTGTGAACAATGGACAAACATGAATTTGAGGAGAAATAGTCAAATGCCTTATTATTATTTTCACTTTTGTTTATTTATTGAATAATTCATTGACATAAATTAATTAAACTCCTTGTAATTACTAAATGTTCCGAAAGTCGAAAACAGTCGCACCAAATTTTTATTATTTTAATAGAGATGTGTATGAATCTGCCTGAGTAAACACGATAGCGTCTAAATGTTGAGCATTCAACTGAGCTCAAATTAAATAGAAGTGTCAGGTGTTACCATCACACGAATTATAAAGATTTTCATGAATGCTTATTGTTTTTTTATTTATTTTGTTTTACAGGGACACAAAAATAATTTTACATAGGACGATTTACGAACTTGAATATTTTAAGTGTGTTTTATTAATGTTACATTGTTTAAAACAATGCATAACAAAACTGATACATATTGCGTGGTTAAGGTTTGGTTATTATAGGAAATTGTGTATGTAGGCGTTTATAGTTTTTATTTCCCCATCATACTATAGGTATGGGGAACTTAGGTAATCGTTAAAATTTTCGACCTCGGTTTTTTGACTTTTTTACACGTTTTCAGGTGTGAGGAATCCGAAAATGACAAAATTTCTATGGTGTCTATCTGTAGGGTGTCTGTTAGTGGGTAAGTCCGTTAGTTTGTTAGTCTGTGTACACGATATCTCAAGAACAAATTGTCGCAGAGAGGTCAGATCAGTTTTAAAATATCACTTTCGACACTGGCAAGAACCCTATTTATTTGCAACATTCAAATTTAAAAACTTCGTAAGTTATTAGAAATTTACGATTTTCTTAACATGGGAGAATAGGACAAAAATTCACTTAAACGTGCATTAAATGGAAACTTTTTACTGTAAAAATGTCAGACCAGTTTTAAAATATCAGTTTTGATGCCGGAAGGAACATCAGTAACTATAAATATGCTACTTTGAAAATTTCGCAAGTTATTGGAAATTTACGAATTTCTTAACATGGCAGTATAGGGCAAAATTTCACATAAACGTCAATTTTGAGAGATATTTTCATCGTAAAGATGTCAGACTACTTTTGAAATATTATTTAGGACACTGGTATGAATATTAATGACTATGAATTTTCCAATATAAAAATTTCGTAAGTTATTGGAAATTTACTAATTTCTTAACATGGCAGCATAGAGCAAAATTTCACATAAACGTCAATCTTGAGGGATATTTTCATCATAAAGATGTCAAACCACTTTCGAAATATTATTTAGGATACTGGCATGAATATCATAGACTATGATTTTTCCAATTAAAAAATATTCGCAAGTTATTTAGAATTTACGATTTACTTAACATGCCAGAATAAGGTAAAATTGAGCATAAACTTTCATTTGGAGGCTCATAAATACATTAGACAACTTCAAAATTACATTTATGATATTTGTTTGAACATGATTAAATACAAATATTCTAATAGGAAAATTTCGTAAATTATTCGTAATTTACGATTTTACCAACATAGCGAAATTATAAATTTTTCATATAAATATGAATTTTGAGGATAATTGCATTGGGAATAGTAGCATGAAAACTAAACAACGAAATTGACCCTGATAAAATAAATTAATAGATTAGAATAAGATAAATATATCGAAGGGAACGGTGGATAGCCTATTAGGCGGGGTTTTCATTCTGTCACTGTATCAAGCTTTTGTCAAATTCATTTCTTTTAACATGATTATATCTCTCAAACTAGAAATTTATGAGAACATAAATATGATGGGGAACTGAGCAGAGTCCACCTATGCCAACTAGTTTTTTTACAGAACGAAACGATTTACATATATTCATCTTAGAGGTGTTGGTGTTAGAATTAAGATCAATTGACTGCACGAGGGTCCTAGGCATGGGTTGCGTGCACTCCGTAGAGGTCTTTCTAAGGGATCCTAGTCCGACCCGTGATCCGCAAAAAAGTATATTTAATTTACATTATATACGAAACCGAATTAAAATTCTATTTCACGAAATACAGTTATATTATTGAACAAATCTTTCAGATGATTAATTCACAAAAGAACAACATTCTAATAAACTTGACAAAGCATATTATGGTTTATGTCTATTCAGATTCTTCGAATCACAAAGAAATAAAAGTATTCCCTATATTTGTACGGTTCTTTTATCCAGAACACGGAATCCTATTGAAATTGTCATGAAATCATGAAGAAGGCGATGCTCCGCTTGATAAGCGGTGGGTTGACGTGTGTTCTCACTTTTGCATGAATAATATTCCTCATAAAAATGGGCCCACAAGTGACCGAGAGTTTCTCTCCTCGAAGCTCATATACGTGCGGCGCTAGGTTCGATACCCGGTCACGCACGTCGGCTTATCCATTAGGAGTTTTCCATGTTTTCACCGAAACTAGCGTAAATATGAGCTAGAACCTCTTAGAAAGACCCCACGGAGGACTCTTCTACGCAGGCCTAGAGCCGTAGTGCAAACAATTGGCCTTAATGATAACACTACCACCACCTCACAAAAATATGATAAAGTTAGTTGAATTCATTTTATGTCCTCCTGGGCAGAAACGCACTTACAAAGCGACTGCTTTCTTCAATGAACAAAATGTAGACATGTGAAAAAAATCCCCTTTATATACCTACGTTAAAAACGTATTAACTACTAAGATTAATTTAGGTTATAACTAGTGAGAACTTTTATAAAATGTTGATAAAGAATGAATGTTCGTTAAAACGAATCGTTTCATCTGTCGAATATTATTTTTATTTTATTTTTTATTTTATGATTATGATTTTAATAAACCAAACATCTACCAACATTTTTTATGTAACTGCTTGAAAGTACCACAAAAAAAAAAAAAAAAAAAAAAAATGTTTTTGTCTACAGCAAAAATTAATAATTTAATAAAAAAAAAAAAAAAAATCTATATTTTCCAGTGACACCTATAAAAATTAGGGATTTTTCTTCTCGTATCCGTATATTATTAATTTAAATTAAGATGTACTGATCCAGATTCCTCAATTGGGATATAAATGTTTCCACCACTTGTGTAAGGTAGCTTTTGAATCGGTTTGTTATAATCATTTTCATTCAATTTTGTGTCCTCTAAAATGACCTCGTTTTAAAAATTGAATGTCTGCTATTTTCTTTTCTTATAAAATAAATGACATCGTGTAATTTCTTCTCTTTTTCCAATAAAAAATTCTGGTCACCTTATACGTAAAAAACAGAGTAAGTTAATCATATTTTGTGGCGAGTAACTTTTTTTTTTTTTTTTTTTTTTTTTCCAGCGAGTGTAATCTAATTTGAAATTTCTTGCCCTGCCTATATATATATAAACTTTTGAACGGGGGGTGGTTTTGGGTTCTAGGGGTCATGATCGGTGAAGATATGAAGAAATTTTTCCAGAAGTCGTGTCATGAGAACCATTGCAATAGGTAGATCTCCTATAAGGAATCATATCTTTGTAATAGTAATGTACAAAAAAAAAAAAAAAAAAGGGACTGATAACTTAGCATTTCTGGTCTCTTTTTGTAAAAAATTCAAATGAAAATTTATGTAGGTAAATATGATCTTATGATCCTGTATGAAATTTTGGTGTTCCTAAAATTCTGACGTTCAGGTGTTTGCATCTGCTGCATGGTCTGTTAAACAGGCACTGCTTTACAAAGCTTGAAATCACAAATTGCAGTTTTTCCCACAAAGACTATTGCTTTCAATCTGCTATAAAAGGGACGTCACCTTTAAAGTGCAGCCATACAGTATAAATTAGGATGAAACACTTTCCCATATTTCAGGATATAGTTACAGAAAATGAAAATTAACAATTTAATTCAGCTACCCACAGCAAAAAATAGCCACGATAGGCGAAACTGCTCTAAAGTTTATAGGAGACAAATTTTGTTTTATATTTTAATTAGAGTTATAGGATATCCCTAATTGAAGTCTGTCTTCTAGAGGCCGTAGTTTTCTTTCAGGGCCAGCATTATTTAAATTTTATTTGTTTATTTTTATTTAACAAATGGCCATATAATTTTAAAAATTATCATTTCAGAATGATTTCGGGCTGTTTGTTAATGTTTAGCATTTTGACTAGCACATTCTTTGACTTCAGCAATGCAGGTGCAACAGCAATGTCGTGTATGTATGCGAATGGTAAGCAAAAGTGTACTCGACAAGATGATCCGGACGGGAACATAGCTGGAGGCGCAGCTGTAGTCAGTGGTGGAAAAGGAATAGTAGCAGCCGGGGCTGGTACTCAGGATAATTTCAAACCTAATTATGAAGAAATAGGTAAGACACAGAACATTTAAATTATTCATATTATAAATAAAGTTATAGAAATATGATAAAATTTTTTAAATATAAAATGTACCCCCACCCCCCCCTTTTTTTTTTTTTTTTTTTCAGGCTATAGCATGTAGAAATTCTATCAATAACTTTATTAACCATAAGAACATAAGATTTGTTTTATAAGTTTTGATCAATCTTTTTAAATTATGATGAAACATGTTGCAAAAATTTGTCATAGAAAGAAAGAAAGCAATACATGTGGTACTGTTGTGCTGCAAATTTGCCCAATTACGGGAAGGCTATATCTCAGCTTTTATAGTATATAAATGCATAAACTTTGATGTTGAGAGGGCCATTATGAAAATCTATTTTGATTTAATCCATGTACCTATCGGTCGAATAGTGGCATTGCTATGCTGCAATTTTCTCCATTTATGGGAAGGCTATACCTCAGTTTATATGATATATAAATGCACCAAATTTTATAAGTGTGACGTATATTTAAAAAAAAAAAAAATTGCTGATTCAATTTGGGTGTATATTGGCTGACAGGTGACGTCACTATTACTCACTCTTTTGATTTTTCCAGGTTATATCTCGGCATCAGGGGCGAAGCGTCCATGGAAGCGATGGAAGCAACGCTTCCTATATTTAAGATAATATATATTTCATTATTTTAAACAGAGAAAATGATGTAGTATTTTCGGTTTCTCGTCTAGCAGATCCAACCTTGCAGCATTGGTGAAATGCTGAATTGATTCTCCCTCTGCTCTTGGAAGCATACCTCTTCAGCGCTTCCACAAGTTTTCTGAACAACCCCTCGCCCCTGCTCGGCATCAATTAGTTAAATTCACATTAAACTGTGAAATGTAAAATCTTTATTGTAATGAGCTACATTGATTAAATTTTTGTGCCTGTTAACGTATCTAAGACGGTGCTGTTTCATAGAATAATACAAGAGAAAATTTTGCGATAGCCACAACATACTAATTTTCATTTGATGAAAGTGCCAAGCGGGAGTTTAATATGGTCAGAGTTTTCAAAGATGGCGAACCAGCTGGTCGCCGATGGCGACTAGTAATCAATAATACAATTGATTAACATTATACTTTTATAATATTTAGTATGATTTATTATTATTATTTAGTGCTTTCTATTTAGAGCTATTATAATTCTCCATGATTTTTTTCACGCAAAAGAATCAGAACAGATTTCTTAATTTTTGGTGTATTGATAGGAGATATCTACAGTCGGCAGCAAAATTATTCGAACGCTAGCAATAATTCCTATATAAAAAAAGTACAGGAATTATTGCTAACGCTCGAATAATTTTGCTGCCGACTGTATCTATAAATCTCGTGAAGTCCATAGAGGGTCACGGAATATTACACTGAAGGTAGTGGATCAGCCACCTCTGGTGGATTTGAAGCTTATTTGAGGGGCCTGTTACAGTGATAATAGTGGTTCATGGACAAGGAGCACACAAGATTCGGTTAGGCTAAATTTCGTTTTATTGACTTATGAGGTGCAGAACACACACCTATACCCTCTGCTTTTTTTTTCTAAAAGGCACAGATGACCTGTGAAGCTTGACTGGTAATTTAAACAGAAAAAAAAAAAAAAAAAAAAATACCCAGCGCATTTATTTTTGTTAATATTTTTATCATTATTCATTATAAATTAATCTGGTATACGCTCACACTACTTTTTTCTTGTACTGTAACTTTTAGAAACTGTTTATGTACTATATTATTATTATATTTTTGTAGAGCAGGGAAGGGGTATCATTCCCCTTGAACTTGATCCTCCGGTAAATTACTGTACCTATATTCATAAAACATTTTAAATTTAATAATAAATTCAAAATTTTATTTCAAATTATTCAGAGAACTTTTATATCCATATCACATCCCACTCTTAGAAACATACCTATTTAGTATTTTAGACAAAATTTTCAGGTACTTACAAATGATTTTCAAAATACTAAATTTGAACTTTCTTCACTTATTTGCTTCACTTATTATGCTGATAACAGACAGACCAAACGCTAAAAGTTTCTTTTTATAATCAGGATACATCAAACTGATTAATAACAGGAGACTTGGCGTTGGAATATTAAAAACAAGGATAAACTACTACGTCAGAAACGCCAAAGAAAAATATTTGAGATGCATAGAGCTGTTTCGGTAGCCATAAGCGTACCGTCTGCGTCTTCAGTGCAAAATGAATTCGATTCATTTTGCACTGAAGACGGTGCGCTTATGGCTACCGAAACAGCTCTATGCATCTCAAATATTTTTCTTTGGCGTTTCTGACGTAGTAGTTTATCCAGGTTTTTAATACATCAAACTGAGTAACTACTGTAAAAAGATTAACGTTGAAAATTGGATAAAGTAATTATCATTCTTAAGCAATTTGTTTGGACAAAGGTATAATTTGCTTAAAAAAAAAAAAAAAAAAAAAAAAAAAAACTTCCATCAACATTATCGAGTGGAAAAGACATATTCGTTTAATTCTGGATAGACCTGTATATTGCCTGTAAGTTGTATATGCACCACATATTTCACTTGAATTTGGCACATTAAGAAAAGCATCTAACATAATTTGAAATGCACTGCTAAATATACAACCCCTGACAAATCTGAATTCTTTTGTGTAGCTCTACAAACTAATGGTGAATGCTTTTTGTACCCTATTATGTGTACTTATAAGAAAAGTATAAGAACTTCATGACTACGACCGGTCGTACTATTTCTTTTAGACAGGGGTTTCAATGCCGTTACCAATTATATGTATAACCCTGAATGAACGTGGAAGCATTTTTGTTTTTATCTAAATATATAAAGCTAAATGTTTGTCATTGCATCCGTCCGAATTAATAGATTTTATCAAAAATCGATATATTAATCAGGCCAAAATCTAGTTAACGCCGTATTTCATACTTCAATCGGATAATTAGTTCAAAAGATATTAAATAAAACACCCATTTTAATATTAAAATTATTAAAAATAAATAAATATGTCAAAAATAAACAATTTTTTTTTAAATAATTAAAATAAAATTGAGAAAAATCGTGCTAAAGAAATGGAGCAGTTTCCATATAGAACCATATAGGTTAAATTTGAATCTTGGCACTGAAGTAGCTCGGACGTTACTCGTCAAGATGTTTAGTTACGTAATTGCGATAGCGATTTTAATAGATTAAAATAAGTCCTGTCGTACTAAATTAAATTCTGTTTTCTACAGAATTTCATATTTATTACTTTTAAAACAAAAACAGGATTAGGGTTTTTATTATTATTTTATTTTTTTCAATGCAGTCTAAAGTAAAAATGTATCAACAAGAAATCTCGCCCATATAAGTAATGTATTCGAATACTTTTGACTATTCCTGTACATGAACTATTTGTCCGATTTCAATAGGAAGTCTAAAATGTGATAAAAAATTTAAAATGCTAAGTTTGATAATATTTGTTCGCCAGTTATGCTAATAGAACACACAGAGAGAGAGACCGACAGCTAAAAACCTGATTTTCGGATTCGGAGAACCTCAAAATGTGTAAATATATAAAAAATTCATTTCCGAAATTCGACCGAAAAAGAACACTTCCTCTGCCATATATGAGTAAGTAAAAAATAAATAAATAAAATAAAAATAAATAAATAAATAAAAATAAAAAATGAGTGTCAAAAAAGATCATATTGTATGTTGACCAGATTATTTCAGTTATCGCCCTAAAATGCATCGAAATTGTGGTGTTAACTAATGAAGAATTAAAACTTTGTAAGCAGAATTTTGTAAAGCACTACACATCTACAAAAACAGGTAACAGTTGTTTCAAGTCGAAATAATTAAGTACGACTCTTCACTAGACAAAAACTAGCATGTTGTGGCCACCACATGACTTTCTTCTATGCTTTCCTATACAAATTCACTCAGTAAAAATAATTTATTAAAATTATTATTATAATTATTATTATTTATTAAAATTATTAATTTTTCGCGTGAAAGCATATTTCATTTTATGTTTGAAAAAAAAAAAAAATGTAATTTTTTTTTTTTTTTTAAGCAACAATTAAAATTTTAAATCTCCACATTTAAAGCTTTTACCAGGTTATTACTTTCAGATGTTAATTAATTTAAAAAATCTAATCAAAATTTTGTTACAAATAAGGTACCAAATGAAAGTACCCTATTTATTTGCAATATTCTAATTAAAAAACTTCATTAGTTATTCGAAATTTATGATTTTCTTAACATGGGAGAATAGGGCAAAATTTCACTTAAATGTGCATGAAAAGAAATATTTTTATCGTAAAGATGTAAGAACAGCTCTTAAATATCAGTTTTGATGCCGGGTTGAACATCATTAACTATAAACATGCAACTTTAATTCGTGTTCGCTGTTAACCCTTTATCGGCCCATTGTATCATATAGCAGAAATTGGGTTTACTCGGAAATGGATATAGCGATTTTCAAAAAAGTTTGCAGTTAAGTGTTTTTCGGGGTGCTTGGATTAACCCTCAGCTTTTGAAAATATTGCGTTCGCTATTAACCCTCTATTGGCCAATGCAACATATGGCAGAAATTGGGTTTACTCGGAAATAGTTGTAGGGATTTTGATGAAAGTTTGGAAATAAGTGCTTTTGGGGGTGCTTAAACGATTGGAATTGTCCTCATTGTCAGAAAAATTCGCGTTCACAGTTAAACCTTTAAATGCCAATTGTAACGTATGGCAGAAATTGGGTTTACACGGAAATGGAGAAAGCAATTTTGATGAAAGTTTGGAGTTAGGGATTTTTGATGAGAAAAAAAAAAAAAAAAAAAAACGATTGGATTTCATCTTCAGATAAATTCGCGTTCACAGTTAACCCTTTATCGGCCAATTGCAAAACATAGCAGAAATCGGGTTTAATCGGAAATGGATATAACGATTTCGTTGAAAGTTTGGGATTAAATGTTTTCGGGGAGGTGCTAAAATGATTGGACATACCCTCATCTTCAGAAAAATTCGCATTCTCAGTTAACCCTTTATCGGCCAATTTCAACATATGGCCGAAATTGGGTTTACTCGGAAATCGATATAGAGATTTTGGATGAAAGTTTAGGAGCACATAAATGATTGGAAATATTTTCATCTTCAGAAACTTTCGCGTTCGCTGTTAAACCTTTAAAGGTCAATCACAACATATGGCAGAAATATGGTTTACACGAAATTGGACATAGCGATTTTGATGAAAGTTTGGAGTTAGGGATTTTTTGGTGAGAAAAAGAGATTGGAAATATCCTCTTCTTCAGAAAAATCTCATTCGCTGTTAACCCTTTATCGTCCCATTGCAACATATGGCAGAAATTTACTTCGAAATGGGTATAGCGATTTAAAAAAATTATTAGAGTTAAGTGTTTTTCGGGGTGCTAAAGTGTTTAAACTTATCCTCATCGTCAGAAAAAAATCATGTTCAAAGTTAACCCTTTATCGGCCAATTGCAACATACGGCAGAAATTGGACTAACTTAGAAATGGATATAGGAATTTTGATAAAAGTTTGGGGTTAAAGGCTTTTCGGGGTGCTTAAACAATTGGACTTATCCTCATCTTCAGAAAAATTCGTATTCGCAGCTAAACATTTATCGGTCAGTTGTAACATATGGCAGAAATTGGGTTTACTTGAAAATGGGTATAAGGATTTTGATGAAAGTTTTGGGGTGGATAAACAATTCGAAATATTTTCATCTTCAGAAAATGTCGCGTTTACTGTTAAACATTTAAAGGCAGTTACAATGTATGGCAGAAATAGGGTTTACACGGAAATGGACAGAGCGATTTTGATGAAAGTTTAGAGTTACGGATTGTTTGGAGAGAAAAAATGATTGGAAATATCATGGCGGATAAATTCATTTATAAATTTGGTTGAGACCCTTATATGGTCTATGCATACATCGCCACTTGAAAACAAAATTGTGGAGCAACTTGGTTAACGAACTTATCAAAGATATTTATAAGATAAATTCGCTGTACAAAATTGGTTCGATTTGGAGTATTATTTCAGGTGTTATCGTGATGATAAGATTTCGATTATATATATAGTGAGAGAAAGAGAGAGATAAACGAAGTGATTGGAATATTTCGATTTCCAAAGAAATCAACCTATGGCAAATTTGGGTTTATGTTATTGAAAAATGCGTATAAAATGCTCCCAATAAGCGCGGAAAATGTCGCATCTGTAACTCTCAATTCATCTACCAGAGAGGCATTCATGTTAGTTTTATTATAGCCAAGTTCATTCTTTATACCATCTTTAAGTTGATTCTTCTCAAATACTGCATTTTAAAGTTTTGTAGTTTTTCTTGCCGTAATATGTCAATTTTACTTTGATAGTTTTTAACAATAATTAAAATGTGTGGAAACAAATATGTGATGGGGAAACTGCACAGAGTCCACCTATGCTAACTAGTTTTACAGGGAAAATAAGATAAACTACATCAATGAGATCAAGTGAGGAAATTTTAGGTTTAAAATTAGAAAGTATATTGTTTATTTGACCAATTGGATGAAAAGGTGTAAGAATAACATGAGATTTTAGCAATTTAGAAATATGTTTAGAGGGAAAAACAAACTATGCATAGAAATATGGTTTTTTTTAAATAGTTTTTTTTAAGTTTTTTTTTAATAATTATTAATCTGCTAGGGAAATGTGTGTGTGTGTGTGGGGGGGGGGAGAGATAGAGATAGATAGAGAGAGATAGAGAGAGAGAGAGAGAGTAGATGGGAAGGAAAAAAAGGAAAGTGAATAATCTTTTCAAGATAAATGCATTTTAGCTAGCTGAGAGGATAATTATTATTTATTAAATCTCGAAATATTCTTTTAATTTCTAACTTAAAAAGAGTTTTGTTACTGCATAAATGAACAGTTCTAAGAACCGAAGTCTTGAAAACGGCAACTTTGTGAAACTTAGGATTGCATGAATAAAAATTTAGATATTGACCTGTAAAAGTGGCTTTAGATGTTTAAAAACCAATAGATGATTTAAATGTGCGTTCAACACGAACACAGAGGAAGGGCAAACTATTATTCTGTTCAATTTCCAAAGTAAACTGTATTTCAGGGCATAATGAATTAGAAAAAGAAATGATTTCATGTTTTATATATATATGTTTTTCTTCAACTAATATAAAAATGCCATTGACATATTAATGCCAGAAAGAAATTTTTCTTTCAAATTATCATTAATTTTATTTTATAAAAAGGCATAATAATCTTTGCAATGCATACACTAGCTGGGGATTCTATAGTGTACCTTTAATTTGCTTTTAAAATAAATCACTGAACTTAAAACAATTATAAGATAAACAGAAAATCAGTAATTTAAGAATTAATTCGATATTTAAAGTAGAATGATTGCTATCAACATAATTTTTTTTTCAAATAACATCACAAGCAAAGTTAATAGAAATGGAAGTAAAAAAGGAAACAACATCTAAAGAAATGATAATACAATTTGCAGAGGGCATTAACTTTTTTTTAATCAAAAACAAACTGAAAAGAAGAATTTAAACTGATGGGGAATTTAAGGTAAGAGGTTTAAGTAAAGATGAGGTAAAACAAGCAATGTTAGACAGAAGGGAGTGAGAATAATCAGTTATAGAATCAGTTATAGGAGTGAGAATAATCAGTTATATACCAGATTTATGTAACGTTGGCAGCCATACAAATATAACATCCTACAGATTTGGAATAAACCTTTAAATTTATAAGCAATTAAAATGTTTTACGTATGCAGGTACTATAACTCCCTTTACACAAAAATATATGTTAAATAAAACTGTTTTTAAAGTACACATACATTTATAATTGTATTTTTTGTCTTATCCCACAATCTGTAATCTATATTTATAGTACTTAAATGCTGGATAAGAGAAAATTGTACGAGTGTCACACTAGATTGTTTTTTTTATTATGATTTGCAAAGAAATGAAAGACAGTAAATGATGACATAACATTTCAGCAGAATTGACATTCTTAAATCATAAAAATATAGAAAAGCTTATTTCTTTTATAGGATATGGTGAAGAAAATGGAGAAAATTCCGATAATCAAGTACCTTCATGTAAGTTTTAATAATTTTATTATTAAAAATGTAAAAAATTCTGAAGAATTTTATGAAGACATTTTCAAATATTAAATAGATGGGGATATAGTGATTAAATAGAGATAAAATAAATTAAAACTGATTCATAAGATAGAAGCATTTTAAAAAATATTGATAATTTTGTACTAAATTTCATTACACTAATTGATACTTACAAAACAAAACAAAATAAATAAATTAATAATGATATAGCAGCTGCTCAGTTTGCACAGACAATTCCTTTTATTAACTAAATATTGATATTATGCTTTCCCTCATTGCCTTTCCTTCTCTATTTTAAGATAAATTACACTAGTATTGTATTTTAATTGATATAGAAAATTTGAAGGTATACAATTTAAGATTGAAAAATCAATTGTAAATTTCTGATTTTCAGCCTGGTGCATAACAACACTATTTAAACCATTTTATTGGATTCATAAAGTGCTTTGATGATCTGATACATTGAATGTTCTTTTCATGTTATTGAATCTTTAATGAATTATGCAACATTTTATGTTGTCACTCTCCTGTACAACATTTCTATTATGTATAAAATAACTTTTTTTTAAATTAATACCTTCTATTACATGCAATTAAGCAAAAATAAAAGTAGATAAACTTTCTTAAACCTGAATTTGGCTCTAAATCTGAGTTGCATGCTTCATATAAGAAAAATGTCATACTTCAGGTATGCAAAAATATCACTCTCTTGGCATAATTAGTACAGTTAAGCACAGTGGCGTAGATAAGGGAGAGTTCACTTTAAAAGCAGGGTTGGTTTTTGAGGTGACATGTGTCAAAAACTGGTTTAAACTGTCAAAAACTGGTTTAAACCGTCAAAAACTGTCGATAACCATATGTGAAAAATCTAAACTATAATGTTAAATGATTTTATGCATATTTTTAAGTTGCAATGTACTAAGTAAATAAATTAACATTCATTATTTGTATATATATATATATAATATTTTTCTAGAAAAAAAAAAAAAAAAAAGAAATGTTAGGAAACATATCAATGCATCATCATAAGGAGAAAGTGAACATTATATAAATCTTTTTTATAAATTGTCTTAAAGCTATAAAATTTGCGTATATAGGTGATAAATTATAATAATACAATTAAGTATATTAAAAGTTATTTAAAACTAATTGAATTTAAAAAAAAAATTCAAAATTCAAAATTGTTTAAATTTTTTTTATTTTTTCTGCTAATTATTATTATTAGTTTTTCCTCTTTGCTTTAGCATTATTATGGGTTAAAAAAATATATTAAATGTATTATTAGGTTATTACTTTGTGAATTCAATGGTAGGTTAATTTTTAAAATTATGTTAAGTGCTGAAATTTCAATGAAAATTTTTAGCATTCAAACATAATATTTAAAAAACAAAGAGTAATGCTGACTCTAGAATAACAGAGCCCACAGGGGGAATTCAATAAAAAGGGCAAACTATTTTCAAAAAGGGTATTATTTGCCTAATTTGTAGTCTTCTATGTTGTGATTTTTGCATGTGACAAAAGTAAATTACTAATTTTGCATGCATATATGTAGGCTATATGCATTTGTTCTTCCAGGAATGCTTTAAAACTATTGCTAGAAGGTTACATATCAGGAAGAAAAGTATTTAAAGGCTTCTAACATTTTTAAAATATTAGAAAGATCGCTTGGTACTAATATGTTTTTAAAAGGGCCACCGGGTGCTAAAAATGGTGGGAAAAGGGCCACTGGGTGCTAAAATGTATTTGACCACCAGGTGCAGCACCCAGCCAAATTAGCCTAGAGTTAGCACTGAAAAATCTGGAGTGACTTCACTCGAAATTTTAATGTATTTAATATTATATTTCAATGCATATAAATGCAAATTTTCATACCTTTAAGGCAGTAATTTATGAAAGACATCTGTCCACCATCCCTTTCATTTAAAATAATTAATTTAAAATTGCATTATGTAATTCATATTAAAATTTAGTTCAACTAGTCATGCAGTACAATACCTCAATTTTTTAATCATGCAACATTATAACTTAAAATGAAAGAACATGATGCAATATTTAATAGCACAATAATTTCATTCATTGGAGTAAAATACTTATGTCACCTTTTAATTATCAATCAGCATATACTTAGTAGAGCTTATTTTTTAAAAAACAAGACTGTAAAATTTTTATAACTGAAAACGCAATAAGTAGTTTACCTTAGAATATACAAATTCCTATATTCGAATTTTTGTTTTTTGTGAAGATATAAATATAATTTTTTTGTACTTAAATAGAAATCATTAGTATTCATAGGAAACAGATAATACACTTCTAAGAATTATTTTTAACCATGAGAGACATATAAATTAAACACTCTTTTGTATAATTAAATTTTTTTATTTCTCTAAATATGACTACTTCGTTGTTAAAATATACCAAAAAGTGTAAAATGTGAGGTTTTTGACATGAGTTTTTGACACAAGGTTTTTAACATGACAGTTTAAACTGTGGTTTAAACCGTCAAAAACTGTCATGCGTCAAAAATCTGCCAACCCTGCTTTAAAGTGAGTTCACTTTAATTTTCTCCTGTTAAAGTGTTTTATAAAAAGTACATATATATATGTGTAACGTTAAAGTTAGGATGCTGGGGTTACACAGTCGTGGCTCTTCAAGAAAACAGACTTGATTTATGGAACTTCACTTTATTTAAATTATAGAGAGTAGGGACTTGGAAGGTGATGGAGAGTGAGGATATTATATCCAGTCACAGTACTTTAATGTTGCAGTCTCGGATCGCAGCAAGGAATCACATTGGGGTTTGATGCGGTTACTGGGCGTATGGGCAGCAGAACCCGGCGGCCCACGGCCGATGAATATTCTTTAAATCTTTCTAGCCAATCATAGTTCAAATATCTCTAAAAAACTCTCTCTAATTTTTGTGAGTTTCGTGTTTTATACCCGTAATTTTTGGTGTAATTTGGCGTAGTTCTAATTCTATCTCCTTTTCTCTAATTGGCTATCCTTTTAATAATAACAATTCTTATTGGTTGTACTTTCGTTTTTCCCAGACAGTCTAAAGCCTTAACCCGCCAAAGTTGCCAATTCGCCAAGTCATTAAAACAATTATTTATTGCTTTATTTTGATGTAAGTAATCAACCCTTAATTTAGAATCATAAATCTTTTATTCTTTTAAATTAAATCTTTCCGGCGCCCAAATATTTTTTATTGCTCATTAAATATTATTTATAGGTTATTTCCAGATATTAAAATACTTAAAATGATTAACTTGTTTATTTCAAATGATCGTGATTGCAATTTCCGTTCGTTATTTTTTATGCCTTTAATCTTACAGCCTAATATGAAATCTCCTTTAATTTATTTTGCAATATTACTTTGAAATATAAACAGAATACCCTGAAAATATGAAAATAATAATTTATAATATAAAAATATTAATTATTACTTCTTTTTATCTCTTATATTTCATATATATATATATATATATATAGAATTTTTATAGCACTTTTGTTTTTAAATTTATGATTTGAAAATGTTAAGTTTGGGGAGAATTACCCCCCCCCCCCCACCCACCCACCCACCCACCCACCCACCCTCATCATTCATTACACCAGTTTAAATAAAAAAAAACTTTTTTCAAAATTCTGGGACTGCTAAAAGTAGGTTACCCAGATCAAGTCCGGTTTTTGCTTGTGCTATAAGCTGGTCCTATAAGTGTAGGTTCATATGTTTTGTACACAAAATTTATCTCCATCTTTGAAATATTTTTTTATTTAGATCCAGGTTCAAATACAGAAAATGGAGGCTTCCCAGATGCATCTGCAGGAAATGGAGACTTCCCAGGTATATCTGCAGGAAATGGAGGCTTCACCGGAGTATCTGTAGGAAATGGAGGCTTTGCAGGTGCAGGTGCAGGAGAAGGTTACCCAGGATTTCCACAATTCAATGGTATGTATCAATTCAGATATAATATAACAATAATGTGTAGCAGGAGAAAAAAAATTATAAAAAAAAAACGAAACTCAAATGATAGTTTCAGCCAGTTATGAGTTCATTTAAAACTCATAAATGCTTAATAACTCAATAAAAAATGATTAAATATATGTCAGCTTTACAAACCAAGATATTAATTAAAGTAAAAATTAAATAAAACATAATATTTCTATTGATAATAATGCATTTGAAATGCATTCAAAGAACATAAAAGATTCATTATATTATAAGGTTTGGAGACATCCATAGAGGAACATTTCTGTATAATTATTTCAAAGCATTCTAATGTTAGAGGAGGTATATGTTTTCGAAAAATCTTGTGTCACTTTCATACAGCACTAGACTTGCTTTTTGTAGATTTTAGCATTTTAAGATTGTATTCATATGTTATACGTTTAAGAAGAATATCCTTATAATAAATTTGTCAACTTTCTTTACACACACAGACACACACCAAAAAAAAAAAAAAAATGGGTACTGATTTACATTGTTTTGCAGGAATTGCAAAATGAGTGAAATTCTACATCATAGCAACCACTATCATGACACGAGAAAAAAAAAAAAAAAAAAAAAAAAAAAAAAACAGGGTACTACTAACTGACTGTATGAATTCTAAAAGTTCAAGAAGTCTATTGCAGCAATCACTATTAGACATGGATTTGGGTTTCCTGTACACGATGCACAAAAAAAAAAAAAAAAAAAAAAATACACAATAGAAGTATAAGTGTTAACTCTAATGGGAATTTGCACACATGGGGGTTTTGAACAAAATCCTATTTTCTGGTAGTTTTAGGCCCATAAATTTTAAAGAGTTTATTAAAAATGCAAAAAAAGTTCTCTGTGATGCTTCGATGTTTACATTTTGTTAGCCTGGTTAGAAAGCAGCAATTCGTTTTAACTTTCGTAATTATCAATTGTTCATGTGATTTCTGAGCATTTCTTTTTCATCTTATAATCATATAATGTCATTATCACCATTTTCCATCATCATTATTTTCAAATGTTTTCTTTTCATGGCGGTTGTCCAATGCTTTCGTTTAATTGGATCCTGTGGAACGCTAAGGAATAACTTTTGAGAAGCATTAGCCGTTGTATTAGTGCAAAATGGTACAATACAATATTTATACTATGATTTTTTAATATCTGTCATTATTATAACATACAAAACCTATTTCACTGATTCAAGAAGCAAAGTACGAAATTGAATGTAAACAACGATTACTTCCGTTTGTTGTCATAAACAGTGACGTCACGATATATTATACTGCATTTTTCCGATAGAGTAAATAGGTGCAATGTTCAAATTGTTATAAATCAATCATTAGATTTCAAATTAAAAAAAATGTATGTATTTATTTTCTTACCTTTTCATTTTCTATTATATAAGAATAAAATCAGAAAACGTGCAAATTGTCTATTGCCTCTGCCTGGGTGGAATGCTGGCTGTGAGAGTCTTCCTAAGGGAATCTTAATTCATATTTATGTGAGTTTTGAGAAAACCATGGAAAATTTCAAACAGTTTGATCAATGAGCATTTGATTCCAGCTCATTTTGTCTACCAACTTAGAGCAAAGCAATATTAATAAATTTTGCGAATGAGGCAATCACTGTTTATTTGTGCTTTGCATACATAGAAAAAGGTGATTTCCCCCCCCCCCCCCTGCACTATATACCAATAAGTATTTGGACACTTTCGAATTTAGACGTTTTGTCAAAAATCTAGAAAAGTTCTTTAGGAATCCTCTTGACAATTGACAGTAATATCCAGTTTACATATGAAATAGAAAATAATGGCTCCCTTTCATTTCTTGATACCCTCGTCTCTCGCACTGTAAATGGATTTTCAACCACCGTCTATCGAAAAAATTTTGCTGTCTCCCTTCCTCCCCATGCGCGTTCATGTCACCCACCTAACCAAAAATTGGCTGCTTTCTATACTTTTGTAAACCGTGCCCTTAATATTTGTTCAAATCCTATTTTATTAAAATCTGAAATTAATACCTGAAAGCCATTGCAATTGACAGAGGTTATGACCCTTCCATT
This sequence comes from Salticus scenicus, assembly GCA_963930645.1. Classification (NCBI taxonomy): domain Eukaryota; kingdom Metazoa; phylum Arthropoda; class Arachnida; order Araneae; family Salticidae; genus Salticus; species Salticus scenicus. The sequence goes on from OZ005654.1 coordinate 134,381,341, forward strand.
ACAGACAAAGCTATCCAAAAATTACAAGTCCCTCGTATTTCGTCTACTAAGTCAGTCTCTTCTAATATCAGTATTGTCTTACCCTATTTTCCTAAATCCAGTCAAACCATAGCTAAAATTCTCAAACAATATGATTTTAAAATAATATTTTCGCCTTCCAATAAACTCACCTTTTCTCAGTTAAAAGATCCAATTGATATGCATAATTCTTGGGGTATTTATAGTAATTCCTGTCAGTGTGGTTTATCATATATTGGCCAAACTAAACGCAGTCTTAAATTTCGTCTTAAAGAACATATGAATTACGTCCGCAAACAAGAAACCAATAAATCGGCTATTTCTAAACATTGCTGGGAGGAAAATCATAATTTTAAATTTAATTCAGCTAAAATAATTTGCAGACCTAAATCCATTCATGAACTCGATTTCTTTGAAGCTTTTCATATTTATAAAAATTTTAAAAACCTTGTAAATTGTGATTTTGCTATTCCCTATTTGTCTGACTGTTGGAAATTTTATATTCAGTCCACATTTTCTTAATTTTTCTACTGTTTACACAGCTAACTTTAATAAATTCCTATTGGCCACTCTCCTCACCTTTCCCGCAATCCTATTGGTTGAACTAAATTCGGCCTTTCTCCTATAAATACGAGCACTTCTGCAGATTCAGAATCCTTTTTTGCACTGATGACGGCATGCTTAAGGCTGCCGAAACAGCTGTATGCATTTCCAATATTTTTCTTTGGCGTTTCTGACGTAGTAATTTATTTGGGTTTTAATATTCCAACGCCAAGTCTTCTGTTATTATAAGGGGTTTACTTACATTTTTATTTTGATTCAATCAATGCTCAATGGCAATACAGTGTTTGCTGTTTGTAAATAAATACTGATAAAACCCCCTACCATCTTCCTTTTTTTTTGAAAACTAAAATTCTGTTCATTCTATCTCTCAACTTTTTGAATTTACACGATATTTGTTTGGGGCTTTCATATAAGTTGCTCCATACTTTTGGCTATTAAATTATGCAAATGAAATTTTTTAAAAGCTAGCATATGCATTGTTAAAAATTATTTAGTGAAAATGCTCATAATTCATAAGATATTTAACATTTTTTCATTCTGACTGCAGTATGTTGTGTCTAATGTAGTATGCTAAATTTCCTAAAAATGGCTTTGCATTGGGTCTAATACTCTACGTGTTATAATTAAAAAAGTGAAAATATTTTTTGCAATTTTTAAGAAAAACCATTATATCTCCATTAATATGTGTGGTAGACACATAAAAATTTATACAGATAATGAGAAAAATCTTCATAATCACATGCTGCAGTCAAAAAGCATTTAATTCATTATTTTTTACTGTGTGATAAAAAGAAATTTGATTTTTGTTTTAATTTTTACTGGCTCCCATTTCCTCTTCGGGAAAAAACTTTTGCTGAAATATATGAGGTATAACATATTCTTTACACTTCCAAAGTATCAAGATGATTCTTAAAGAACTTTTCTAGATACTTGACAAAACATCTAAATTCAAAAGTGTCCAAATACTTATTGGTAGACAATGTACAATCAGAAACAAAAGTATCCGAACACTAGTAAAAATTCCTATATAAAAAAAGTAGAGTTAATACCGTTTTGTTAAATAAATCCTTGTCGAATCATGTTCTTAGACTGACTAAGAACATGATTCGACAAGGATTTATTTATTATACTTTTGTTACTGACTGTATATTCTTTTGCTAAAATTCTTTTTAATATTTATCATAAAAAGGAAGACTTTCTCTCTTTCACGATGGAAGAAAAAAAAAAAAAAAAAAAAGAATTTGCATGCTTCAAAATACAACTTTTAAAAAGTCTTATAACTAAATAAAGTTTTTTCCTTTTAGTAGAAAGTAAACAAACATGGTGTAGTTTTACACACACACACACACAAAAAAAAAAAAAAAAGAAATCCCTCAAATGCATTTGATGTAAGAAACTTTCTTCTCAAGTTTGTATTATAGTGGCTCAATCCCTTAGTGCTACAATCTACAAAAAAAAAAAAAAAAAAAAAAAAAAAAAAAAATTCAAACTCACAAACACAAACTCTGATTGGGATATCATGGGGCAAATCCATGTCTAATAACAGATCAGAACTTTTTTTTTTTGGAAGCCTTCTTACCTTTGTGTTACATCTAAGTATAATGGACAGTTGTATATGGGTCGTTCAATGTAATAGTGAATTACCTCCTTCAAATTGGATTTTGAAATAGCGAGATTTTTGCAAATTTATATGTCGGAAAAAAAGTCAAGATTCAGTAAGTATTATCAAGTTTTAGTGTTTAATACAAATCAGAATTATAAGAATTTATAAATTATAAGAAATATAATTTGAAATAACTTAATTTTATTTTTATAATGAATATTTAGAAGTTTTAGTTTTCTGAAGAGAAACAAGTAATGCCATTTATACTTTGTAATTATTCAATACATTGCTTATCTATTTTATGTCTTTTTTGTCACCTTCAGTAAAGCATAAAAGATAATTTACTGCATTTTTATGGACTAATATTGATACTATGATTTATTCTTATTGACAATTTAAACTTTTCTTCTCTACAATAATAAATTATATTGTGCTTTGATATAAAAATTTGAAGTTATACAGTTTCAGATTGGGGAATCTTTTTAATTTTCACATAAGTGTGTTAGAATTTGATCAACTCAAAATGAGGGCCTGGCCTATGGTTTAGTTTTCATTCAAGACATTTTTTTTTTTTGTAAATCAGAAGCCTTTATATATTTATAGATGCATATTCAGAAAAATATGTTACTTGGTTTAATTTTATATTATATCCAATAAACATAAAATATTGATTGTAATCAGGGCTAAATCAAAAAATAATAGGAAAAAAAAAAAAAAAAAAAAAAAAAGAAAACTCATTGTTATCATTCATTATAACAGTTGCAATGTAAATACCTTTCATAAAATTCTGGAAGCTCTAAAATTATGTGGTCAGACCCAAGGTCCAGTTTTGCTTATGACAAAATTAGTCCTGTAAGAGTAGTTTTGTTTGATAAAACAATTTTAAATGTAATATATATACATCTCGTATTTTAAAAATCTTTTTCAATTTATACCCATCTCCAAATACAGGAAATGGAGGTTTCAGAAGTGTATATGCAGGAGCAGGTTACCCCTTTAGTCAAGGGTTTCTGCAGTACAATGGTATGCAAGTCAGATATGATATAATAGTAAAGATAAAAATGTACAAAACTCATAAAGTCAATGTTAAAGAATTATAAATTGATCTAATACTAATAAAATAATTCTTCCACTGACAATGTTTGAGATTTTTAATTTTACATAAATCAAAAAGAAATAAGTGTTTAAGATAAATCTTTTTGTGACGATAGACCATCGTTAATAGGTCAACATATAAAAGTTTTAATTGAAGAGCTTTTTGACTTTTCACATTGGTTTTAGGAGAGAAGTATTTTTCTGCTTTGTCCATTGTTTCACAAGAAAAGTAAAATCTAAATATAAGTGTAACTTCATAATAGCTATCACCTCTAGGCTCCTTAACACATTCACGAACGTTGACGTGAATTCACATCTTTTTAACTTCTCTAGCTAGTTGCCGCTGATGTAAATTGACGTCTTTTCAGATTCTGTTCCTGGTTACCGCTGACGTGAATTCATGTCATTTAAAGAATTTATAAGGAAACAAGTATTATTTCGATAATATTATTAGAGTATTGATTCTTCAGTAGTATTATAAGTTCGTTCGAATATTATATGATTAATCTTCATTTCAAGCTTCAGATAATTACAAGAGTAACAATTCAAAACATTATATATAATTTTTGTCCATGTTTAAACATCAAAAGTTTGCAGCAACTAACTTGAGTTTAATAAAAAAGCACCGCAAAACTGGCGTTGTAAAAAATATTATACTTACAAACTTTGAATAAACACCATAAAATGCAATAAACTCACAACAATTGTTTCGGGTCTAAAAAACACACGACCCTTCAACAGGCGAATAAAGTAAGCACGAGTGCTGCAGTCATGCTGTTTTGACTGCAGCACTCGTGCTTACTTTATTCGCCTGTTGAAGGGTCGTGTGTTTTTTAGACCCGAAACAATTGTTGTGAGTTTATTGCATTTTATGGTGTTTATTCAAAGTTTGTAAGTAATATAGCTTGAGTTTACTTCAAAATTCCCTGGGAAACAGTTTTAGAAAAGGGAAAAATACGCTGGTCGCGAAAGTGTTAATACCAGGAGCTTTTTTCATGCACAATCTTGCTTTGAGAATGTAACACTCTCTAAGTTGAGAATCCTTTTATTCATCTAGTATCAAGAAATTAGATGTTCTAAAGTTGTTAATCATCTTCATTTTCTTACTTTTTACTTCCATTACCCGACTACCATAGGTAATGGAAGTATTACATTTGGTCCAAAAATTCGATATCCAGATTTCATCTGATTTACATGTTTTAAGGTCTCCTGAGTCCAAAAAATTGGCTTTTGGCAATTGCTCAGTATGCGTGTGTATGTGGGGAATCATCTGGCTGTTATATCTCGGAAACTAATAAAGATAGAACTATGAAACTTTAGAATTGAAACAGGTCTGGTATACAGATAAATTTTCTAAATTTTGGTGAAAAATGGAAAACCAGAAGTGGTACCATAAGTCTGTATCTCAAAAACGGCTCTAACGATTTTCTTCAAAATTGCTGTATAAACACTCTATTAGGTTTTCTTTCAAATGATATAGTTGGTTAGTTCAGGAAAATTAATAGGCGTCCTGTATAAATAGCTGAATTTCAGGTTCTACAAGTGTGATCCTTTCAAAACGGCTGTATGAATTTTTTTTCAAACTTTCTATATTAACTCTCTTTTAAATATCGTTTTGCATGTAACTGTTGTTTTCTAGTCAACAATTAATTATGCCAAACTTTGGTATGTCGGTATCTCGAAAACGGCTCTAACGATTTTCTTGAAAATTGTTACATAAACCCATTTTAGATATCCTTTCTCGTGCTTTACTTGGTTATCACAGGAAAATTAATAGTCATCCTGATCAGATAGATCAGTTTTAGATCTCGGAAATTGGTGTTTGAAAAATAAAATAAAATAAAATAAATAAATAAAAAGCTCTACCAATTTTCTTTTCATTTCTTTTTCTTAAAAAAAAAAAAAAAAAATGCTGTGTAAACTCTGTTTTATGTATTTACACGTGTGTTAACTTTCTCTTACCGGAAAATTTATATTGACATTCAGTATTTATATTGACATTCAGTTTTATTTGTTTTAGCTCACCACTGAAATTAGTTTTGTGCATTGTCACTTTGTCTGCAGCACTTATGGCTATTTTGTTTGGCTGATGAAAGATCTTTTTTTTTTTTTCGATTTGAAACAATTTACATCAGGTGTCTTGCTGCTTTGTCGGCAGCATTCATGCCTACTTTGTTCGTCTGATGAAGGGTCGTGTTTTCTCTTCACTCAAAAGAACTGTTGCAAGTTTTTGGCATTTTATGGTGTTTATTGAAAGTTATTATTATTTTTTTTTACTTTTTTCTCTGTTTCTGTGTTTTCCCAACAGAAGCTGTAAGTTAGCATCTACTGCTAAGAATAGTACCAAACTGCATACATAAAATTTTTATTGTGAGAAGCTGTGTTGATTAATTTTTGTACATGTTAATTGGTAGGTAGTGCTATATACAGAACAGCAGAGAACAAGGTTTCGTGATGGTCACAGCATTTTAATTTCTTACAGCTTTTTTTCTTTTTTTTTTTCATTGTATGCAATTTTTTAAAGACAGTAGAAAATGATATTTTAATTAAGTCATTTTTTCAAGGGAGACTCAGGATATGTTTACACAAAATATTTTGTAAATTAATAAAATAATAAAATTTAAGAATTTTCATAAACTTTTTTCAAATTAGCTTCAAAATTACTGAGGATATCTCATGATATTTATTGAATTCTATGTAAAATTTATTAATAATAAAAATTAATATTTAATCAAAATACACATTTTATTTTATTTCATTTGGGGGGATGGGGGTGAAAGAAACGCCAATTTGGAAATTATTAAAAAATGCGTAAGCTTTAATTAATTATTATTATTTTTTTTTTTTTTTAATTTGATTATAAAATGGTGATCGTCTTTAGTTAAATTAGACCTATCCCTAAATTTTACTTTGGGGGGGGGGATTGTTTTAAACCAATATCATATACATATTACAAACAAACGTTTCTATCATATAATGTTTTCTTCACTAAAAAATTTTCATTTTAAAAGTGGATATTATTTTCTGGATAAAACTTTACTCATTATTTTGACAACAAATATTTCTTCTGACGTAAAATATATTTTATGCATTCTTTGTGATGAATATGAAAATAGTACATAATCTTTTAATCAGGTGATCCCTTTGAATTTGTAAGAGAGTTTTTCAAAAAACAAAAACAAGGAAAATGAAGTTTTGGAGGAAATGGTCTATAAGTAAGTGATATATGATTTTACTCTTTTAATCATTTAAATTTAGAAATTAAAGGTACCTTTAATTAATTAATTAATATTTATTTTATTTTATTTATTTATTTTTATTTTTTGAGAAGTATAAAAAGTTATTTTTAAAATTTGAAATAGATAATCAGTTAGGATTATACTTGAATCTTATTTGATATACTAAACACAACTATACAATACTTCTAAATATATATATATATCTGTTTTGGTAGCATATTAAATGAGTAGTAATGACTTCCAAACTGAACATGTAAATTTACTTAAATTAGTAATGCACAACCTACAGGTCAAGAACTAAATATGGCTCTTGAGAGGTTAACTTGTGGCCTCTAAAAATCTTATAATTGTTAATTTGAAGTTTTTTTTTTTTTTTTTTTTTTTTTTTTAACATTGTAATTATTAAATTATTTTCATTTAACAATTATCTATAAATCTAATTTTTTTAAAAAATTGTGGATTAACTTTCTTACTGTAAATGATAAATTTAACAACTATGCTGATATATATATAAACAGGCATTAACTTTGGTAATAGCCTTTTATAGCCTAATCTGCTTATTGTGATGTAAATAATTCATTTACCTTTTATGTTTCCATATTTTAAATTAATTTTATTAATATTTTTAATTTTCATAGCAACAGAAGTTACTTAGTGAGGATCAAAGAACATCATGGCGTACATTGCGTTCTGGCCACTAACCCTTTTTATTCTTTGGGTCAAAAGGTCAAATATATATATCCAAATAATTTTATTTACATAAGAGAAAAGAGGAATCAATTTACTTATTGGCTAGAATGCTGTAAAAAGAAAAATGCATACAAAAATAATGTTTGTAAGAAAACTAATCTGCTGCATCAAAATTAATCAATTTTATTTTCCAAACCACACTAGTAATTCCAAATTAAGTAGGATATAAGAATTAATGATTTTTAAAATTTGAATAAGTATTCATATAAACTAATATATATATTTATTATTAATAAGTAGGCACTCTCTCTCCAAATGATAAAATGGTCATTATTTTAAAACAGAAGCAAAACAAATCTTTCTCACCTCTTGAGAGCTGCTGAAACCCAACTGAATTTAAAACTGCCGGAATAACAGAAGGTGGAGTCAGAACCATCACCCTATTGGTTCTCAGCATGGTGTGATATGACATCACCACTAGGAAAGAAGAACCAATTTTTCTCCTGTGTGTGTGTTGCAGTAAAGCAAACACAACAGGGTGAGTTGAGCCAGCTGAGAGAAACAATGCATTTAAGTGCAGAAAACGATCTTATTTAACATTTAAAAAGAAGTGATGTTTTTAACATCACATTACCCCTAACGACCATTAAAAAAATTTGGAAGACTAAACATGTGAATGGAGAGTGCATACCTACATTTACATGAAGGATTACAAATTTTTTTTTTTTTTTTTTTTTTTACTTACATGTGAAAAAAAAAATATCCATATTGAGTACATAATATTGTAGGAACGGCCATTAAAGGCATGAATGTAACAAAGCAAATTTTTAAGCAACCGAAAGGTCTTACAATACTCTTAATAACATGCACTTGATAAAAAAATTTAGAAATTTTGAGAACAATGTACATGTGACACAAAATCTGAACCAAACACAATACAAAATCGATAAGTAAAGCTGAAACAATAAAATTCCGACAAACAACCCAATATCAACGCCTACCCTGGTAGGTGATCAATTCTACCAAAATAGGCGAGGAATACACCATTTCATCAAAAACAATACTATTTCAGCACTGTGGTTACAGACATTCTCAAATAAAAGATTTTATTGATACAAAAGTGGTCAGTGACATATCTAACAATATTTATTAGGATATTGACAACTAATAAAATATATCTATAAATGCAAACAGACACAGCTTTTATCAACAAGTGACATGAGTAAAAAAAAACATTGATACCTTTTAAAAAAAAAATAGTATTATAAACAGAAATATTGAAAATCATACAAAGTGCTGCAAAATTTCTTTCCTATAAATTTGTAAAAATAATTAGTTAGAGCGAATAAAAAAATTGCATGACATGGCAAAAGAATTTTAGTGGATGTACAATTTCAACAAAAATATTTAACCAATAGTCTTGATATTAAATACCATCTACCGATTAATCAATGTATAAGTATACACATGAAAGAACAACTATACTAAATAAATGTCAAAGAAATCTTGTTAACAACTGATAAAACAAAATCAGTTATATTTCAGTATAAAATATTTACAGATGACCTCTTGAAGCATTATTATGAAGGAGAAAAAAAAATCAAAATAAGTATCAATACAAATGTCAAAATAATCTTACATATAAATATTACATTAGATACGGAAAAGGCATTCCAAGTACTCGAGTATAATATTCGAATAAGACTTTTTAAAATTTTATCATTACCATTATTATTATTATTATTTAAAGAATATACATATTATAAATGGAAATAATAACTGTGAGTGGCTACTGAGGCCACCAAGTTAGATTACTAAACAAAATCAAAAATGCACTTAATATAAACGCCAAATAATACTCAAATAAACATACTATCAGATATAACCAAAACAAAACTGCAATGTCAATAATCACAATAAACAAAAAATTTTATCAAACATTATACACATTTATATACATATCATGTGTGGATTGTGTATTAATTTGATTGTGTAATATTGTGGATGTAGTGTATACTTGTGTTGTATAAGTGATGTTTGTGTCTGTGAAAATGGTGTGGAAGCTTCCAGAAATTGTATTTAATAACCCAATATATTTATAAACATGACAATGTGTAGGAATTAATATATGAAAAGAATGAAGAAAAATTATGTATACACATATAAATATGCAAGTTTCCGATACATATAACACACACATACTGTACATTTTGAGCAGTAAATAATTATAGTATAGTTATCAAATTTAACAAATAAGACAATATACAAAATAAATCAGCATAACAGAAGATTTATATTCATATTAACTACAATACACACTGCACTAAGTTTTTGTAGATATTCAACATTTGCCACAGGAGAAAATATATATATATATAACTACACAATATATAATAGGACAATATACAAAATACAACTTATCAAATATACCTGTACCAACTCATACTTGTTTACAACAGGCAACTTTGGTGAATGAATTGCTTATCAAGTCCCCTAAAAAAAAACTTAAAAAAAAAAAACATGTTAAAAGAACATTTGTGAAAATGGAAACAAAAAAAACAAAAAACAAAAATTAAGTTTTGCATCTTGGTCTGAGATCATAATGAGACTGCGGTTGAACAATCCCAGCTGGTTGACCTGTCAGAATTGTTTGTGGAATGAGATGTTGCTTTCTTTTATGCGCCAGGATGACACGGTCTATGTTAATAGTGAATGGTTCAGCCCCTTCATTTTCGAATTCTCTGACGGAGAGTAACACGTCAGATATTACTTTTTGAACTGAATATGGGCCTATAAATCTTGGTTTAAATGTATCTTTGGTTTTTATAAAGACCATATCATTTTCTTTGAATTTCCGGAGAACTGCTTTTTTATGTTGTCTAGTATTACGTTGGTTTTGGTAAAACTTCATGTTATGATGCACTTGCCTAAAGATCTGTTTCATTGATTCCATGTACCTATGGTATTCATATGGAAATTCCAGTGTTTCTAACTGAGGAGCTTCAAACAAGTCAAAGATGCTTGTTAGTGACCTGCCAAAATGCAGAAAGGCTGGAGAATATCCAGTTGAAGAATGAACGGTGGTGTTATACAGGTTCTTGTGTATCATCAAAGCCTGATGAAAATCAAATCCTTCCTTGGTAAGAGTGGAAATTGAGGATTTAATGCTGGTATTAATTCTTTCTGATGAGCCTTGTGTTTGCGGGTGTCCTGATGATGAATGGGAGATTGTAATTTTCAATGTCTGTGCCAAGTTGTTAAAGATGTTTGCTGTGAACTGTGGGCCTAAGTCTGAGAGTATCGCAGAGGGTCGACCAAAGGTAGTAATGTATCCCGTAATGGCTTTAACTACAGCTTGTGCTGTTGCATTTTTTACTGGTACCAATTCAATATGTTTAGAAAAATGATCGAGGAATGTTAACACATGGAAGCCATTGGAGAAAGGACCCAAAAAGTCCATGGAAACTAACATACTCGGCGCAGAAGGAACAAACATTTCCTGTAGTGGAGCAGGTGGAATTCTGTGCGGTTTATATTGAATACATAATGTACAGGACAGAACAAAGTTTTTTACATCTTCAAATAATCCTGTCCAATAAAAGTGTTTAAGTATTCTTCTGTATGTATTTCTAATTCCAAAGTGAGGCATGTGACAAATTTTTAATACTTTAGGTTTTAACTTTTGTGGTACTACAATTTTTGTTTTTGGAGAGTTTTCAGGCTGGTGAAACTTTCGTTTGATCATTAACAGACCTGTGTCCGGATGGACAAAATAATTTTTATATTTAGGAGAAGGTTTCTCCGAAGTGATATCGACAATAATTTTTAGCAGAAAGTCATCTTCTCTTTGCTCTTTAAAAAAACATTCTTCCGAGATTTCCATCATAAGATTATCTGCGTCAGAGCTGTTTAAGGAACGACTGAGTGGAGCAGCATCGTTGCTTAACAACTGAGGTAAGGAAGAACGATGAGGCTCTGATGAGGTGAGTGACTTATCAGATTTTTGTGTGACATTGAAATGATGGAGTTCAATTGTTGGAGAAGCTGAAGAAATGGGTAAATTGTTAGCCTCTTTAATTAATTCTGGGTTTGAGTTAAGATCTTGAGTGTATGCAGAAAAGTCTTCTCTTGAAAAATAGTCTGCCAAAACATTTGTTTTACCTTTTACATATCTGAATGTGTATTGATAGTTTGATAATTCAATCAGCCATTTAGTAGTTAGATCAGCAGGAGAGGAAATTTTCTTATAGTGTTCGAGTGGTCTGCTATCGCTGAGAATGGTGAAAGGTTGGTTGAAAAGGAAAAATTTAAATGCACTGACTGACTTAGCTATGGCCATCAGCTCAAGCTTGATGGCTGAATATCGCTGTTCTGATTTAGATAGTGTTTTACTAAAGTAACTAACCGGAAGCAGAATGCCTTCCTTTTCTTGTAGAAGAACCCCTGAAATAGCAATTTTGCTAGCATCTGTATTAAGAAAAAATTGTTTTGACCAATCGGGTAAAGAAAGAAAAGGTTTAGAGAAAAAAACTTTCTGTATTTGTTTAAAGACTTCAGCATGTTCCTCTGTCCATTTAAATGTAGTTTTCGGAGATGTTAATTTTATCAAAGGATCAATTAATCGCGAGTAGCAGGGAATGAGTTTTCTGTAGAATCCACACAATCCTATAAATCTTTTTAGTTGTTTTCTGGTTGCTGGGATAGGAAATTGAGTAATTTTTGTAATGTTGGAAGAAATAGGATGTATTTTCTGATTTTGGATGCTGAAACCGAGATATTCAATAGATGACTGATGGAATTTACATTTCTTTGGAGACAATGTCAGATTGTACTTTTGTAGAGTAGCTAAAAGTGTTTGTAATTTTTCTGTTGTTTCCTGGAAAGAGTCACTTCCTATAATAATGTCATCCTGGTAAGCATATATGCCTGAACAATTGCACTCTTGTATAATTGTGTCAATAAGCATTTGGAATGTTGATGCGGCTGATCTCAGCCCAAACATTAATCTTTTAAATGAATAAGTTCCCCATTGTGTAGTAAATGAGAGACGTCGTCTGTATTCTTTAGGTAATGAAATTTGATGATACGCTGAGGGAAAGTCTAATGTTGTAAAATATTTAAATTTTGAGATGTTATTTATTATCGTATCAATTCTTGGAAGAGGATAAGTGGAGCATCGAATCATAGAGTTGATTAACCTTAAATCTAGGGCCAATCTAAAGGAAGGTTTATCCTCCTTAGACACAGCTTTCTTTTTAACCATAAGCATTGGGCATGCCCATTCAGAGATATTTCTCTCAATGATCCCTGCATCCAGTAATTTGTCAAGTTGATCTTTTGCCTCTTCTTGAATAGCTTGTGGAATAGGAAAAGGGTAAGTTTTTAAGGGAATATCTGAAATGAATTTTATATGTGGAGTGATATGATCGGTGTGTCCAATCGACTTTAGTGAACATGAAAATACAGAGTTAAATTTCTGAAGAATATCTTGCATTATTACCCTTTCTGTAGGTTTTAAATGCTGAATAGAAAAATTATTTACATTAAATTCTTTCTGTCTTAAGGATAAAACTTCTGGTGTAGCCTTAATTAGATTACACATGTGATCAGGTGTATTTGTTGCAAGATCCAAGGAATTTTCTTCTATTTTATCTATCTCTGAAATGTATCCGCAAACGGTATTTTTATTTATATGCAGTTTCTTGCTCGAATTATTATACATAGGAATAAAAAATTGAATTAATTCTTGTTTAGTAGAATTTTCCTTGATATGTTGTACCTCCATAAGAGAAGGATAGGACACAAGTGGACAATGCTTGTTAGACGATGTAAACATTACTAACTGATTTTCTGGAATAAGCGTGGACCGCACAGGCACATATATAGTATCCTGTGGATCAATCGTAATCTTCTGGGTAAGCCAACATTTTTGATAAGAGGGTAAGTTCTCTTTATGAACATCAATTTTAGATTTTTTATATCCAGTTTGGAGAAAATCCATATGAGTAGCTATCTTATGTGATGCCCGATTCATATCAGATTCAGATGATAGAAGACTGCAAGAGGGTACAGTGTCTAGAATATCTAAAGCATTTTCATTAATTTGTATTTTGTTATTGTGTAAATTGATAACTACATGATGGGACTTTAAAAAATCAAAGCCAAGTATACCAATAAATTTAGATTCAGTTGGTATTTCAATAAGAAAAAAGGTGTGTTTGTAAAAAGTTTTCCCTATTTTAAAGGAAATGCAAACACATCCGTCACATTGGACTATAGAGTTTACTGTAGATATCTTGACTCTTGAAGCAATTCTTTTGTAATATAATTTGTTTTGATTTTGTAAGAAGTAATGTTTTGAGAGTAATGACACAGAAGCTCCTGAGTCGAGAAGAAAATTCTCTAATGTTTTGTTTAACAGTAATTGTATGATGGGGAGATTGGGCAGATCATTGTCTGTGTGTAACAAGAATTCCAGTGAATTAACTAATATGCAGTCTCCATTTTCCTCCACACTCGGGGACGTTACCAATACAGGAGATGTTGTCTGTATCGCAACAGACTTGACTTTGCGTTCTAATGACAAAGGGAACTTTGCCTGTGTGTCTGGAGATCTCAGAATGATTTCATTGTTATTTACAAAAAAATTATTAGGTAGATTAGAATATGTTGAGTTAGTCTGTGAAAAGTTGTTATGGTAATTGACTTTATTCAAACCTGACCTATATGAGGAACTCTTTGTATTTAGGAGTTTAGTGTCACTTCTACCATTCTCCACTTCTAGTCATTGTGAATGACTACTTTTGGTTTGAGGGGAGTTGGATTTAAATGTTTTAGGGGCCCTGGCTCTCCGTGACATGTCTCTATAAGGTCTAGAGAAAGTTTGCCCATTACGATATCTGTGAGAAAACTTATTATTTTGTAATTTTCTGAGTGCAAAGCACCTCTGAGCAGAATGTCCAGGTCTTTCACACCATTGGCATTGAATCGTGTGCGAACCTTTATTTTGTGGAAATTTATTGTATGGCCGCTTGCTATAAGATGAATTGTTAATCTTAGTCAAATTGTTTTCTGAGTTTGTACCTATCACTTCACTATCTATTTTATGATTGAAGTTCTGAATAGTAGCAAAAGATGTTCCTGGTAAGACAGGGTTTACTTGCAAGTTATAAATTTCCTGGAATTTTTCGAGACATTCCACCATCTGATAAAAGGTTGTGGCTTTTTGTGATAGTAGATGAATTCTAAAGTGGGGCGGAATGAGATCATTGAATTTTGCGATTAGTAGTTGTTCAAGGGCTTTTTCTTCCATATCAGGAAAACGTTTTCTCACTAAATTTTCAAGCTTATTAGCAAAAATATTAATATTGACATCGGACTCAAACTTAAATTCGTTAAATTGTTGTGCTATTGCAGTTGCCGACTCTACCTTAAAATATTTCTTAAATATATTAAATAACTCTTTTGTATTTTTGGCTTTTTGGCAAGCTGGGGAGGAGACATAAAACTTAAGAGCAGTATCTGCCAATTTTGATTTCACAAAAGCCAAAGCATGGGATTCTTCCCATTTGCTGTTCTCAATTTTAAATTTCACTTGTTCAATAAAAAAATCCAATAAATGAGGGTCTCCAGAAAATGGCGTTACTAAAGTTTTGAATGGTAAACCTCTTGTCAATCCTTTGTTAGAAGCCATTATTTTTTGTATATATATGAAACTACTATATTGGCTATAAAACTACATGTGTTGATGGCTATTTGCATGTAATAAATTCACGTAGTTGAGTGGAGAGAGAGATACCTACAATTTTTTTTTTTTTGAGCCAAGAATACAAAGTTCTGTTGACTATTATTTATTTAATCAGTTATTCAAAATATATTGAACCAAAAAAAATTTTTCATTTGTACAAAGTTCCAGCATATCACAATTTTTGAAACAGGGAATTGTCTTATAGGTCACTTGGTATCAATCATATTCAATCACCAAAAAATGTTATTGGTTATGTGACTTTAAAAATAATTTCAGTAATTCTAGCAATAAAACTAAAATAACTTATTCAAAATAAACAATCTCTACAGTATCATTTATTCTTAAGAACAATAATTAAGTATTCCTTTCATTTCTCAATCTTTTCCCATCTGATCACAATTTGACACCACCGGCACCAAATGTGATGTAAATAATTCATTTACCTTTTATGTTTCCATATTTTAAATTAATTTTATTAATATTTTTAATTTTCATAGCAACAGAAGTTACTTAGTGAGGATCAAAGAACATCATGGCGTACATTGCGTTCTGGCCACTAACCCTTTTTATTCTTTGGGTCAAAAGGTCAAATATATATATCCAAATAATTTTATTTACATAAGAGAAAAGAGGAATCAATTTACTTATTGGCTAGAATGCTGTAAAAAGAAAAATGCATACAAAAATAATGTTTGTAAGAAAACTAATCTGCTGCATCAAAATTAATCAATTTTATTTTCCAAACCACACTAGTAATTCCAAATTAAGTAGGATATAAGAATTAATGATTTTTAAAATTTGAATAAGTATTCATATAAACTAATATATATATTTATTATTAATAAGTAGGCACTCTCTCTCCAAATGATAAAATGGTCATTATTTTAAAACAGAAGCAAAACAAATCTTTCTCACCTCTTGAGAGCTGCTGAAACCCAACTGAATTTAAAACTGCCGGAATAACAGAAGGTGGAGTCAGAACCATCACCCTATTGGTTCTCAGCATGGTGTGATATGACATCACCACTAGGAAAGAAGAACCAATTTTTCTCCTGTGTGTGTGTTGCAGTAAAGCAAACACAACAGGGTGAGTTGAGCCAGCTGAGAGAAACAATGCATTTAAGTGCAGAAAACGATCTTATTTAACATTTAAAAAGAAGTGATGTTTTTAACATCACACTTATGAGTGACTTTTGCTCTTAAAAGATAGCACACCTTTAATTAAATGAATTACAAAATACTTCAAAGCCAATATTATTTTTAAAAAGATAGTTCTTTAATTTACTTTGTGCAACATTCTTATTTTCATCAACTAGAATACTACTAGCAAATGGAGACTATGTACACAAACTCCATAGAGGTTCTGCTGATTTGTTGCATTTTAAAGGAAGGGGGAAAAAGAGAGGGCTTCACATAAAAATTAAAAAGCCACTTGGAAATATAATAGAATTTATAAATATTTATGTTTGCAATACAAATTTCTATTTATATAAATTATTCCTTTGGATATTTTTTCATATAAATTTGAAAGATGAAATTATCCTTGGCATAGACAAATAATTTATTAAAGTTGAAATACAGATATTGATTTGTTTTTAAATGTTTCCATTAAAAAAATAAATAAATAAATAATCAGTGAAAAAAAAAAAAAAAAAAACAGCTGTTTTATAAGGACTTTATTGCTGTTGCCGAAATTGCTTCCGGGGTTTGATGGGCTTGTGCCAATGTTTTGTTTTCAAATGTCTACAAGAATTGATACCGCAAATCGCATCATGAATCAATACTTTTTATCATTATAAAACATATTAAAAGAAATTTTTAGGTAGTTGTGGTTGTGTAGGTTAAGGCCGATTCACTAAGCTACAGTCCTAGGCCTATTGGGTGGGATTCCCTCAATGGGGGTCTTACTAAGGGGTCCTAGCCCATATTTGCGTGAGTTTCAGGGAAAACCACAAGAAATTTTTAGCAATAAATAATTATTTTAGTTTGCCGCTTGTTTTGAAGTTCACTGAAATAAATTAAACCTCTTTTTAGATTAATAAAGCAAACATTTAAAATTGTAACAGAAAATTGAGCTACTTCACAATGTATGAATCGGAAAATACATGTAAACCTGTGCAGCAGCAATCACTTCCATGCATGTATGTAGGAAAGAAAGAAAGAAAAAAAATCCCTAAATGCAGCTAATTAGTCAGTTGTGCATGAATCTAAAAATGCATGAAAATCTGTACAGCAGCAATCACTACCATGTACACATGCACGCTCCCCATGCATTAAAACAAAATAAAATAAAACCACTGGATACAGCTAATTTTGTCATGCATGAACAAGAAAATTTATAAAAAATGGAAAATGTCACAAAACCACATTCTATCAAAAATCGAAAAACATCTCATTCCGATACAATATATGAATAAAATCAATATCCAATATGGGGAACACACGAAAGTGGTCGACGCAAAGACAACACTCTGATAAGAAAAGGTTAGCAGAAAAAAGTGTTGATACTCTGAATTATATCCTGAATTGATACTTTTCATTTTTAACCAAAATTATACAAGTTTGATGGTGAATTGTGCTTGGTGATCTATATTAAAGCTTAGCCAAAAGAAAAAATGCAGGATCAAATAAAAGTGTTTGGATATTTTTCAAAAGAATTAAAAAAATGTGTTTAATACTTTTTAACTTCTAACACTTGGCAAATTATTCCTTTTTGGCAAATTCAATTAAAAATTACTAATTGAGAAATTTTACGCAAACTAAATAAGATTTATGTAGAAATTCCCCCCTCCCCCCCCCAATTTTATTATTCTTTTATTACACATTTTTTTTTTTTTTTTTTTCTTTTTAATATGAATATTTAACACTTTACTTTAATTTTTGTTACTTAATTTCGTACTTTCATATAAGCTATGACTAAAAATACATTTAAAAATAACTCAGGTGTCTTGTATTGATGAAATCTTATAAAAAAGCTAATAAATATGAAACAAGTTTTATTTTAACCATAGAAAGATTATGCTAGTAAAAATTATACAAAACAGGGTAGCTAGCATTTAAACTTTTCTAAATCCCCTGACTATTTTTCGAGAGTTTCCTCTGCTTTTTCCTGATTTTTACCATTTATTTCCAATGAAAATTTTATGACATTAGTGAAAAATTTAGTAATTTAAAACAACATAAATAACTTAATGATTAATAGAGCTTATTTTCACAAAATTTGTCAAAATTTCCTAACTTTAAAGGAAATTCCCTGACTTTTCCAGATTTTCTGCATTCCCTGACTTTTTCCTGATTCTTTGAGTTTGCCTGACTGCTAGCCATCCTGTAAAAACTAAGCTTTTGTCTACGAAATTTTGAAAAATTGTAAAAAAAATAAAATAAAAATACAGGTCCAACTGTCTAAACCTTATTTTAAATTTTCTTCTTCATATATATATATATAAATAAAAGAACATTAAAATTATTAATATAATACTGACTGTCACTCAATACAGTCATAAATCGAATGAACATACACTATATTATAGAAACATTTTTTGGTTAACTTTCCAAGTTTAACACTAAAAAATTTTTTAATGTTGTAGATAATGTGTAATAAAGTAGAAATATTATATTTTACTATAAATGCTTGCCGCTCTAATGCATAATTTAAAAAAATGTGCTCTGCTCTGCTCAAATGGATTACAGTATATATGCCTCTCAAAAATAAACAAATAGAAAATTTCAGTAAGTCAAGATTTTAAGATTTATTCATTTATTATTACTAATTTTTAAAATCATAATAAGAATTTTAATTGATTTATGTTTAGCAAAACTAAGAAGCACTAAAATGTATGAAATGCAATATTAATATTATTAGTGTTTTTGATTTATTTATATAGTAATCATTTTGAACAAATTAATTATTATTAGACATTCATAACAATTTCTATAATTTTTATTTTTTCCTTTAAATAAAAAACAATAAAAGCTAAAACAAAACATAAAACTTCCTTAAAAAAATTTGCTAACTCATTTCACGCACTGACATTATTTTTCATACATTTCTTTTCCATTCAATGAAAATAGATTAAGTGTTATAACCGAATATAATACCATTTCTCTTTAATATAAAATAATATTTATGACTTTATATGAATTTTAAAGGATTGTGAAAATGAATTTGGGATGCAGCAATTTTTGTTTAACTATTCCAGAGTCCTGAGCCCAACCCTCCTTGCTCTTCAATATTGTAATTGTTTTTTGTGTGTATTTTGACTGGTGTCAATCCATTTTCTTATTTTTTCATTCTTGTGATTGTGCATGTGTTTTTCTCCCGTGCCTTTTTTATTTTATTTTTTATTTCTTTCTCCTTTTCTTCCCATGTAAATCTGCAGTGATACTAATTTTAATTGACAAAAACTATTTTAATTAACTATATAATGCTTATATTTACTTACTACATAATGTTGCCGTAAATATATAAATAAATAGATAAGATCAAAGGGAAAAAATAAATAAATAAATAAATAAAAGCACAGCTCAGCATGGAGGAAAAAAGAATAAAAATATTTAATCACAAGTGCAAAACCCCCAATAAATGTAACCAACACCAATGAAAATATGCACAAAAAATAGAACAAACACATTGAAGATTACTAATTGCAGGGCTTGGCTGGGGCTCGAAGATCTTCAGACAGAACTTGTTGCATCACGGAATACACTGCTCTTAATGGTGATAAGGGTGTGCATGTGAACCACCATCTCACCTTTATTTTGTATTTCAAATTTTTTAATTCTTTACTCAAGCTAAACCTTTTTTGTGGAGTACTTAACACACAAATATCTATCATAAACAAGAAATATTATTATTTGATAATTTGAAAGATATACCAGAATTCAACAATATTTAATTTTTATCAATTTTATTTTTGAAGATACTGTTAATTTGGTATTTATTATCATTCTAGGTTTTTCAAGAAAATTCTTCAGTGAAGAAACCCTTTCTAATATTGACATGACATAGCAAATAAATATAATAAATTATTTTGCTTTAGAAATGGTGTACTGTCATTCATTGTTGAATTAAAATGTTTAATTATTTTTTGGGATTTTTTTCTCTTTTTACAAATTTCCGTAATAACATAGGACAATAATTAAAACTAAAACCAACAATATTAAATAATAATCATCATGTGCATTTATGAACAATATACATGATAATGTCAATTTATTAAAACTGAATGATTTGATAAAAATATCCTGAAATTGATTGAAGTGACATTTTAACAAATTAAGGGCCTAGCTTGACTGATAGTTTAACCCAAATTATTCCATGGAGAAGTTTTTTTAATAAATTACTCATTACCTGATATATCTTTTTAAAATTCTGTTTTCGCATTTAGAAAATTACCAACCATCAAAACATTTCTCTTTTTTCAAAAATTTTGTTAGATTTCGTTTTAAAGCTGCAAAGTGCAAAAATTGATTATGAGGATGTTTTGTACTTTATAGCTTCAAAATTAAATAAATAATAATAAAAAAAAAACATTAGGTAATAATTAATTTACAAAACAAATTTCTCCATGGTATAACATGTAGTCAGACTCCCAGTCAAACTAGTTAAAAATTTCAAATAATGATTATAATTTCTGAAATTAGTGAGGTTTAAATATAACCATGCAAAATATTCACTGAAAGTAATTATACTTTTCTTTTTTCTTTTTAAGGAAATATAGCATATATTTGAAATTTATAAAATTTGAATAAAAAAGAAATAAAAACTAATTTGTCTGTAAAAATATATAGAGAGAATAAACTTAGTAGCAGCTGTAACAGTAAAATATTTCAATATCAATATACAAATCTAGATTTAATAAGTCAACTTTTTGAAATATGAACAACAAAATATCTTAAAACAAAACTATATTCCATAATAAGGATTATGAATTCTTCTTTTTTTTTTTTTTTTTTTTTTTTTAACAGATATTTTCTTTTTCGCCTGATAAAAAATAGGAAAATTAAAATTACATACAGTAAATAATAGTTAATTTAAAAGAAAATTAATAAGAAAATCATTCGGATATTATAGGTTATTATTTAATTTTTAAACACTGACAAAATTGTAATTTAACTTTCAATTTTATAACCACTAATTTGTTGCTATTGTAAATATAGTTCTTTCAATACTTGAAAGTTATTATTTATTTATTTTTTAATGAAACTTCCTTCATAGTAAACGTGTTCTGTACCTTAACTATTTCACAATTCCTTTTGTAGTAAAAAGGCGCTCCAAAATTGGTGCAAAATAATAAAAATGAGAAATTTTTAATCAAGCACTATAAAATGTAGAAACACACATTTCTTTCAATTTGAAATAATTAAGCATAAACTGTCATCAGGGGATAAAAATAAACAACATTAAAAATGAGCAGTTGACACTTATGACTTTTTTTTTTTTTTTTAATGAGTATTATTTTTAAAATTCCTATATGGTCATATAATTTATATATTAAATATTTGTTAAAAGTATTAAACATATTTCATGTCTTCCATTGTATTTGTTCAACAAGGAAATTATAAACATAAATCTCATTTATTTCATACTAGCAGGCTTTGCCCGCTTCACTGGTCATTATACTGAAATGAATTCTCAAAATACCCTATCACAATAATAATAATAAAAAAAAAATCATTGAAATCAGTCAAAATCTAGGTTAAAGTTCTCACTACCTTCGGTAGTGGTTTTCCTACACGCCACACTTTGAGTCAGGAGCAACAATGCCTTCGGTAGCACTTTGCCTGCATTTTACTCCCCCTCCCTCATGGGTAAAGTGAAAAGATTTGCAAAATCACATCAAAGTACATATTATGTACATTTAATCTAAACGCACACACCAAAATTCGCCATTCTAAGGTAATTTGCAGCAGATTTAAGCTTGAAAACATGTTTTTTGCCCCGCTCAACCCTAAGAGAGGAGAGGGGAGGGGGAGTAATTTCAGAAAATTTCTTTATAGTTTATGTTGCATACACATACATAACCGACAGATTAAAAAATCAAGATCCTGAGATAATCTGAAGCAGAGTTATGTTTTAAAACATGTTTTTAACACACACACACACCATGGTTTTTTTAGTTGTTCTTAAAAGAAAGAAGGGGGAGGGAATTTTGCAAAATGTCTTTATATTATGAATTAGATACATGTAACTGACCCACACATTAAAAAGGTTCTTCCTAAGATAATTTACTGCAGCATTACGCATGAATACATGTTTTTTGCCCCCCTTGGTAGGGTGAAATTTCACAAAATCACTTTGTAGTGTGTGTTGAATATGCATAAGCAGTCCACACATTAAAAAGTGACATTCTAGGATAATTTTCAACAGAGTTGCGTATGGAAACATATTTTTTACCCCTAACCCTCAAAAGGGGGGAGGACACGGAATTTCAAATAATCCCTTTGTAGTTTGTGTGTGTTGAGTACGCATAACCAATGGACATATCAAAAATTCACTTTCCTGAGATAATTTGGAGTAGAGTTACTCTTTAAAACATGTTTTTGCCCCCCCCCCCCCACCCTTAAAGGAAGGAAAGACAAATTTCACCAAATCCTTCTGTAGTGCGTGTTAGGAACGTATTGTGGTGAAGTAGAAATAGTCAAAATGAGAGAATAAATCAAAGATATGAAAATAGTCATAATCTAGAAATTATTCAAAAGAATGAACTGTTCAAAAAGATAAGGAATTAGTCGCAGTTATGACACTGTTGGAATTTAACGTGATCGTATTTCTGTATATAGAAATTCTGTACTTAAGATTATTGGTAGTTAAACTGGTCAGGTAAGTTTATAAGTTCAACTGTTTAGATGGAAAGCTTATAGTAATTGCGATCATATTAATTCACGTAATAGAATTTATTTCCACAACGTTATTTTAGATAAATAAGTGGAGTCATATTATCTTGGCAAAATCAAAAGGTCCTAAATGTTAAGTTCGCTTTTGATGGACCACACTGCGATGAAAAATGAACCTGAGATAATTTGGAGCAGAGTTACTCTTATAAGCGTGGTTTTGCCCCCCACCCCCACCCTTAAAGGAAGGAAAGACAAATTTCACCAAATCCTTCTATAGTGCGTGTTAGGAACGTATTGTGGTGAAGTAGAAATAGTCAAAATGAGAGAATAAATCAAAGATATGAAAATAGTCATAATCTAGAAATTATTCAAAAGAATGAACTGTTCAAAAAGATAAGGAATTAGTCGCAGTTATGACACTGCTGGAATTTAACGTGATCGTATTTCTGTATATAGAAATTCTGTACTTAAGATTATTGGTAGTAAACTGGTCAGGTAAGTTTATAAGTTCAACTGTTTAGATGGAAAGCTTATAGTAATTGCGATCTTATTAATTCACGTAATAGAATTTATTTCCACAACGTTATTTTAGATAAATAAGTGGAGTCATATTATCTTGGCAAAATCAAAAGGTCCTAAATGTTAAGTTCGCTTTTGATGGACCACACTGCGATGAAAAATGAACCTGAGATAATTTGGAGCAGAGTTACTCTTATAAGCGTGGTTTTGCCCCCCCCCCTAAAAGGGGGGGAAAGGGAGAAATTTTGTAAAATCCCTTATAGTATGTGTTGGGAACGTATAAACAACCCAGACATTAAATTTAATGTTACTGAGATAATTTGAAGCAAAGTTATGCGTGGAAGCGTGTTTATTCCCCCCCCCCCCCCACACACACACGCCGAGGGGGAAAGGGGGGTATTTTTGCAAAATCCCATTACAATGGGTGTTAGACACACATAAATAAGCCACACACACTAAAATTTGTGACTAAAGCTCCTATATTTAATAAAGAAGCATCAATAAACTGGCGTTGTAAAAATATTACTTACAAACTTTGAATAAACACCATAAAATGCAATAAACTCGCAACAATTGTTTCGGGTCGAAAAACACACGACCCTTCATCAGGCGAATAAAGTAAGCACGAGTGCTGCAGTCAAAGCGGCAACGCACAAAATCGCTTAAAATGAAAAGAAAAACTTTATAAAGTAGAAAATAAATATAGCTACTGGTGTGAGTAAAATTGTAGAAGAAACAAGAAAATAAATAAATGAGTGAGTTTAAAACATGTAACAATCTAAGGATGACAAAAATTAAACGAAAATCTAAGTTATGTGAGTAATTTCCAAGCATCAGAGAAGAAAGGAGTGGAAGAAATATCATTAACAAGATTTTTCGAATTTTAGAGATTTTAAATAATTAATTTCTTTCGAAAGAATAGACGGATCAGAACAAATGTGTAAGGCACGATAAACGTAAGTGTAAAAAGCAGACTTTCTTTCGAAAGAAATTAATTATTTAAAATCTCTTGCTCTCTCTCGTGGCTATAACCCATCTATCATCGATAAAGCTCTATATAAATTTAAGAATCCTAAACGTTCTGCTCCCAAACTAAACGATCACAGTCTCATCCCAGTTGTTTTACCTTTTTATTCTTCACTCTCTTTTAAAATCTCTAAAATTCTTTCACCGTTTGGTTTCAAAGCTATTTACAAACCCGTCAATAAAATTAAATTATCTTCTCTTAAGGATCCCATTCCCACCGAAAACCGTTCTGGAATTTATTTAATTCCGTGTTCGTCCTGCAACTTAGGTTATATTGGTCAAACTAGGAGGCGTTTGAAATACAGAATAAATGAGCACCGTCTGAATGTTCGTAATGAAGAGATTACCAAATCTTCTGTTGCTTCCCACTGCTGGTCTCAAGGTCATCGTTTTGATTTTTCCAAAACTAACATAATTTCATCTCCAGTCTGTTCTTCCCATTTGGATATTCATGAAGCATTTTACATATTTAAAAATTCGAAAAATCTTGTTAATGATATTTCTTCCACTCCTTTCTTCTCTGATGCTTGGAAATTACTCACATAACTTAGATTTTCGTTTAATTTTTGTCATCCTTAGATTGTTACATGTTTTAAACTCACTCATTTATTTATTTTCTTGTTTCTTCTACAATTTTACTCACACCAGTAGCTATATTTATTTTCTACTTTATAAAGTTTTTCTTTTCATTTTAAGCGATTTTGTGCGTTGCCGCTTTGACTGCAGCACTCGTGCTTACTTTATTCGCCTGATGAAGGGTCGTGTGTTTTTCGACCCGAAACAATTGTTGCGAGTTTATTGCATTTTATGGTGTTTATTCAAAGTTTGTAAGTAATAAAGCTCCTATAGATTTCTATGGATGAATTTAGTGCTAAAAGAGGGGGGGGGTGTCAAATTTGCCCCCTCGTAACTTCCCCAAAAAATCAAAAATTGGAAAAAATCAAAAATGAGTTTTTGGAAATACCGTTAAGAAGCCGCTTGGCATTTTTTTTTTTTATTATTTCCATATCTTTGAGCTATTACTGGTAGAATTTTACTCAAAAATCTGTACTTTGCTAAATTTGCTGCCGAAAATCATTTTTACCCCCTCCCTTCCTTAAAATTCCCAAATTACAGAAAATGATTTTTTTGTACTTAAGTCTAGTCTCCCGATCTACAATTTCTTCACCGTGAAGTACTTTGGAGCCGAGTTATACTTATAAAGGTGTTTTTGCCTTCTGCACCTCCAAAAATAATTTTTACCCCCCCCCCCCTTAAAAATCAAAAATTCCAAAATCGTAGAAAATTATTTTTTTATTGTATTCAAGTCTAGTCTCCCCATCTGCAATTTCTTCACCATGAAGTAATTTGGAGCCAAGGTATGCTTATAAAGGTGTTTTTGCTTTCTGTTCCTCTGAAAATCATTTTTACCCCATTCCCCCTTAAAAATCCAAAATTCAAAAATCACAGAAAATGTTTTTTTTGTATTTAAGTCTAGTCTTCCCATATGCAGTTTCTTCACTGTGAAGTAATTTGGAGCCGAATTATGCTTGTAAAGGTGTTTTTGCCTTCTGCGCCTCCGAAAATCATTTTTATCCCCTCCCCCCTGTCTTAAAAATCCAAAATTCCAAAATCGCAGAAAAAGAATTTTTTGTATTCAAGTCTAGTCTCCCCATCTGCAATTTCTTCACCGTGAAGTAATTTGGAGCCGAGTTATGCTTATAAAGGTGGTTTTTGCCTTCTGCGCCTCCGGAAATCATTTTTACACCCTCCGCCCCCTTAAACATCCAAAATTGCAGAAAATGATTTTTTGTATTCAAGTCTAGTCTCCCCATCTGCAATTTCTTCACTGTGAAGTAATTTAGAGCCAAGTTATGCTTATAAAGGTGGTTTTTGCCTCAACCCCCCCCCCCCCGGGCGGAACAGGGGGGGGGCAGGGTATTTCCCACAAATCCTGTCTTAGTGAGTGTCAGAGTCCTAAAACCAACCTGCTCACCAAAAATTGTGACTCTATCTCCTATAGAATCACCTTGGCTGTGTTGAGTCAGTGATGAGTCAGTTATATTCAAAAAGAAATATTTGTAAACAATCAAAAAGAAATATTTGTAAGCTTAGGTATTTTTATATGCATATACTCATACACTTTTTTTAAGGGATAAAGCAATTTACTTTTAAGGGGATAATATATATACATACGTACACACATATATATATTTAAATACTCTTTTGTAATCCCAGACTTAGATATATGATTTTATTTTATTACAATTTCAAATTCTACAATAATTATTATTATTTTTCTTTAGTTATGACTAATTTTTTACTGTTAATAAAAATATAATTGGCAAATTTATGAAAAAAATGTCAAAACTTAATATAAAATAACCATTCAATCAACAATACATTTTTACTTTCTTCTATATGTAATATAGAGAAAGTATTGGATTCGCGAAAATTTTCGACCTCCGTTTTTTGACGGATCTACACGTTTTGGGATATCCTGAACACGAATTGATAGTTTTTAGAAAATGTCTGTCTGTGTGTCTGTGGTTTCGTGTTTTCACCGTATATCACGAACCAATGAATGAAATTGAACCAAACTTGGTACATAGTTGGACCCTGGCGTGGCATTGTGCTGATTAGATTTGGGGATCAATAGCCCAGCAGGTGGCGCTGAGATCGCATTTTATGTAAATTTTTAACATGGCAGTATAGGACAAATTTTCGTATTTTTTACCGTATATCACGAACCAATGAATGAAATTCAACCAAACTTGGTATATAGTTGACACATGACGGGGCATGGTGCTGATTACATTTGGGGATCAATCGTCCAGCAGGTGGCGCTGTGATCGCAAAATTTCGTATTTTTCACCGTATCTCACGAACCGATAAATGAAATTGAACCAAACTTGGTATATAGTTGGACCCTGACATGGAATGGTGCAGATTAGATTTTGGGATCAATCGCCCAGCAGATGGTGCTGTGATCGCATTTTATGTAAACTTTTAACATAGCAGTATAGGACAAAATTTCGTATAAATGTGGGGGGGGGGGGGGGGGAATTTTCAAGATGGGTATCTTTCGAAAGAACTCGTTGATAATAGCAAAAAAAATTTTATAAAAATATATTTTTTTTTTTACGAAATTTAACCAAACTTGGTATTTGGTCCCCGACATAAACTGGTGCTGATTACATTTGGGGATCAAAAGCTCAACAGGTGGTGCTGTGATTGCATTTTATCTAAATTTTTAACACAGCAGCATAGGGCAAAACTTTGTATAAATGGGCATAATAAGAGTTATTTTAAACTTGTGATTGTAAAATTAATATGAATTATTGATAATAGTAGTATTTAACTAGGAAAAAAATTTGGTGCATCGGGGGGCATCGCTTCCCCCCCCCCCCCGGAAGTACTCCCCAGGGGGGTAAATTTTCACAATGGGTATCTTTCATAAGATCTCGTTGATAATAGTAGTAGTTAACAAGGAAAAAAATTTTGTGCATGTGGGAGCATTGGTCCCCCCCCCCAGTGGGGGGGGGGGGTGCAAAGTTTCAAGATGGGTGTCTTTCGAAAGGTCTCATCAATACCTTTAAAACGAATGGTTGAACCATAATTCTGTGATAATTTAAAACAAAGTTATTGATTTCTTTTTCCTTTTAACAAAAAAAACTTAGAATTTTTTTTTTTTTTTTTTTTTTTTTTAAACGAAATTTAACCAAACTTGGTATTTAGTTGGTCCCCGACATAAACTGGTGCTGATTACATTTGGGGATCAATAGCTCAACAGGTGGTGCTGTGATAGCATTTTATGCAAAATTTTAACATGGCAGCATAGGACAAAAATTCGTATAAATGTGCATAATAAGAGTTATTTTACACTTGTGATTGTAAAATTAATATGAATTATTGATAATAGTAGTTATTTAAGTAGGAAAAAAATTTTGTGCATGAGGGGTCACAGCTTCCCCCCTTGGGGGGCGGGGGGGGGGGTAAATTTTGAAGATGGGTATCTTTCGAAAGGTCTCGTCAATACCTTTAAAATGAATGGTTGAACTATAAATCTGTGATAATTTGAAACAAAGTTATAAATTTTTTTTTACTTTTACCAAAAAAAAGAAATTTTTTTTTTTTTTTTTTTTTTTTTAAATATTGTTACTGATTGAATATGTATTGCTTTTAACAAAAAAAAAAAAAAAAAAGAAAAAAAATCGTACTTTTTTTTAAAAATATTGTTACTGATTGAATATGTATAGGAAAATATAGAAGAAAGTCTTGTGGTGGCCACAACATACTAGTTAATATTAAAATACAACTTTATCTAGAATTCTCAGAAAAATGTACAACAGATTAGAATTTCAAAATCATCAAAATAATGATTCTAAATAATTTTAAATTATTGTAGCCATTTACAAATATTCTTTAGTACTCTTACATATAATTTTCATAAATCAAAATTTAATGCACAAAAATGTGTAAAACTTTAAGGTGTATTTAAAATATATCAAGGACAATTTCATACAATGATTAATTACTAAAAAATAAAAAATAAAAAATACTTTTTTCTTTTCTTTTTTCTCAAATATGAAACTTTTATATACATTTTTGCACTTTCTTGAAAATTAATAGGGATTATTTGCATTACTGTAGTAGATCCTGTCATCAGTGAATTAGCCTTATATTTTCAGTTAGGGCTCTAATTTTTTTTTATTACAATTTTGAAGCCTGTGAAAAAAACTGCCATAATTAGGATTTGGATTGAGATATTTTTACAGTGATGTTTTTAATTACCATCAAATGTGATTACAAGTACTATAATTACTATTACATTTGAACAGAG
Source organism: Salticus scenicus (assembly GCA_963930645.1). Lineage (NCBI taxonomy): Eukaryota > Metazoa > Arthropoda > Arachnida > Araneae > Salticidae > Salticus > Salticus scenicus. Next base: position 134,410,500 of record OZ005654.1, read on the forward strand.
ATTTAAAACAAATGAAATAAATATAAAGAAATATGTAATCAAAACTTATACAAATTTATACATGGAAATTTGTTTTAAAAGATTATGCTAAATGCTTTTTTAGAAATCTGTTTTAAATTTTGTAAAACATAAATTCATTCTTGGATAACTGAGACTAAAAAAAAAAAAACTAAAATGCTTATTCTATTATTATTACAGTGAAACCCCGATCTATCGTTCCTGCATTCATTGTTTTCCCACATTGATCATTTTATTTCTATGGTCCTTGCACAAATTGTATTTAAATAATGTTAACGGAACCCACATGTATTGTTCTTCAAAAAGTCGTTTTTCCGCATTCATCGTTGTAAAATTTTTCTTCTGACCGAAATGAATTTGAAAATCAAGCAATTCCATATGGCATACAAATTTGAATTACTTCTTTTAACCTAAAATAACTCTTTTCCCCCATTTACATAGAGGATCAAAATTGTGATGCCATGTCTTAAGACCATCGATTCATTTTGTAATTTCAGCATGGCAGGAAGTAACCTGTCCAGTAATCCAGAAAATGCACTCGTGAAATGTGGTTACGTGCGAAATACCAAACAGAAGAACAAGAAAATGATGACGCTATAATGTAGATTAAGATTGGCTGTGTGTAATAGAGGATGCGTCTGGTACACAATTCAGTGATAATAATTGTATAAATCAAGACATTATAACATGTGGTATCCTAAAGCATAGAAGAAACATCTGATTTCAAATAATGAAAATAATGGCGAAGAAACAGAATAATTTTCATGCTGATGACATAATTATGGCGTTTGAGAACGCACAATCTTTTATATAGGCACATAAAATTACAGAAAAGGACCAGAAAAACGTTGTAAATCTGGAAGAATTCCTGTATAATTTATAAAAGGAACAAAAAAACCCAACATAAAATTACTGATTTTTAAAAATAAATTTTACTTAATGTTCTACAACACTGATTTATTTCTTTGACAGTTTGGAAAGTAACAAATTAGTTTTTAATTGTAGTATTACTGTATACATTGTGTCGTGTATTAATTCATAAACATTGTTCTCTTTGTGTTTTGACTTTAACAGGCATTCGTCGTTTTCCCGCTTTCATCATTTTTTTTTTTTTTTCCCAACCCCGGGAAAAAAGATGAATCGAGGTTCTACTGTATTTTTCTTGCACATTTTCTTGTTATGTAAAAACTCATATTTTTATCCTAAAATGCAAATAAAATGTTTCTGCAGAAGGAACAAAAGAAAAAAGAAAGAAAGAAAAGAAAGACTATTTCATGTTATGATGGTTTTACAAACAAATCAATGATGAAAAAATGAGTGCAGCAAGATAATTAATTTTTACCAATTTATTATAAACTACTATTTACACTATAACTATAAAAATAATTATTATTGTTGTCTTTGAGCAAGATTTTCATTTAAAAATATAAATAAAAGAATACCTATTGATACTCCAAATAAATATAAATGTAATAGTAATAGATGATGCTTAGAATAAAACCTTTTTATCAAGTTCTGAAATAAGGATCACATAGCATACTTACAGTAACATACAGTACAACGCAAAAGTTTAGATAATGACGTTATTTATCTTTAAAATTTAGAATTATGACATCAGAATTACAAAAACCTGTATATATATATTTAAAATATGTTTTAAAATGCTATAATCAAAAGACAGTCGTTTGATATGCTATAATTTTCTTTTTCTTTTGATAAAAATAAAAATTTGCTTGTCGCAAAAGTTTGGACACGATTATGAGTTTCTATGAATATTTGCTGGCATATACAAATTTAAAATCGATGATGTAACAGATTTTGAGTACTTAAGTTCTGTAAACGATAACGCTTCGTAATCGACATGCCGCAAGCTAAAAAAATTCAAGGGAATGAGGTTTCAATGATTTGGCAGTTGAAAGCTGAAGGGAAGCGTGTCTCATAAATTTTAGCTATTATTAATACATCTAAGAAATCTATTCATCGAGTTTTATCGTGTGGTTGTGAATGTAAAGCAAAATGTAGACCTGGGAGGCCACGCGTAAGAAATATACAAGAGGATTGCCTGATACAAAGACTAGCAAATACTCAACAAATGAGTGTACGTGGAGTTCAAAGTTCATCGGGACTCTCTGTATCAAAGGATACAATTTGTGGACGAATTGTGGGAAAAGGAACAACAGTTTATAGCAAAATGTAAAAGAAAGCAACTCTGAAGCCACATCATAAGTTACAAAGAATGTTGTGGGCTCGAAAGCATATGTCATATGGACAGAAATGGTAATCAGTCATATTTAGCGATGAAAAAAAGTAGAATCTAGATGGTCCCGATGTCTGGCCATCGTACTGGCATGATTGCGGAAGGAACCTGTAAGTTTTTTCAGTCGCAGATAAAGAGGGGGCTCGGTGATGATTTAGGCAGTCATTTGCTATAATGGACAAGTATCTTTGACCTTTACCAGTGGTCGTCAAATATCACAGCATTATACAAAAACATTATAAAAGAACTTAATGCCATTTGCTGAGCTTCTAGGTGGCCCTCAGTGGCAATTTCAACAAGACAATGTTTCGATTCACACTGCAAACAATACAAAATCTTGGTTTAATTCTCATAATAAAAGAGTTCTCAACTGGCCAGCATGTAACACAGATCTTAACCCTACAGAGAATCTTTGGGGCATCATGTCTCGCAAAGTTTATAGCAATGGTAGACAATACTTTTCTGTACAGGAACTCAAGACAACTATTGAGGATGCATAGTACGACATTGGTCCCCAAACTATGAAAATTTAGTTTCTTTGATGGAATCTTGTATTTATGAAGTAATACAGAAGCACGGATGCACAATTAGGTTTTAAAAATTGTTTATTTAGATTTTATTTAATTTTTGTCTAAGCTTTTGAGACAGTATTATATTTCTGTTACCATTTAATTACTTGCAATACGTACAGTACTACTTTTCATTGTTATAAATATTGTTTATATGCACAGCACATTACATTCAAGCTATGTTAGGAAAGTTGATTAAATATTTTTTTTAATCTGCTTGAATTTCTTCACTGTCTAAACTTTTGCTTCGTACTGTATAATGAAAATGAAGTAGATATCAGATTTGTTACCTCTGACAATTACAAAACTGCAACAAAAATAAAATATAGGAATATTTAATTGTTATTTATTTTATTTAATCAGTGATTTTTATGGAAGTTTTATTATTATTATTGATAAGTGATTTAGACACTAATAATGCAGGAGTGAAACTAACTAACATGCAAAAACCCTGAAAATTGCTATTTGCATTCAGAATAAATGGTGAGTGGAGACTTATTAATGACACATCATACCGATATTATTAAAAGTATTTATTTATACACATAATAAATGATATTTAAAGAGTTCTTAATATTTTATAAGGAAACTAAATATTTAAAATAAAAAAAATTAAGAAGCAAAGTTTACAAAACCTTGAATTCAGGGGTAGCCCCTGAAATGTTTCATTTGAATACTTTTGAATAAACAATGCATCTAAGTAAGAAAATCATAAAAAATGCTCATATTTTTTTTTCTTTTTTTTTACATCTCAGCATTATGTTTTTGAGAATTTAGCCTTTCTCCAATAATTAATATGAATAATCTATATAGATACCAATGAATTTCTTGGATAAAGACTTAAAGGGGGACAATACCTAATTCTGCAGACAGCTACAGTCCATGTTTTTCTATGGGAAAATTTGTTTCCACAATCCTAATGTATTTTTTAAATTCACATTCAGAAAATTCATAAATTAACCATTAAATTAATAATAATTTTCCAAAAATTTATTTTTTGAAATTTTAAAATTTTAATTTTGAATTCAAAAATGCAATTTTTCACAAAGTGCATTTTTTTTTAAGCTTCAAAATGAAATACTGAAAAGTTTAAAAATCAATTTTTGAAAAATGTGTACTAATTTAACGATTGTGAATTTTCTGAATGTGGAAACGGAATTTTAAAAGATACATTCCCAGGTAGCACATAACATTTTTTATAGCGTTAAAAATAAGACTGAACAGTGAAAAATTGATTATAACAACACTATAACAACGTTATGTGCCACCTGGGTTAGGTAATGATTAATTGTGGAAATTTTTTTTCCCATAGAATAAAATGGACCACAGCTTTCAGCAAGATTAGATATTGTCCACTCTTGAGAATACACTTATCTAAAATATAAGATCTAGAAAAGGTGTTCTATAAATTTCAAATCAGAAGTATTATCAAATGTTAATCTTCAACTATGAAAATAAATAAATAAAATAAAAATGAAATAAATTACAGAAAATTAAAAATATAAGTATGCATTCAAATTGCTAACTGTTTATAACAATGTGTAATAAATTGCTTTTTCTTCCCTCTTCATTGCTGTACTTCAGTGATAACAATATAAATTTATAAAAATTAATTTATCTTCATAATTTCTATGTACTCTGAAAGTATAATTGAATTCTAATGTGTTATAAGTTGTGCGAGACTGATAAATGGTAGACAGTTACAAATTTGAAATATGGAATAATTTAGAGTAAAATTATCTCTCATTTAGAAGAAAACATTAAAAATTGTGGCATGAATATTTTGGTTTGGATAGAAAAGTTAATTAACTAAATAATAATTATGAAATGACCAAAGGTTTCATTAACTTATACTGAGAAAGTCATAAATATGGCACGTGGATAGTGGAAAAGATTCTTGTAGGTTATCCATGTGTACATGCCAATTATAACTTTGTTTTATCCTTATCAATTTTCACTATTGTGGAACTGCATTAAAGACTAAGATAAAATATAAATAAAAACAAACATACCCATTCTTGAAACAATAACTCAGAGAAATTCGATCCATTTAAAGATATACATCTCAACAATATGTAACCTGATGATACGATATTTAAAATTTCGAACAATCTACATTTTTAACATTTCATAATAAATTTCAAATATAATCTATATATGATGTCTCTGACTGCATTCACAAAGAATTTTGATGCTATAATGATTCCTATACATTATTATACTTTGATGTAATCAGATTAAAAAAGATATTGACATGTGTGGCCGAATAATTATTAACCCTTTCAGCGTTAGCCATTTTTCAGTATATCTTTTTAATGATTCATAAAATTAATACTATGCACAGTATAAATATGAAAATTTAATACAATACTCTATACATATTTATTAATCTTATTTTCTCGAAAAGAGAAACATATATTTCAAAATTTAGCCATACCAACAATTTGTTTTGATTATGCTTGACGGAAAAAGATGGGCTTAACGCTTATAGGGTTAAAGGCCAAAAAGAGAACACATGGATAATACAGCAACCTTTTAATCACAGAGGTGGAGACACACCTGACAAATTTAATTTTTAAAATGTGCTCTTAGGAAAAAATCAGGTCCGCACACCTAAAATCATGGATACATGGTCCTGATTCATCTTGGTCTGCAAAAGCAACCAATGAATAAGTTCTCACATAGCCAAAAGAAGAACCATGGATTCTCCATTCAAAAGCGCCACATGAAGCAAACTTTGTGTTGAGCCAGGCTGCAAGTGAATGTTTGCAAAATGATAAGTTTTGCAAACAATTAAAAAAAGACTCATTCAATTGACAAAGAAGTCATTCAAAGAAGAAATTCAAAGAAGTCATTCAAATTGATTCAAAGAAGTCATTCAATGGACAATATTCCTGTGACGTCACCATAGGTAAAATCGCCAAACACGTGGCCGATATTTTGTAAACAAATTAGATTCAATATGCCATTTTATTGTTACGCATAACATTTTCTTAAATATTTCTGCAGTGAAAGTTAATAATAATGTTCAAACAAGAACAAAAGAGAAATGTAAACAACTGAATCGAATGATAAAGTTAAGACTATTCCATATCGTAAAATTGCAGAACATTTTATGTATACACACACACACACATATATATATAATGAGTAAAATATTAATAAGAACATTTTATACACACACACACATATATAGACATCAAAGCTTAAATAATTAGAATTTCAATCACTTTAATAAAGGAATTTACTAAATGGAACGTCCATTTAAATATGTTAACATCGCCACAGTTCACACGGCAACTTTTAATATTACATATGTTGATTAATATTAAAGTATATTACTAAAACTGGATTAAAAACAAAACAAAGTTATCACTATATCACTCTTACTTCAATTTCATATAATCTGTAACTCTTAGAAATAATATTGCAAGATAGAAATTTGCAAGCCACAATGCTTTGTTATGGTAGAGTTGAGGATTGTTTCCCTACCCAGCTGATATTCTTGTAGCCTCGAACCCAAAGCGGGAATATGGTCCATTGACTTCAAAATAAGAACCTTATTTTGAAGTTAGATTTAAAGGAGAGGTGATGTATTTAACCACAAACACAGTATCAAAAATATTTTTGCGCTATATGGGCTTATTATATAACATCATACATAAACATTAAAAGAAGAGTACATAAAAAAATATTGCCTATTGAGCTTTTTTTCAAAAAATCTCTTTTAAAATATATGATATGATATGAAATAAATGTATGATAATACAAAGTAATGAGATAAACAAAAGAATTTAAACAAATTGCAACATAAATTAAATTCTAAAACATTACCAAAAAAACACTTTTTTATAAACAACAATGTATAAGCTCTATTAAATTGTTATTCACTGTTTATCACGTGGTCACTAGTAAACCAAGCAACTGTTTAGTTTTTTCATAAGATCCAAAAAAGATAGCACCACCAATAGATATCCAAAGAACTCTAGGTACTATTCCTGAAAATAACCTGAAAAAATTAAAGTATGACTTATAAATAAACATGTTAAAGTTATTAAAAATACACAACTAATTTCAAATATATTCTATCTGGGCTGTACTTTATCTGAAATTTAAATTCAAGAGCTTCTACACTGCTAATAAGTATGAGATAGGTTATGATTTCAAATCCCAAATATCACACACAATATAATGTATACAATAAATTATAATTCTGATTTTCTTACTTAACTATATAAAATAATGTGGTATGTCATTCATATGAATTTTTCACCCTGCAGTTCAATATTATAAAGACAGATTGCAGACTAAGATGCAAAATCAATAAGGTAAGGTAATAAAGTTCAGTCTAGTTTTTAAATAATCTACAGTAGATTTAGGAACAGTCTTATTTGACATATAATCCTGTGTGAGGGAGCCTACTGCCTCAGGAGAAATCAAGGGACCTCAAAACGTGATACCATACAAAAAAAAAAAAAAAAAGAGGAAAATCAAACTTTGAAAATACTTTGTTTATAGTATGGGTATGAGAAATTAATTTTCCATTATGAGCACTGTTCGTTGACTAGCAAAGAACTTCCATCAATAACATTTAATTAATTTTGGGTAGTTCTGTATATTATCTATAAACTTTATAGACTTCACATTGCATACTTACATTTTGTCTAATACGAAAAACACATAACACAAAATAAAACATACTTCCAGCAATTTCCATGTATAGCCCCTATATATCAAAATATTTTGGTAGCTCATAACACAAATGATGAATGATTTCCATAACACAATCTACACAAAACACGCATATAAAAAAATATGTTCATTCCACTTTGTTCAGGGCTGTCTATAGATGTTACACTATTCTTACAACAAATTTCACTCATAGATGTAATGTATTTGAATTCTCTTGGATGACCTTGTACATTAACCCTTTGCTTGATCTCAACAAAAAGTTTAGTACAGCATAACTATATTATACACATGTAGAATACCAAGTTTGGACTTCCTACTACTATTTATTCTTGAGATATTCTCATAACAGACAGACTAATACAAAGAAAAAAAAAAAAAAAGAGCTGTAATAATTACAAAAATTTCTAAATTTAGTTAAATACATATTTAACATTTCCAAATTTAAAAAAAATATAATCTGTTTTCACTCCTAAAAGAATCTACTACTCACATTTTAAAATATAGTTACAAAGATTCAAATCCCAGAAAAACACAAGATAATTTTTGGTGGGTTGCAACAAAACTTTGAATAAGTACCTTTGCACAATTTGCACAAATGTGATGAAAGCTTTGCAATTTTCAACAAGTGACATGATAGCAATACAAAGAAGAAGAAAAAAAAAAAAAAAAAAAAAAAACAAGCTAATTACGCCAAAACTCAAGAAGTAATAAAATGCACATTTCTTGAATGCATGATTGGCATACAACACAAATTTGTGCACGATATATCTGTTATATACCCTGTCCTCTAATGTGTGGCCTCATTTGAATGTTACATTTTCCCACAATACCTGAGACCAACCCACCAAATCAAAGAATGTACATGAAGATAATTTTAAATCAAAGCCATATTTATAAAGAATTCACTATCATATTAAGGCAGCTCAATAAATTATATTGGCATATAGAGACAAAGCAGCCTGATTTGAAAAATACCCTATGAAGTTTTTCTAAAAATAAAAAAGTAAGCTAAACCTGTCAAAAATGTTATAAACGACACTTTTAAATTTCATCAAGATCAATAAGAAGTACCTCTACAAAGTTTCATGCACTGAAGTGGGTTTTTGTAGATTCAATTTCTATAACGGGAGATCACAGTGCTTTTAAAAGCTTGGGATTATATGGTCCAAGATATACGATTTCACAATGACAAATTTTAGTGCTTATTCACAAAATGACTTTGTCTTTCTTCAAAAACTCAAAAGATTAAAAATTTTATTATTACTACTTAATAACATTAAGAACATTTAAAATTCTGTATATTATATATATATATGAGAACAAGTTAAAAACGAATTCACATACCTCAAAATTAATAATTAAAATCTAGGTTGGATTGTGGGGATTGAGGCTAATTGACTACTCTAGGGTCCTAGGATTGAGGGGAGAGTGCCCTCCATGGGGGTCTTTCTAAGCGGTCCTAGCGTATATTTAATTGAAATCTGGAACACAGAGAATATTTTGTAGGTAATGGTAGATATGAGATGATGTTTATCTATTGAAGTGAAAAATAAAAGAAAATTGAGCACATTTTTAGTGTATAAATAAACAAATACCTCAAAATCAACTACTATCGTGGGGAGGAGAAAAAAAAAAAAAATCATAACAAATGCCGCTTTCATATTTAACTTTGAAAGCAGCATCTAATAAATAGGAAAAATAAATGAGCAGAAGGCAATGACACAGATTTTAAATGTGGTATATTTTTATGCTTTAAGCAACTTTATTATTATTATTATTATTATTTTTTTTTTTTTTAAGTTTGCCAAGCTATTTTTTGCACCCAACTAATTACTTCTATGCTTCCAAAATTTATCTTATCTTCTTTTCATGCTTATTACATACTGCACTCTGAATTAAGTTTAAAAGAAAAAAAAAAAAAAAAGATGCTTGCTATGATTTAAACAATCAATTAGTTTTTGTTAACAAAATATTCTAATTAAATTTGCTATTTATGTATTTTTCAAAATATACAATTACTTAATGAATGAAAAAGAAATACAATTATCTTACCCACTGATTCCTTTAGTTTTATAAACTCCTACAATGACAGGTATGATATCTCCCTTTGCAGTATTTGTACCATGCTGTTAATAATGAAAAATAAATATTTTCAATAAATATTGATTCAGATAATCTATTTAAAGAATATTCAAAATTATCGAAACATATTTTGAAAAGTCACTTGCCAAGGAAATTATAAGAAATTGTTACAAGAGAATTAATCTTACAGAAATTGGCATATTATATTTAATCAAGGATTTCTTTAGTTACAAAACAATTCTAGAATAAGACAGTCTGTCAAAAATTTTCACTGGATAATAATCGCTAATTTGAAGAGTACTAAACTTAATGAAAATTCAAAAATGCTATTTTGACTCAGTTACTTCAATAATAATGTGTGGAAAATTTTAAGTATTTATATCTAACTAGTATGTTGTGGCCCACCACAAGACTTTCTTCTATATTTTCCTATACAAATTCACTACATGCAAATAATTTATTAAAACTATTATTTATTAAAATTATCTAACATAATGAAAAACAACACTAAATATCCAAAGAAACAAAGTTTTATTGTCTATAAATAACATCTTAAAAAATGTGTTTTCATAGTGGTTATCTCACATATTAAGTTTTGTACAGTTATATGCCATACAAGTTCAGATATAGCCTTCCCGTTATATAGGAATTTTCCAGTATAACAGCGCCATCTATTGGCCTATAAGAATCCAACTTGAATCAGTATAATGCCTCATAATGGTTTTCTCACATACCAAGTTTTTTTTTTTTTTTTTTTTTTATCGCTATAACACAGCAGAACTTGAGATATAGCCTTTCCTTAAACTGCAGAAATCGATGTGTAGCAGCGCCACCTGTTGAGCAGTTGACACCAAAAGTTGATAGGAACTAATTTAAGTCAAGGTGCATCTACATATAAATTCAGGGTTGCTACACAAATCAGGAAAAAAAATTCCCTGAGTTTTCCCAGTCCATTTTAGAAGTAAAATAGATGGCACACAATCATGCAGCATTAGAATCTAACATGTTTACAAGTCAATTGAACATATTTAGGATATATCAATTTTATTAACTTACTATAGTTGGGGAAAAAAACATAATTGATTCATTTTAAAGCATTAAAATTTTTTTAAATAATTTATTATGAAAAAATTTTCCAATGTTTTCCCAAAAAATTTCAAAATTCCCTGAATTCTCCCTGTTTTTGCTATAAATTTTGAAAAATCCCTGAGTTTTCCCTGTTTTTTAATAGATTTTCAAATTCCCTGAGTTGTTCAGATTTTCCCTGTTTTCCAGGTACCATAGCAACTCTGAAATTTATATGCAGTAGTTCCTGAGATATAGCCTACCTTTAAACTGCAGAAATCGGTGTATAGCAGCGCCAACTGTTGGTCGATAAACATTCAAATGGAATCAGCATAATGTCTCATAATGACCTTCTTACATATCAAGTTTTGTTTGATTATACTCAATAGAACCTGAGATATAGCCTCTCTTTAAATTGCAGAAATCGCTGTACAGTACCGTCACTTGTTGAGTGGTTGACACCAAAAGTTGATAGGCACTAATTTAGGTTAAGGTGCATCTACATATAAATTTATATGCAATTCTGAGCAGTAGTCCCGGAGATACAGTTGCCACAAAATTTTTGTCACACACACAAACACACAGACAGACTGACATACAGACAGACATTTTCTAAAAATGATAAAACTGCGTTCTAAACCCTCTCATAACGTGTAAATCCGTTGAAAACCGGAAGTCGAAAATTTTTACAAATGCCATACTTTCTTCTATTCAATATAGAAGAAAGTAAAAATTATTATCAATCAGACAGAAAAATATCTAGGAAATAAATTTTATTTTAAAATGATACGTTTAATTAGTATTTTTTTTTTCAGCCACTCTTAACTGCATAATCTGGAATTCTTTGTGTAGAAGCAGATTATCATATTCTGTCCTGTATTTTTCTTCCCCATCTCCTACACAGACTGATAAATAAATATTTTAGCAGGAAAATGTATTGAAAATCTATTAAAAATTTGTATGATGTTGTCACCACATGACTTTCTTCTATATTTTCCTATACAAATTCACTCAGTAAAAATAATTTATTAAAATTATTATTTGAAAAAATTATCTTCCATGATAATGCAGACGATTTCCATGTTAGAGAAGTAGTATAACACTAAATTAAAAAAAAAAGTCAATTTTATTCTCAATATTACATTATTATTTTTTTTTTTTTATGAAAAAAAATTGATAACTTTATTTTAAATTATCGCAGATCGGTGGCTCAACCATTCGTTTTAAAGGTATTGGTGAGATCTTTTGAAAGATGCCCATCATGAAAAATTACACCCCTCGAGGGGGACTTCCCCTCCAGAGGGGGAGGCGAGGCTCTACATACACAATTTTTTTTCCCCAGTTGACTATCTCTATTACAAATAATTCTTTTAAATTTCATAATGATTATTAAAAAATAATTCTCTTTATGCACATTTATACAAAATTTTGTTCTATACCACCCTGTTAAAAATTTAGAATAAGCGGGATGGACATTTTTTACCAAAAGTTGGTAGACACTAGTTTATGGCAATGTGTAACTAAACACCAATTTATATGAAATTCTGTGCAGTAGTACCTGAGATACAGTCACCGCAAAATTTTGTCACACACACAGACACACATTTTCTAAAAATGGTCAAATTATGTTATACAGCTCTCAAAATGTGTAAATCCATCAAAAACCTGAGATTAAAAATTTTTACGAATCCAATACTTTCTTCTATTGAATATAGAAGAAAGTAAAAATAAGTTTTCAAATGTATTGTTGAATTTTCTCTATTTTTTAAATAGTCTTGCAAGTGTGTGCGTAGAGTACATTTTGGATTTTCACAGTAAAATTTATGTGATAAAATTACACATTAAGGGATTTATTTTGCATTAATTAAACATAAATGTATCTTAATACCATACCATTACCACCACCACCACCACCAAAATAAATAAATAAATGAAAATCTTGAGCCTATATATATATAAAAAAAAATAAATAAGTCCAATAATCTATCAATAGCAAAATATTTTTTTCCAAAACAATACAATAATTTTCAGCAATATTATATATATGAAAATTTAAGATAAAAATCTGAGTATATAATTGTTTTTAGAAACATTTAAAATCACCTTACTTTACTTCTCGAGTTCACCTGAGTACTTGTGGGAGTGAAGTACTCAGGCGTCCCCCCACCCTTCATCAGAGGCAGCTTCGTGGTGGCTTGCTTGTTGCTTTGTGATGATCTGTTCTTGTGCATTCCTCCAAACTCTACACTAGTTATGGTTGATATGTTGTGCCAGTTAAATTATCAAAATGCGAAAAGCATAATATTACAAGCATTTAAATTCACCTTACTTTACTTCTTGAGTTCACCTGAGTACTTGCGGGAGGGCCCCCCCCCCCCCTTATCAGAGGCAGCTTCGAAATATAACCGGCACAAGATATCAACCGTAACTGGTGTAGAGTTTGGAGGAATGCATGTGGGGGGGGGGGGGGGGCTCCCAAAAGTACTCAGGCGAACTCGAGAAGTAAAGTAAGGTGATTTTAAATGTTTGTAATATTATGCTTCTCGCATTTTGATAATATAAGTATAATTATTTTTGTTAAAATCTTTAAAAAGGTAATTTGTACTATTAGTGAAAGGGACCCAATTTTAGAAAATAATAATAATAATTAATATATAAAGTAGTAATAATGATAATTTTTGTTAGCGAAGTAGATTTTGTATCTTGCATTGATTAAAATTGAATGGCTGTAGAATGTTGTAAATTTATATTTGTAACAAAGCATGATGTCTAATTGTACATTACCAATTTCGGTCTTGACATGATCTCCTACTAGAGAGATATCTATCCTCCTAGAGATATCTATGATTTAGATGATTTCTTGTGATGTCTGTGTGTGTTTGTATCTTGCATAGATCAAAAACAGTTGGACACTGAATGTTGCATATTCGAATGTAAATTTGTCATAACATCTATTTGTGCACCTCCCTTTTTTAGTCTTTCTGTGACCTTCCATATTGGAGATATTCACAAAAATTATGTTTGCCAATTCAGACCAGTGAGCAACTGCTTAAAACACAGTCTATCAAAAATGGCCGTTCAGCTCAAAGTCTGAACAGAAACTGAACTCATTGAGAGTGTTAGTGATTTATACAATTTTTCAGATAGTTCTGCACTATAAATCAGTGGATTATTCCAGAAAATTCTAAAACTGAGCTCCTACTGAAATGATAATTTCCAAACTTTGGCAAACTTAAACTACTATTTTCACCAAATTGCCTAATTTTACACCAAGTCACCAAGTTTGCTACCAACACTGACCTTTGTGGAAATGAAACAAACAAACAAAAAAAAAAAAAAAAAAAAATCCACTTGTTTTAGTACTCTGTAGAAAATAGTATGTAAAAAAAAGGCAGGCTCTAGTCGACAATCGTCAATAATAACTTTTCCTATTTTATACACTCATTAGTGATTTAACACTAGCATTAAAGCATTTTCTGTATTTTCCAACAACGAACAGTGGTCATTTTGACTGCTTGTTACAAATAGAAGAAAAAGCAAACTTTTTATTCATATTATGTACAAACTGTTTACTCATATTATGTAAATTAATGATTATAAATATGAAATTTGCTCATTTAATAAGCAAATGAAATTAACAAATGATATTTTATGTTAACAAACTAAGAAAGCATAAGGTGATAAATAAATAAATACATGTACACAAAGGGCCATTCAACATGATTTATAGCCAGAATTGAAGAAAATCTTTTAATATGTTTTTATACTTCTTTAATTTAATAATTTATCTCACAAAAAATATTCACTATGACATAAATTTATTAAAAATTAAATAAATGTATTACATCATTGTTTGACATTGTACACACACTATCAATTTCTGAATTTTACCAGTGCATTTTCTACAAACATATTTTCTACAGTCTACCATTATTTAGAAAAAGTCAAGAAATTATAAAAATATAGACAGCTAAATACATATGCTGCATACAACTAACTTTGATTTCTAATCAAAATTACTGCTGCCATAATTCTAGTGTTAAGTTTTCAAGGATGTTAGTTTTGTGCTATAAACCAATGGATCATTCCTGAAAATTCCAAAACCATGTTCCTATTGAAGTTACAGCTTTCAAATTTTAGCAGGCCTAAGCTACAAATTTTCACCAAATTTGGCTGTGAAGTCACCAAGTTTAATGTCAAAACCAGTATCTGTGTTGATGACAAATTTTTCAGCTTGGCAAGATTAGAGACCAAATTTGGCATCTTTGGGGTTATCAAAATCAGAAAGCCCTTATGATTTAATACTTTTTTACTTATACTTTTCAACCCTTTCTAAATTTTAACTGAACAAAATTTTTTGGTATAACTTATAACATATCGTTTATTGCCATTTATTTTTGCCAAAGTATAAAAAAGTAAGCTACCTACATTTAATTAAATTCCATTGAACTCTAACATGTGCATTGGCAATGAGAGATTCTGTATTAAACTGTAAAATACTAATCCTGAACAAGCAATATACATGCTCTGCGGTGTATAATCCGATTATTGTGACATTTGTGGTTAGAGTAAAATTTTCTTGACTTGTTTTGGGGAATACCAATAAGCTGGAACCTATCGTTTATTTAACAACTTACAACATACAGAAATGTCAATGTTTTCTGTAATTTATGTATATTTCAATGGGTGTATAAGGCAGTCATGTGGTGTCCACATCAGAATTTTTTTAAGGCTTTGCTATACACTACTATTTCACACATATTTATTAACACGTTGAGTGCCACGCGAATTCTTAAGGAAATCCCATTCAGGCCACGCGTGCTGCTTACAAGCGTGTTATGTTTACCATGTTTCAATAAAATCCATCAAAATTCCTTAATGATATAATCCTGTAATAAATAAAAATTAAGTAAATTTTAAATAAATTGTCAGTAATTACTTAAAACTATGTAATTTTTTTAGTTTTATATCATATTTCACACTGTCAGTCACCAATGGCTGACGTGGCCTAAATGGAAAGTTTAGTGTTAGCCACCGATAGCTGACATGGCGCTGGACCTGATAACTTCTTTAAAAAATAAAAAATAATAAGTACTGTAAAAGCACTTATTTTTCGCGAGGCTTTAATTTTCCAGATTTTCACGAGCCCATCGCAATCGCGAAAATTTAAGCCTCGCGAAATACTTTTTTTTTTTTCGCAGCAAATAATAATAATAATAATAATAAAAAAAAAAAACAGAAATTTTTCAATTACCAAAATTCACATGCATTGACGGTCCGAATCCGAGAAAAGTGAAGGGGGTGGGGTGATTACATTTTCGGTGCAAAAGGGGGGTTCAGAAGTCCCTAGTTTGATAAACAGCATCAGAAAAAAGGGATTAAGAAAAAAAAAAGTTTGGGGTGGAATGTGCGCGACCAACCCGAATGGAACCCAAAACCAACGTTGATGTATAAGCACCATCGTAAGCATAAATTGTTTTTAGAGCGATGGGGAGGTGGGGACGAACTTTTCGAACAAAAGGAAATTTCTTAAAATGCCTTATGCAAAAGGGGTTCTATATTTAGGTACTTTTCAACATTAGGATTTTTCAACTTTCAGTTCTGTTCATATAAAATTTGCGAAATAACCAATATCTTCATTTTCGCGAAAATTACGGCTCGCGAAAATAAGTGCTTTTACAGTAATTAAAATAATACTTTTTTTAAATTAATACAAAAACATCACAAGCAATTACTAATGTTATTAAAAAAAAAAAAAAAAAAACCACTGGAAAAATGGTAATTATTTAATAGATGATTAAAATCAATACTTACTTCAGCAAGCATAATTCTAGTTTTAGCAACATCTAAGGGTGTAGTAATAGCAGCTGCTATAGACCCTGGGAGGAAAAGCACCATAAAATAATCAAAATTCTAAAGTGGCAAAATTAGTAAAAGAATTCAGCTAAAAAAAAAAGTTGATGAATTTTCAATTTATAAATATTTTTTAATTAAATATGATCATTATCATATTAAGTGATATAGAATTAATTAAACAATATATTATATACACCAATTAAATAACATTTTGTTCATGGGCTACAATAATGTCATGGACTACAGTAAAAATTTAAGGTGAGTATAACTCAGGAACTACGGCACTGAATTTCCTATAAATTTAAATGTAGTTGCATCTTGGCATAAATTAATGCCTATCGAATTTTGGTGCAAATCGCTCAACAGGTGAAGGAAAATGTCCTCCGTGGTGACTTTCTAAGGGGATCTAACTAACATTTACATAAGTTTAGGAGAAAACCACGGAAAACTCCAAACGGCTAAGCCGACAGGTGCAACCTGGAATTGAGCATGGCACCTCACATCTAGCAACTTCGAAGCAGATCCTTTCAGAACTGTTGGAGCTAATATATTTTTGAATAAAATTAAATAAATATAAAAGGTGAGAGAGAAAACTTTCACTCAGTAAATCCTTAATTTTAAAAATTTAAATCTCATTTGTGATGGACTAGATATTAAATTGCTTTCTTGTCCAATTTTAATTACTAAATAGTTATTTTTCCTTAATGGATTATGGTGTGCTGGTGTATCTGTATGTCTTTCTTATAAATAATACAGAATTTTTAATTTAAGAAAAATAATTCACATTTAATAAAGTAATAGTGCAGCATGAAAGGCATAAATAACAGACATGATTTAAATGATTCACCTCTATCACTCAATTGCTCTAAACTGAAACACATTTGAAGTTCAGAGATTTCAATTTATATAAAAAGCCTCTTATCCGATATCTAATTTTTTAAAAGTTTTCATAAATAAATATACAAATTTATTTAACAGCATGATAGATAGATCTGACATATGTAAAAAATTTAAATTACTGTTTGTGTCCTTCCAAATTTCCTTTAATTAATAATGTACAATATATATTTAAATTAATTTAAAATTTCCTTTTTATAATTAATAATTTAATATTTTTTATAATATTTAAACTAATTTTAATTTTCCTTCTTAATTAATAATGTACTATATATATATATATATATCTTATACTATTATGTGAGCAATATTTGTATATATATTTCACTGTTCTCGAAAACGGTAGCTCGGACAGTCACGAGATTTAACACAAAGGTGCCCCCCGAAGGATCATTATGCACATCGAAGTCAGAATTTCGAATTTCTGTTTAGTTTTCTTTTAATTAATAAAAATATGAAAATAATAATTTAATAATAGCAAAAAATTAGCCATTTAAATTTAATCCATAATTTAATTGTTGCCAAAAAAAAAAAAAAAAAAAAATACGAGTTTATTTTTTTTTCCAACAGGAAAATAAATACATTTATCTAAACATGAACAATACTACACAATACTGATCGCAGACCTTCCAAATTTGGCATATAGGTACCTGGGACCCTGCAGGTGTGCACCTCATCGAGATTTTTTCGAATTTCGAATTTGAATTTTTTAAATTAATGTTTTTTCGATTTTAAACATAGGCTTTTATGTTTCATTTTTCATGAATTTATTCTTCGATTGTAATCGTCTGCGTATCTTAGCAACGGCTATATTATGCAATTTATTTTTTATTTAATACATTTATTTGAGGGCGAATCTTTTTTCTCTTTTTAATTTATTATATTTATTGAAAATAAAATGGCAATGCAGTAGAAAAAATTAAATATATTAAATTTAAAATTTAAAAAAGTATTGAAAACAGTTATGTTTATGTATAATTTTTGTAGTATAACAACAATTATTTTTCATTTGTTAATTTAATTTCTTTAAAAGTTTTTTTTTTTTTTTTTCAAATTCATAGTATTTGTCAGGAAATAATGGTAGTATATAGTAGAAAGGATTAAACTGATGAATTTATTTGTTTTTTATGTATTTAATTCTTTCTAAAAGAAAATCTACTTTTTATTTTATTTCATTATATTGGTCGGAATCAAATTGTAATACTGTGTAAATAGCATGAGCAATAAAATACTTGGTTCAAAAACTAAAATATTTAATAGACGCTGAGATACAGTTATCTTTAAAATCGTAGTTCTTAAATAATGGCAGACCCAACTATCGTCAATAAATACCGATATTGAAATACATAGGAAAGAGATTTCTCCAGGCAGTGGGAATCTGCTCCCGATACAGTGCGGGCAGAGAAAGAGCTGCCGTAGTCAGCGAGTACCTGATGCGAGGTCTAGAGCGATTCCAATGTAATCATTTTAGATTTTTTTTTTTTTTATAATGTGATGTGAAAAACAAATAATGATCCAATTCTTTTGGAGATTCATTTAAATATAGTTTAAATATAGTGGCGAAGCGGGCGTAGCCTGCTAGTATATATTAAATGTGTAGCATTATTTGATAGTTTCATATGTTTTATATTAAGAAAATTAAAAAATATTGAGCTAACTGTAAAGCGAAAAATGGTCTCTTCTTGTCCACTCTCGAATGAAATTAAACCTAATAAAGTACGAAGCTGAAAATCTGGAATCATCGGGACCGCAGCGATTCCGAATTTTTGGTCACGCCTAAAAAATATAATATTTTGGTTTAAGTACTTGGATAATATACAAATTCAAGTAAAAAATAACAATACGATTTTTAAATATATTCTGTAATATTTATCAACTTTAACAATAAATAAATAAAATTAAAAATTAAACAGATATATTGAAATATTCGCATGCAAAAATTAGTACAAGTTACAATAAAATAAATTAAATAAGAAAAACATGCCATTTTAAAAACATTTCCGTGATTTTTTTTTTTTTTTAGTACTTTAGGTTTTTTAATTAAAAGTTTGAGCATAATTGAAATAGAATATAGAATTTAGTTCTCAATTAGATAAATGTTTAAGAATTGTTACTATTATTATAATCTTCTTCTCCCTCCTCTTTTAGACATTGCAAATGCCAGTTTTGAAGATTACTAAGAAATAAAATACTTTCTCGGTTCTTTATTTAGATATATTTATACTTAAAAAAATAAAAATTAAAAAAATCACTGTTGATGATGATGATTAACGCCGCTGAAATTGTCTGGATTTTTGGAGTTCAGATTTTCGGCTTCGTACTGTATATATATTTGATAAATATATTTATTTATTAAATTTATTTGATAATATATTTCTTTTTTTTTTTCTTTTTTTTTTTTTTTTTTACGATAAAGTGCTTTTATTTTTTTTTTTTTTTTTCAATTAAAAGAACAAGGTTGAAATGTTGGACTTAATGTTGAATTTAATAGCTAAATATTTAAATAGAAATATATAATTTATCCATAAAACTCAAGAATGTTGTTTGCGCGTAAGTGATACCATCTAGCTGTAGTTTCGTTTTTTTAAGTGTTGCTTCATTTAACACAAGAATTCTGCAGTCTCGGCAGGCATCTACAAAAGGAGGTTACGGCTAAATTATAGTGATTAAATTTTTTATTCATAGTTGATAGATTATAATTTTATTATAAGATTTTTGTTTATTTATCTGCAAAATTACTGTTTCATTACACTTTTCCATGTATTTCCAATATTTTTTACAGCTACTTTCTTTGATTTCACTGCTATGCAAAAAAAATTTTTTTTCGAGATCTGATACCATTCTTGCTGATTCTTATGTAAAATGACCTCCTGAATCCGAATATGACTCCCATTTTGCCTAGTCACCCACCGTTTTCTAGATACACCACCCCCTCCCTCAATGTCTTTCCCTGTTCGAAAATTTTATGACCATGAATTTGATTTGAAGAATGAAAAAATGATTAACTCAGTGGCGGCTCGTGCATATTTTCACAGGTGGGGCCCGATCCATCGTATGATGCGTGATTTAACTTTAATACTATTCATTATTCAAACATGAAAACAAACATTATTAAAATGGGATGTAAAATGAAATTTCGGATTTCTTTTTTTTTTTTTTTTTTTTTTTTTTAATGATGGCGAATTTCAACACTATGGAAAACATTACATAAAATTAGCTCAAAAACAGTTTTATAAATACAATTGAAAAATTCTGCAATGATCTGATCAATGGAATATCAAAATTTAAATATCTGGAAGCTAGTAGACGGAAATTTACAAGTTCCATACCAGATCGCTTTCGTCGACATATACGTACATTTGGAGTTTACTATGGTATTCTCCAAAACTCAAATAAAAAGGGATATGTAACACTTAGAAACACTTTCTACAGAGAGTACACCACTCAGGTCTAGGACCCTCTTTTAGTCAACTGGCTTTAACCCTAACACTACACACCAGTAAAATTTAAATTCAAATGTCTGAGAGTGTAATATTATTTAGCTTACGCTAATTATATCCCTAAATCTTTTAATTATAGAATTCCAAGTGTTATATTCATGTTTCTTATCCATTGGAATTTAGAAAGTC
Source organism: Salticus scenicus (assembly GCA_963930645.1). Lineage (NCBI taxonomy): Eukaryota > Metazoa > Arthropoda > Arachnida > Araneae > Salticidae > Salticus > Salticus scenicus. The sequence continues at coordinate 134,431,565 of OZ005654.1, forward strand.
ATGATTAATGTAATGTGGATACATATTAAAAAAAAAAAAAAAAAAAAAAAAAAACATGTTTCTCACTTAATTTTAGATAATTTAAATTAACTTTCAATAAATAAAAAAATAAAACGGGCTACCATCTTAAAAAAAAAAAAAAAAAAAAAGAAAGAAAGAAAGAAAGAAAATAAAGAAAAAAGAAACATATTGCGGATGTTTCTGTTAAATCGCATTTAAAAGAAAAATCCTTTAATAATGATAATACATCACAATTTTATGCAGCTATTTAATCCATTTATCCATGTAAATCCATTAATTATTTATCCAAAAATTTTACAATTTATTTACATAAAAGTTTTAATACACTATTCTGAAGGGAAAAAAAAAAAAAAAAAAAAATCGCATATTATTTTTATTCTCCCCCCCCCCCCCTCATTTAAATTCAAAACACTTTAGTTAAAGAGGTCTTAAATAATTCTTATACAAGCTTTTATCTCAAAGGCTAGTCTAGAAAAAAATTTTGACTATTACCAGATTTCTTTTTTTAAACACTAAAATTTTAAACTGTCATATTTAACTCTAAAAAATTCACCAAAAAATCAATGAGGAAAAAGAAAAAAAAAAAAAAAAAAGAAAGAAAGAAAAACGTAATGCAGAAGTCGCCAAATATTACCCGCGGTTAACAGACACTTTTTTCCCCTATAGTTTTGTTCCAAAGGGCCAGGACTCTGCTGGCCCAACGACGAGAAAATTACAGCGTGCTTAAACTGATAAAGCAATTAGTCGCCAAATATGTCAAACCGATCTTCTAGTAGAATAAACTGTACAAATAAACACGCCAGTTTCGGGCCGGCTGAAAATGGCCCTATTCTCTTAGATAAGGAAGGGGAGTCATTAGTGATCTGTGACAGCTGAAAAAATAAATTGACAAATAAATGATAATGAAAGAAGAGAATGAAAACATTAGATACACGTAGTTATTTTGTATATATGTTTTTGAATAGTTATAAAAAACAAAATTATTATTATTATTATTATTATTACTATTTTAATAGAGAAAAAATTTAGGTGGGGCCGTGCCCGCTGGCCCTTAATGTAGAACCGCCACTGGATTAACTTAACACCTAAAAACAAAAATATATAAAGTTTAAAAAATAACATTAATAATAGATTAAAAAGATATAAGATATGTAATGCATTATTTCAGTGGCAATTCCCCCCCCCCAAATTTTTCTCTTGTCGCAAATGTCCATATTTTAGATCCAACTCTGTAGCCCCTCAGAGATATTTAACGGTTAAAATAATCCTTCCCCCCTCCTAAAAATCAAATTTAAAGCATAAAATCACCAAAAAATGATAAAAATAGGGGGCCAATCCTAAAAAACGGTGGGTTGATAGTTCAAAATAGGCATCATATTCAGATTCAGGAGGTCATTTTACATAAGAATATGCTGAAATGGTGTCAGAGGCAATTTTCATGCCGAGCAGTGTTTTTAGTGGAAAATTATTTTATACACATAGCAGTCTCAAAATTTATTCCACAGATTATATTGTAACATAGTTGAATTATAGTATTATAATGTTATTTTTTGTATCTTGGATCCTTTTGGACTTAAAACATGATGCAAAAAAATTGTCACTATTTTAAAAAAGATAATACAGTAAAGAACCGTTTATATATCTTTCAAGGGACTGATGTAAAAGGATGTATAAATGAAAAGACGTATAATCGAAATAAAACTTTGATTACTTAAATCTTAATGAAACTGAAGCAAAATTTGTGTAAAAATATTAATTAACAAAGTTTTTTAATACAGTTACTAGTATATTACTTTATATAGAATTTACGTTTAAAGATAACAATTAAATTTATAAAAGGTTATTATAAAAAGTGGGAAAAATCAAGCCATTAATACATGATTTGAGAACTAATTATATAATCTATACTTTGAGTACGGAATTACATATCTCAAATACTATATGAACACATATATATTGTGTAATTTTAATAATAAATGTTATATGATTTATATACAAAGCAGATAGTATTTAATTACATTAAAAGATCTTTAATATTTGCCAGAGACATGCTGATTGTCTGTGAGTATTAAGAATTGCACTGTGAATTGAACTGAGTTCATTAAATGCTTTTTCACTTATTTTGACAAACAAAACAAATTAGAAGCTTTTTAGTGCAGTCCATTGTGCTTTTAAAGGAAGTTGCAATAACTTCTTCCCATTCACATCATCATTGCTCAAATTAACATCAAACAATTTGTTTTCTGTTAGTTAATTGATTGTGAATAATTCAAAAGTCATAATATCATGATGAGTATCATAGTTCAGATACTCATGATATTTAGAATGGATTTTAGACCTTATTTTAAACAGAAAAATAACCATTTGAGAAATTTTGTGAATTTTAAAATGATGAAAAAGTCATATAACTGATACTGAGGGCATACAAAAGAAGAATTTTTGCATTAAAATGAATAGGAATGAATCGGAACTTCACTGAAAGGGCATATAAATGCAAAAGGCATATAAACGAGATATACGCCTATATATACACCTATGCATATAAACGAGACATACAAACAGTGCTTTACTGTACAAACCAAAATTAAACTGATATTTAAAAAATCTACCTGTTTTATGACATACTAAATTTTTATGAAATTATAATACCACAAGTTACAAATCATTAATATTATAGATCAAATTGCTTTCAAGTAATTTTAATTAGCGATAATACATATATACAAGGTGCAAAGCAAAGCCATGAGATGATGTTTATCTCCACAAACATTGGTTGCAGACATATATTTCTAATTACAAAATGTTTTAAAAACTAAGTATTTATTATATGGAATTTTTAAATTTAAAATTTAAATTTTTTGAAATTAAAAAGCTAAATTTTTATCCAGTCCCAGGTCCCAATAATCATATCTAGTAAAAGTTGACACTCATTCTAACAAATGTAACACAAAAGTTTTACTTCTGTGTGAGCAAAATTGACCAAGATATTTAGTTTCAAAGTTTGAGATTTTTCCACATTTCTTTGGTCTTCATTAATGAGTCTGTTCAAGTCTACTATATTGTATTGAATAAACCAAATAACTTAACATATTGTAGTTATCACATTATATGTTAAATTTCAATAAAAATATACATATGATACAGAGGAAAAAGGAAAAAATCTGAAATTCTAAGTTAAATAAATAATATATTTATTGTGCTATGGTATAAGCATTAACGTTTATGTAAAAAAAAAAAAAAAAAAAAAAAAGAGAGAGAGAACAAATAAATCTTAATTGTACATGCTACTTAATTATACATTTAATGTCTTAAATGTATAATTAAGTATGTCTGTATGTCTTAATTATACATTTTTATTAATAAATTATACATGCTAAAGACACTACCATATTTGAGATTTTTTTTTTTTTATTTATTTTAAATAAAATATGAAAACTTCACATCCCACATACACATCACTTAAATCATGCAGACACTTTCAGCATGGAAATTAAATAATACCAGCTAAAGCTCCACAAAATGATGACTGCCATGGTTGCACATAAAATCCTTGTTTTTCTGACCATATTTTCTGTAGAAAATAAAATATAAGTTTTATTTTGAATTGAGAACTCTCAATTAACTGATTAATTAATGCAATAATATATATATATATGATAATCCATATATATAAATTAATTTCAGAAAAGCAAGAGGCTAATATAGGAAAACAACTTAAATAAATGTTTTTTACATGTTAAAAAAAAAAAAAAAAGTATTCACAAATTAAAGTAATTAAACAGCAGTTAGTTAATTACACAGCACTAATCTCAGTTAACAAATAATAAACAGATCTAAAATGTTGTATAGCTATTGTAGATTTAATAATTTTGCTTACAGATTGTGTCTCCCATCCACTACAATAGTTTTTTTAATAATTTCATGAGCAATTTAATATAGCTTTTGACAAAGCATTTATTGCCATACATTAAGATTTGAAAATTGTGGAAAAACATATGACTATACTAATTTCAATGTTATTACACCTAATAAAAATACAGAATATATAATATATTAAAAGAAATGTCCAAAAGTTACATAAATTTTAAGAAAATTAAAATGAAATAGTTTTTTGTCTTCTGATGAAGATTATTCCTAATTTAATGAAGATGATTCCCATTTCCAGTTTTGTAATTTATTTAATTATTAATTTGGCATTTCACATTTCTTTTATATTACAATTTTCTAATTCCTTAAAAAGAGTTCATACTTATTGAAAAAATATATATAGTTTTAAATTTTTAGATATTAAACAGACGTATAGTTCAGATATGGAGACAAGAAAGGAGGATTTAAACTCATTATTTATTTATTGCTACAGGGTAACAAAAAGAACTGAAATTAAATAAATATCAGATATGCCCTTGTATAAGGCAAAAAATTCAATACACACATACTCCCCCACCCCAAAAAAACAGTATAAAGAATGTGTGTGTGGGGGGAGGGGGGGGGAAGTATTAACTTATAAGTGAAACAAAAAAAAAAAAAATATATGTATATTAAATTTTCACTACCAATGAAAAATTTCACATTTCAGAATAATTATGCAAATGTAATCTCAGAATTTCTAAGCACTTAAAAGATTTTCTTATAATTTTTTCTCTTACTTCCTGACTGTAGAAAATTGAAGTACACTTTTGTGAAGGTGGGGAATGAAATCTGATTCTAAAAAAAAAAAAGAAAAAAAAAAAAAAAGAGAGAGAGAAAAACTAAGCCTAATTTTGTTTTCTAAGAAATCAGTATAAAATCCTACACGGAATAGTATTTCCTTCAATACAAAATTTTAATCTATTCATCCATATAAAAGCATGCAGTAGTTGTGTTTCAGTCTTTAGCATTGGTTACTACATTCATTTCTTAAAATTTTTTTGGTATTGTTTTAGCATAGGACCCCCTTGGCATCTTTTAAATTTTTGTTGTTAAAATGGCTATCCCAATTGTATAAGTAAAGATTTCAGCAAGAAATGTCTAAGCTACTTCGGTGCCAAATTTTGCCAAGGGGTTCGATACTGAAGCTGTTCCATTTTTTCAGCAGAACTTTTCTTAATTTCATTTTAATCATTTTAAAAAAATGTTAACATGTTCATTTTTTTTAACATAAAAGAAAATATATTATTTTTTTGCATCAATTTGTTTTCTTTTTAACAATTTTAAAGTTAAAATGGAGTTCTTATTTAATATCTTTTGAATCAATTATCCTATTGAACTAAAAAATAAATAAATAAAGTAATGGTGTTAGCTGTCCTGATTAATAAAGTGTACCAATTTTTGATAATATCTAATAATCCAGACTACAAATCCAGATTGATACAATGACAAACTTTCAGATATATATTTTAGAAAAAGAGAAAATTATTTGCATGTTCATTCAAGGTGACAGATAAAAATTGGTAATGTTGTTGTCTGAAAGAAATAGTACAACCTGTCCAACTTAAAAAAAAAAAAAAAAAAATGTAATTATGAGATGTTTGATGTAGAATTAAGTTTGTTAAATTTTGATAAAAAGGAGAAAACTGGAAGTGTGGCATGGAAAACCAGTAGTAGAACCAAAAGTTGATATTCTAAAAGCAACTTTGTCGATTTTTTTCAAATTTGCTACATCAAACACTTTTTAGATGTACTTTTGACTTTTGTAGGCATTTGCTGGTTAGTACAGAAAAACTGATAAGTACTCCTATTAAATAAGTGAATTTTAAATCTCAGAAATGGGTGTGTCTAACATTGGCTTAATCGATTTTCTTCAAATTTGCCATGTTAATTCTCTTTTAAATGCTTTACCATATATATTAGTTGAATACTACAAAAAAAAAAAAAAAAAAAATCTGATTAGTTATATTATTTTATGTCTTCTAATCACATTATTTCCAAAATGAAAAAAGAATGAATAACTGAATTTCATATTTATGACGAGTCTGGTGTTTAGACTACATTTCTAAAGTTTATGACCCATCTGGTAGCAAAATGGTTAGCAATCTTGCTTTCAGTTGCTAGGTTCTATTTCTAGTTCAGGCACAGACGTTCTATTTTTACTTATTTTATACAGTTACTAATCAGAACTATTTTTACTTATTCTATATCTATATAAATGGATTCATGAAAATTTTCAGACTCCAGTTTTCGACGGATTTACACATTTTGAGATGTTTTGAACATGATTTTATTGTTTTTAGAAAATGTCTGTGTGTGTGTGTGTATCACCAATTTGTGGATGCTGTATCTCACAAACCAATGAATAAAATTTAACCAAAATTGGTATTTAGTCAGACCCAGATCTAAACTGGTGCTGCTGTGATCTCATATTTTCTAAATTTTTAATATGGCAGTATAGGACAAAATTTTGTATAAATGTACACAATGAGAAAAATAGAAAGAAATTAAAACTTCTTCACACGCCATAAATTTTAAATCAGCACAACCGGTTTTGAAAGGACGTAGCCTTTCTTCATCAGGTGCAAACACGTGCTACTGCCTTGAAGGCAAAAGCAAGACTGAAAGCAGGGCAAAATCCAGAGGGGGAGGAGCAACACAAACAACCAATAGGAAGCATCATGCAGGTCAGGACCAATCAGAGAGAAACACACGTACACACACACACACACAAAAAAAAAAAAAAAAAAAAAGAAGAAGAAGAAGAAAGGGAGGGAGGGAAGGAGTAATCAATTTTTTTTTTTTTTAAATAATATTAAACTAATAAGTAAATTTAATAAAATTTATCCATTAATTATTATTTTTTTAATTAGAATTATTTTATTATAACTAATATTATGTTATAAACATAATGAAGAAAATTATTTAATTGAATTAAACAAATTTTTCCAGGCTGTAGACAGCAAAGTGGAATCAGATTTTTCATTGACAATTTTATCACAATTAAGGTAAATAGCTACATTTTTCCAAAAAATCCAGTTCGGAAATGCATTTGGCATGAAAGATAATTTTGGCACTCTTAAAATTAAAACTATGATCACAGGGTTCATACTCAAATATGGGGAAAAAATTCCCTGAGTTTTCCCTGAGTTCCCAGACAATTTTCAAGAAAATATTAGCGACATATTACAAGAAACGCTCTTCTAGACAAGACAAAATACAGCTACTTCCACTGTATGATGTCATATTACTGCCGATCATGATAGAAATCATTATTTACATGCATATTTTCACAATAATTAATTATTTAAATTTTGATACGAAGCTAACAAAGAAAAACATAACTTGAGAGAGAAAAAAAAATGTTTTTCCAGGTTTTATAACTGATTTTCCCTGACTTTTAATGAAAATTTTTATTTTCCCTGAGGTTTCCCTGACTTTTTTTTAACAAATTCCAAATTCTCTGAGTATTCCCTGTTTTCCAGGTTTTCCTTCAGAAGTATAAACCCTGATCAAATTCCCAACTGTGCTTCGTAATAGAAGATTTAGAAATTTCTTGATTAACAACATACCGAGAATGTTCACGTAAACGACATTCAAGATTTCTTTTAGTTTGACCAATATAAGATAAATCACAATTATTACAAGGGACATTATAGATACCCCACTTATGAAGCTCAGGAACAGGGGATTTGGTTGAAGGGAATTGGAATTTATTGACTGGTTTAAAAATAACATGAAAATTGAAATGCTTCAAAACTTTGGCTAATTTAAAACATAAGGGGGGATAAAAAGGCAAGACAACAAGATTATCAGGTTTAATTTTATCATCAATGGAAAGAGTAGAATTATAAGTTGGCCTACTGAACTTTTTGAGAGCTTTATCAATTATAGAGGGTCTAAAACCTCTTTTAATAGCAACAGACTTTAAATAATTGAGTTCTTCTTTAAGAAAAGTATCAGAACAAATTTTAAGGGCACGATACATGTAACTATATCATGTACTGTACGCCAGTTTTTGAATTTATTTTTGGTACACAATGAGAGTTTATGCATTTTAATGCATAGTTGTAAAATTAATATGAATTATTTATTATAGTAGTAGTAGGGAAACAAAGTGTGCATGCAGGAGCATCGCTCCCTTCCCTCCCTGGTGGGAAATACCTCCCAAGGGGTGTAAATTTTTAATATAGGTATCTTTTGAAAGAACTTGTCAATGCTTTGAAAACAAACAAAGTTATCGATGTTTCATCTGATGTTGAAACAAAATGGACTTTCTTTCAGCATTTAGTGTTATACTTCTCTGAAATAAAAATCGACTGCATTCATTATGGAAAATAATTTTAATAAATAATTTGTATTGTATGAATTTGTATAAGATTACATAAAAGAAAATCTTGTGGTGGTCACAACAAACTCGTTATGTGTAGGTCTTGGTCTAATGAAACTTAATGTGCAAAAGTAAAGCGACACCATAACCCAACCCTAAGATTTATAACATTACTAGAGAAACAACACAAAATTGTTAAGAATATGAATTGTTAATAAAAAATCTGGTGTGAAACAACCACACGACTTCCATTACCCACTATTACACATATTATATACATTTTTGAGATACCAACTTTTACAAAAAATCAATTATTGACCGGAAAACAATGATTACATACAAAAGGATATTTAAAAGTGAGTTAATATGGCGAGTGTGAAAAAAATCCGTACAGCTGTTTTTAAAGGAACGCCCTTGGGAGACCTGAAATTGAGCTATTTATACAGGACGCCTATCAATTTTCCTGAACTAACCAACTATATCATTCGAAAGGACATCAAATAGAGTGTTTATATAGCAAATTTGAAGAAAATCGTTAGAGCAGTTTTTGAGATACGGACTTACGGTCCCACTTCCGGTTAAATTCAATTATTGACAGGAAAACAATTATTACATACAAAAGCATATTTAAAAGTGAGTTAAAATGGCGAGTTTGAAAAAAATCCGTACAACCGTTTTTAAAGGAACGCCTTTGCGAGACCTGAAATTGAGCTATTTATACAGGACGCCTATCAATTTTCCTGAACTAACCAACTATGTCATTCGAAAGGACAACTAATAGAGTGTTTATATAGCAAGTTTGAAGAAAATCGTTAGAGCCGTTTTTGAGATACGGACTTACGGTCCCGGTTTCCGATGTCCCACTTCCGGTTTTTCATTTTTCACCAAAATTTGGAAATTTCATCTGTACACCAGACGTATTTCAATTCTAAAGTTTCGTAGCTCTATCTTTATTAGTTTCTGAGCTATAATAGCCAGAAGATTCTCCACATACATACACACACACACACACACACATACACACTGACCAATTGCTAAAAACCACTTTTTTGGACTCAGAGGACCTTAAAACGTGTAAATCAGGTGAAAACCCGATATCGAATTTTCAGACCGAATACAATACTTCCATTACCTACGGTAGTAGGGTAATGGAAGTAACAAGAGAGCTATCACTTTAACCACAGGGATGTCAACGGTATATCAAGACTGTTTATAACATGTCTAGCAGTAGGTAATGGAAGTCGTGTAGGAGTAGTAATGTAATGTAATAATGTATATTCAGACATTTTTTTCTTTCATAGATCTTTGAATATTGCACTGTTATTTATGATTATAATTGTTATATACATAAATTGTTATCATTAGTATAAGTACAACCATTTAGTTTGTTTCCTCATTACAAAATTAAAAATTAATTCACTTGACACTGGTAGGAAATGGACAATAAGAAATTTCACCTTTTTGCAGCTCAAGTTTCCCTGCTTATTTGTCTTCCTGTGAAGTGCAAGAAAAGTCTCTTCTGAATTAATCAAGCCCTTAATTTTTTTTTTTTTTTTTTTTTTTTTTTTTTGAGCAAGTGGAATAAGGGTCCAACATTAATTTTAACATACATAATTGTACATTTTGGTGAAAAACTTATAAACTTCTATTATAGAATATCATATTAAAAATATTTTTAATATCTTCTGAATGATAATAATATATTATTATTATTATTATTTTAATTATTAATATACAAGTGTTTATTTGCTTTTTTTTTTTTTTAAGACAATTTACTTCAATATGATTTCCCCCCCCCTCCCCCCCCGAAGTTTTACGCTCAAAGTAGAAAGGTTGACTTATGTGCAAGTACATATGGTAAGTAAAACATTTAAAGATTTTGTAGCTTTGTATGAGAGAGGCCCAGAAAAGAAATGAAAATTTTGAGAAAGAAGCATCATTCAGATTAGAGTTTACTAACATAAACATACAATAAAAACACAAGAGTTAATAAGATTTTTAAAGGTTTTTTTATGCTAAGAGAACAAAGAGTAAAAACAAAAAAATTTTGGGAATGAGAGAGAATTAATCTGAAATTTTTAAAAATGCAGAAATCTATTAAAATGGAGATTTTTACTTTTGAAATTGATAGGATTTTTTTTTTTTTTTTTTTTTATCTGGTAAGAAAGATAGTGATATTCAATCTTCTCCATTCACAGCATAAATGTCAATATTCATTTTAAACACGCTTTATTCAATTCTAGAACCTATAAAGAAATAAACTTACTCAATATCTATTACTAACGTAATTTTTAGTGCCCCCCCCCCCCTTTTTCCCTGCAACGGGTGATGATCAAACGGATCGCAGAATCCTTGCGATTTCCAATCTTTCTCCATCCACAACATAAATGTCAATATTCTTATTAAACTTATTTAATTAGATTCCAGAACCTATAAAGGAGTAGAATTGTACAATATCTCGCATTCATATAATTCTTTGTCCCCCCCCCCTTCCTTTACCATGTGGCAAATGATTGGTGGTGAAACTTCCCGCAGAAGGCTTGTGATTTCCGATCTTTCTCTATATGCAGTGTAAATGTCAATATTCTTTTTAAACTTGCTTTATTAAATTGTAGAATTGTTCAATATCACACTCTACTCATTAATTTTTGTTATTGCTTCTTTGAATATGTACAAGATTTTGCATCAGTTTCAAAGTTTGATGATCTTCACGCATTTCCGTTTGAGAACCAGTATATTTGCAAATGGATCTCTAGTACTATAGAAGAAGTTAGATCTGAAATTACCACACATAAAATGCTTTATATAAAAAGTCTGTTAGTGAACTGTTGAAGAAAATACCTGTGCTCTGCGCTTATTAAGTTACTTAAACACGCAGTTTCAATTCCAGTATCAGACGTTTTCTGTAAAAATTGGGGTTCAGACATTGAGAAAGTAAAGAAAATGCAATTAAAATGTACAGATGGCGATGACGAACAAACTGTAACTGTTGATAATAGAAAGTTTTTACTTCTTAATGTCCCTCCATCTGGTTACACAGGAACTAGAAAATTTTAGATTAATTTCAGTATTTAGAATCTCGTACTGCAAACATTTTACTAGAATGAGTGCGAACAAAATCATAGACAGAAATATTTCTTGATATGAAGGATAATAGTTAATGCCAACTCTTTATCTAGCTATATGTAATTAAAATTCTATATCTAACAGATTAATAAAATTAGAGAAATGAATGAGCAATTGTTTTCAACACGTGTATAAATCAAATTGATAAAACATATAAAACACAGCACTTCACACGTTAAAATCCAAGTCGAAAGACTTAGTTTAAAAGTTCACAGTATAAAAAATAGAACATTACGACATTTCGTCCAAGCATTGTTGCTTGTGGACATCCTCAGGTTTAGTTCGCTCACTGCCAGCGTCTTGATCCTTTAATATATAAAAAATGGGTTGCCATACTTTCGCCAATTCTCTGGAATGTGCATAATTGATGGCGCGTTTATCGTATTTTATTATCTGTATTTTTTCTTGTATTTCAAGTTTAATCAGACTGGAGGGGGTTGCTATTATTTCAGCTTGATCCCATAACGGTTTAGCATTTTTATTTTCTAATATGTAATCTTTTAGAGCTGTGTTTCCATACGGGGATTGTAAAGAATATTGATGTTCAGAAATGCGTTTTTTAAAGTTCTTTTTGTTTTCCCTATGTAATAGACAGTTTTATTCTCAATTTCGATAGGTATTTTATAGACGCCTTTTTGGGGAGGGTTAATCTGATGTTTAATTTTTAACAAACTTTGTAATTTTTGTGTTTTAAATGCTAAATTATAATTGTAGTTCTTTAAAATATTTCTAATTGGGATAAATTGTTTGTGAAAATCTATTGAACCGATGTATTTATAGTTGTCTTTTTTAATTTTCGTTTGATTTAAGGTAATTTTAACAATAAAATACATAATCAAGTTAAAATTACCTTAAATCAAACAAAAATTAAAAAAGACAACTATAAATACATCGGTTCAATAGATTTTCACAAATAATTTATCCCAATTAGAAATATTTTAAAGAACTACAATTATAATTTAGCATTTAAAACACAAAAATTACAAAGTTTGTTAAAAATTAAACATCAGATTAACCCTCCCCCAAAAGGCGTCTATAAAATACCTATCGAAATTGAGAATAAAACTGTCTATTACATAGGGAAAACAAAAAGAAGTTTAAAAAAACGCATTTCTGAACATCAATATTCTTTACGATCCCCGAATGGAAACACAGCTCTAAAAGATTACATATTAGAAAATAAAAATGCTAAACCGTTATGGGATCAAGCTGAAATAATAACAACCTCCTCCAGTCTGATTAAACTTGAAATACAAGAAAAAATACAGATAATAAAATACGATAAACGCGCCATCAATTATGCACATTCCAGAGAATTGGCAAAAGTATGGCAACCCATTTTACATATATTAAAGGATCAAGACGCTGGCAGTGAGCGAACTAAACCTGAGGATGTCCACAAGCAACAATGCTTGGACGAAACATCGTAATGTTCTATTTTTTATACTGTGAACTTTTAAACTAAGTCTTTCGACTTGGATTTTAACGTGTGAAGTGCTGTGTTTTATATGTTTTATCAATTAGAGAAATGAAAACTTGTGATAAAAGTATGTTAAACCGGTAACTTTTTTGTTGTTGTTGTATTGTAATTTATTGTGAAATTATTCTGCACATTATTTTTTAATGGCTAAATAGCTGTCGCAGATTGACAGAAAAAATTCTGCTACTGGGGCAATGAGTTATCTTGTAGATTAGCAGTCAATGTGTTAAATACGTAAACCTTGTGCTGTTTTACCTTTTGAGAGACAAGTACAATAAATGACTACGAAAATAACTAAAAAATTATACCAGCCGTTATTTACATAAATTTGTGATGCTAATCTGCTTTTTGTAATAGAAGAAAAATACATAATAATATTTTTGCATATTACAGATGAAAATAAATTTGAAAAGATTTGTATACCACATGCTATAATAAACAATGCAAAATTTAATATAATTTTGACATAATGTAACAGTGTTTAATAGCATTAAAAAAATGAAGGGAAAAAAAAAGAAAGATTATAATATTCAAAAGTAAGAATTTAAAATGCTAGAAAAAGAAAGTTTATTTTTAGTTTATAAAAATATAAGTAACTTTATAAAATTACCTTTAAATATTCCCATATTGGAAATTGTATTAATGAAAATGGAATTTCTCTAAATATTGTACTGAAATAACCTCTGTATAATCCTCTAATACCCTAAAAACATATAACAAGGATAATAAATCAGTGAAACAGCTTTTTTAGATTAAAAAATGTTTTTGGAAAAAAAAAAAAAATCTTACTTCTTGTTTAATTACGCTATTAAAAACATGCCAACTTGAATACTTAGAATTTGCTTGAGATTTTTGCTTGACAACTTCAGTTGGAACTCTGATAATACAAGAAGCCTATAAAATTATACACTAAATTATAATACAAGAAGCCTATTAAAAAAAAAAAAAAATGAACAAAATGAATATAAATAACTACAGAAAACAACTGTTTTAATTATAATGTATATAATATATTGTAATTATATATACTGTTATTATATATTACTGTTATTACTGTAATTATATAATAATTGCAATAACTGTTTTAATAACAAATGTTTTAATTACTTGAAAGTCAAAAAGAAAATGCATAATTTTACCTATTTTTCATGAAATCATAATTAAAATCTACATTCAATTTAATTTCTTGAATTTCTTTTTCATATTTAATCTTTTCACAGGTTTTTGAGTTGGGAGGGTAATATTTTTTTTTTTTTTTTTAGTTTATACAGGAAACAGGAACTTAACAGTTCTAATCGTCATGGCCCATGGCATTGCAATGGGCACATGTAAGGTTTCATCAGCGTGATTGGTTAGAACAGGCAAAACACTGACAGTTAAAGCAGTGCAGTGGGTTTTGAATATAGGATCTTACAGGACATTCAAAGTAACCACATTTAATTGAGTGGGTGAGTTTAAGCGAGTCTATCATAAGAATTATGTGCTTAGTGAGTAATTGTTTACTGTCTCTAAAAATATTAATGCGACGAACTGCAATGACTTTGTTTGACTTTACCAGGTGTATGCATAAGTTTTTTCAAGTTTAACTAAAAGATGGCACCAGCGAAAAATACGCAGCGGATTAATTTGACACATACATCATTTTGTTCGTCTGATATTTAAGCTACAAACACACACAAGTTGATTCCCCCAAAAACTAGCGTCTTTGTTTTATTGTTCAGTGATCATGTCGAGTTTTGTGCCTGAAAATGAACATTTGTGGCACGCATTGCTTTTCTTATTCAGACTTGCCAACCAGTTTTAATAAAAAAAGGGAAGATTTTTTTTTTTTTTTTGTAGCTAATTATCAGTTTCAAACGTGCATAAAACCAACTGAGTATTAATTTTCTTAAAATTATTTGGAAAAAATTTTCCTACCTGAAAAAATTATTCTTCATTTTTTCCCATGTTTACGCATTTGGTATAAATATGACATACAAATATTTAATTTAATTGAGGAAAAATAAACAGATTCATTAAATTCAGCAATAAAGATCTAAAAATAATTACATACGTGAGAAATATTGAGCGCTTCCATTGCTTTATTGTTTCTAGAATTGATCATTGATCCCAATCCGGGGAAGAGAGGGGGGATACAAAAATAATTACAGAGTAAGAAATATTAAACTCTGTCAACTCTACTTCTAGATCTAATGAAAGGAGTTTAAAATTAATATTATCATTTATGTTGCAGATGGATAAAGATTAGGAAACAAAAGACTTCTGCAGAACATTTGATTGCTGATCACTAGTTGGAGATAAATGAAAGGAAAAGGGGGCGAGGGCAAAAAATAATTACATCAGCAAGAAATATTTAACAATTCTATTTCTTTACATGTTCTAGAATCACATAAAGCAAGTTTGAAATGAATATTGACATTTATGTTAAGATGGAAAAAGATTGGGAATCAGGAGTTTTCATAAAACGTTTGGGTTTTCTTTTTAAAATGAACGATATCTGCGACATTTTTAAAAACGGAAGATTTCATCATCTGTCCGGAAGACACATTAAAAAACCGGAAGTCTTCTGGGAAAACCGGAAAAGTTGGCAAGTATGCTTATTTAATCAAAAGAAAAAGGCAGTTGAAAGTCATCGTTTGCTGGTAAAAACATATGGTGAACACGTTCCATCGATTAGAACATGTGAGACATGGTTTCGACAATTTAAAAGCGGTGATTTCAATTTGAAAGACAGTGAGCACTCTGGTAGACAACAAAAATGTGAAGACGAGCAATTGCAGGTGTTATTGGATGATGACCCAGCTCAAACTCAACAGCAATTAGCAGAAGCATTACAACACGTGTCACAAGAAACAATCAGTAGACGTTTATGAGCAATAGGGAAGATCTATAAACTTGGTAAATGGGTTCCACATGATCGGAATGAATGCAAAAAAAAGTCACTTGTAAAATGCCACTTCAATGCCATGGAATGAAATCATTTTTTAATTGAATTTTAACTGGTGACGAAAAATTGATTTATTTTCAAAACCCAAAGCAGAAAAAATCGTGGCTTTCACCTGGTGAAACCAGTCCTTCAACACCAAGTCCAAATCGCTTCGGCAAGAAGACCCTGCTCTATGTCTGGTGGGACCAGAGCAGTATTGTGTATTATGAACTCTTGAAGCCCGGCAAAACCGTTAATACATAACACTATTGCCAACAAATGATTAATTTAAACCACGCATTAATCGAAAGACGACTGGGGCCAGAAAACATGCGAAAGTGATTTTGTTATACAGTAATGTGCCATCTCACACAGGAAAACCAGTGAAAGACACCTTGAAATAGCTTGGATGGGACATCTTTCCGCACCTGCTGTACTCCCCAGACCTGACGCCATCTGACTATCAATTCTTCTCATTAATGGAGCATGCACTTTCAGAGCACAACTCCAGCAATTTCGAGGAAGTTAGAAAATGGCATGATGAACGGTCTGCCATAAAAGACAAGCAGTTTTTATGGCATGATATTCATCAATTACCTGAAAGATGGGCGAAATGTGTAGAAGCCAATGGCCAGTATTTTGAATTTAAAAAAAAAATTAATTTCCCTTGAAAATTACATTTTGTTTTACCAAAAAAATGAAAAAAACTTATGCATATACCTGGTAGATTCTCGAGTATTTTGGCTTCAGGGATATTATGGAGATCTGGTTCAAAAATAACCCTGCAGTTATTGTTTACGCTTCTATGAGCAGTAACTGTAATAAGTATGTTTCTAAATAAAGTGCATTTTTGTTTTTCAAATTTTTTGCTTGATTATTGTTCTCAAGTTCAACTAGTAGTTATTCTGTTTTAAGTTTTTTTTATAGATCTTGGTTCTCCTGTTGATGGATTGTACAGCCTTTTGTATCAAGAAGAGAGAAATTTCTGAAAAATCTAGCTTTGGAATTTAAATATATATTATTTTTGCTTAAGGTGGAAGAAAATTCTTCCTGTCTATCACCCCAAGATTTTGTTTGTATATGATTAGCTTGGCCTGAGGCAGATGCACTATTCATATTTCCTATAATTGTCACCATGATTAATGAAAAGAGAAAAGGGTGAAGGTTACTTTAGTCCCACAAATCAACGTCGTTCTTCCAACACACAATCACAAAGGGTTCACAAGGATTGCTCACTGGGACACCTATAGCCACTGATCCAGTTCAAATACCACATGTGGTAGTCATGTTAGCCTGGCGTTTCTCATTTAAGTAGTCACCATTGTCTCACCTTTTTTAAGGGCACTAGTCTCCCAGCATGATCCCAAGAGTAGACTACCATGGTATTCTTACCAAAATTGCCAACCTAACAGCCAGTGTCACAACTACATTGGACTCAAATTGATTAGTGTTTTTAAAATTAGTTTTTTTTAATGACAAATGACAAAGAAATAAGAAAAGGGTGAGTCAAAACACAAAGTAAGATGGGTAGAACAAAGTTAGAAGTTTAATTTATTTTAATATTTTTCAAAACAACAAAATAAGAAGAAGTAATGACCAAAAACTTACTGTCAGAAAAAAAAAAAAAAAAAAAAAGACAGAATCAAAAATGTAAGAAAGAAATGAGAGAATGGAAGGGTAAACAAAGGAGAAAATAAAAGAGTCCTGGGTTCATGATACCCCCTGAATACCTAAAGAAGGTATTTTCCTGGAGGGCCACATTAACTCGGATAATTGGAATACTACTGTATTTTTTGAGATAAAAAGTGTTTGCACTTGCTATGGAAAATGATTTTGTACAGGAAATTTCAGATAAAAGTATTGCAGACATGTATCTATACCTTAGGGGTAATTAATTCTTTTTTTTGTTTTTTTAATAAAAGAGTGTGTAAATTCAGTCAAAATTCTTGCAAAAATATAACATAACTTTTTTAATTTATAAATAGTAAACATGAGGAAAAACTCTACATTAAAATTATTCAAAAATGCCCACTTTTTTCTCTCTTGGTTCCATTGGGTCAAGTGCCCAGCCATCTTCAGAAGAAACTAGTCGTGCTCTGCCGCTGTTTTTCATTTTCTTCCATCATGCAGCGTCATCTGTTATCTAGCTGTTCATTTACTTGATAGTTATTACATGTATGCTTGTTGGCCATTATTTCGACGCATTTGCGCATGGTGGCATAAGGGAGAATGGAGTACAATGGATCACTCCCTATAATTTATTTATTTTTATGGTTCATATTTTGGTACATAGATAGCTGCACTGCAATGATGAAACTTAGCCAGCAACTTCATGCCTAATTAACAATTTAGCCATTTTATTCATGAAGTTTAGTTTACGGTAGCCAAAAGTAAATATTTTTATTTAAACATTTTTTTCTTTTCGTCATTCAGGAAGAATGATCTGGAACAGGCTACAATAAAGAGCTAAGGTCATCTATTATTATATTTAATCTCATTAAAATATTTTTTAAGAGGATTTTTTATATTTTTTAATCATTTGCTGTCAGAGGTCCAGATGGGGTACAATGGACCATGGTCCATTTACCCCAGTTCTCTGTCATAATAAACAGATTTACAAAAATCATCATTTTTGAAGTGTTAGCTATAAATTACTATATATAAAAATTTCAGACAGGGTTGCTACACAAATCAGGAGAAAAAAATCCCTGAGTTTTCCCTGTCAGTCTTAGAAATAAAATAGATTACACACAATCACGCAGCATTAGAATCTAACATGTTTACAAGTCAGTTGAACATATTTAGAGGATATAAATTTTATTAACTTACTATAGTTAGGGAAAACACCATAATTGATTCCTTATAAAGCATTAAAATTTAAAAAAAATATTTATGAAAAATACATATGAAAAATTTTTCCCAATGTTTTTCCAAAAGATTTCAAAATTCCCTGAATTTTCTCTGTTTTTTGCAATAAATTTTGAAATTCTCTGAGTTTTCCCTTTTTTAAATAGATTTTCAAATTCACTGAGTTTTCCAGGTTCAGTAGCAATCCTGTCAGAGTTAATTTTAATTAGATCTATTATGTCTTCAAATATGAATAAGAAAGCAATTTACTTTGAGGTTTCTTCTTATTTATTTTTAATAACCATTCAGTTACTTTTGTATTCTTATATTTTTACAAATATCATACAGCTATGACAAACTAAATTAAATAATGCAATTAAAAAATAATAATACAAATAAATTTGACGAAAAAGACGGTTTTACATTTTCTTGGTTTAATCACAGAAATAAAAGATAAAAAAACTGTTTTTGTGGGATTCATGCAACAAAAACTTAATTAAGATCTCTACATTTTTTCCTGAGAGTGTTGCTATATCTCTTGTAAACTTTCAAGCTATTGTAATGATGAGTTTTCCAGACCCTACAACTTCACAAAAAAAAAAAAAAAAAACAGCAGATTTTCAGTGACACAAAAATTGTTTAGCGTATTATTTTCTAATTTTAATGTTCATTTATTTACATTATTTGTATGAATCAAAGACACACATAAACAAATATAATATAACTACATATTAAGATATAAAAACCTAACTTTACTTCGTTGTACCGTTTGAGATCTTTCGAAACCGGGCACCCGGTCCTCATCAAAAACGTTACTTCTGTGGTGGAAAAACTTGACACTGGTCACTCTTCTGTTGATTTCTCATCAGCTGGCTCCAGGCTCTGTTTGGGGCTACTGCGCCACTATCATTGCATACGTCGCTATTGGTTGAAATTTCAATCGATTCGCGATACATAGCATAATTATAACTATCGTAATCGGCTAATTTAACGGTTTTATCAAAATCTATTTTAATATTGTGTTTACTGTAGGTTTTAGCTAAAGCGGTATTAAATTTTCCGGTTTTTATGTCATTCTCATGTTCTTTAATTCTAGTTTTAATTTTCCTCTTAGTAACGCCAATGATAAAACTAGAATTAAAGAATATGAGAATGACATAAAAACCGGAAAATTTAATACCGCTTTAGCTAAAACCTACAGTAAACACAATATTAAAATAGATTTTGATAAAACCGTTAAATTAGCCGATTACGATAGTTATAATTATGCTATGTATCGCAAATCGATTGAAATTTCAACCAATAGCGACATATGCAATGATAGCGGCACAGTAGCCCCAAACAGAGCCTGGAGCCAGCTGATGAGAAATCAACAGAAGAGTGACCAGTGTCAAGTTTTTCCACCACAGAAGTAACGTTTCTGATGAGGACCGGGTGCCCGGTTTCGAAAGATCTCAAACGGCACAACGAAGTAAAGTTAGGTTTTTATATCTTAATATGTAGTTATTATTATACTTTGTTTTTTCCTTTTTATTTAAATATAATATATTCTACATTTTATACTATTAAAAAACATACTACATTAGTATGCTTTTTTAATTTGGCCTGTGGTCCATAGTACCCCATGTCATGGACCACTGTACCCCGACCACAGGATACAATGGTCCATTTTGTCAGTTGTTATTAAAAAATTTATATTAAAAAAAGTAAACATTATTATTGCTTTTGATTGAGTGCCACATAAGACCCAATATATAGGTAATATGCACACATATTTTCAATAGCAAGAAAAATGAAAATAATGACTTTGAATATTACATTGGAATGACAAAAAGAAAAATCATAAATCGAATTAAAGAACATAAAAACGACATCAAATACGACAACAGCCCTAACAAAAACTAGTTGTAATCAAAATATAACTATCAACTTTCAAAATGTCAGAAAACTGGCTAACTACAATAATTACAAATATGGCACCATGCATGTCAAAATAATGACCAACGAGCATGTATGTAATGACCATCAAGCAAATGAACAGCTGGATAACAGATCTCGCTCTATGTTAGAAGAAGGAAGGAAGAAAGAGAAAAATAGCAGCAGAACATGACTAGTTTCTTCTGAAGACGACAGGTGCTCAGTCGAATGGAACCAAGAGAGAAAAAAGTAGGCATTTTTGAATAATTTTAATAACTTTTTAAATTTAAGTTTTACAACAAAAATTCCTTTTATTAGTCAAATAAAATTAAATAAATAAATAAATAAATAAAAATTGAGATATTTTAATATATTTGAACTGGTAATATATTACTGTAATTTTTGGAATTTGCATATCTAGAAAACAGATTTTGTCTTTCTCCTTTATCAATTTAAAAGGAAATATTGTAATTATTGCAAGGAAAAAAATTACAACACCGTTATGGACATGGAAAAATTTGCCCCAAAATAACAAAGAAAGGATTATAAATGAACAATAATATATCTCAGTAATAAAAATGAAATTTGGAGATTTTAAGTTGAAAAGTGTTAAAACAAATTTTGTTGAATTTATGTTTTCCAATTTATAAAAGATTTGTTGCAAATCACACCATTTAATAAACAAAATGTTGAAAGGATTTCAATTGGGCGTGAATGGTGACAGATAACTAGTAATGAGACAAATAAAGTTTCACGTCTTGCCACTGGTTTTAATGAAGATTTTGTAATTGTAGAATTGGTGTGGAAAATGAAATATTACAATAAGGGAACAATTAATCAATAAAAAAGTACAAATAATTAAAACGTTAAAACTTTAAAAAAATATTAACTACTTTTTATTAATGTATTCAACTATCCATGTAGTAATCCTCAGATATGTTATGTGAACTAATGGTTATCACCAGCTTCTTACCTTTCCTCTGCAGCATAGCATGTTATCTTCAGTCTATCTCTGAAGGTTCAGTATATTGTTTCATGCACTGTATTTCACTAACATCTCAATCGCTTTGAATTTTACTGCAGAAGAATAATCGTTATAATTGTTAATTTTAGAAAAACATGGAAATCAACTTTAATGTTTGCTTTTTGATGAAAAGCTATCAATTTATCTAAGGTATCTCAGGATGACTGTGTGGATAGCCAAAAGCATTAATAATAAGTATGATTTTAAGGGTCTTTTATTTAACATTTTAATGATTTTATCTTAAATAGTTTTTAAATATAGTTCAAATAATTTGTCAGGCTAGTAGCAGGAACAGATTATTTCATTATGTTTGGCTAACATATTAATCAGAAATTTGACTTTTCTCACAACAATATTTGATTTTTACTACAGCTTCATAAATGAAAAGTTACTAAATCATAATATATGTTTATTTATTTAAAAACTGACAAAACAAAAACAAAAAAAACCAATAAAGTACTCCAATTATTTTTCCTAGTCAAAACAAAATTATCTTGGGCTTCCCTTCTCATTTTTACTTTCTCTTACCCATAAGGTAGAGAAAGTATTGTTTTGGGGTCAAATTTTCAAACGCGAGATTTTGTTATAGTTCCACGTTTTGAGGTCCCCTGAATACAAAAATCATGTTTTTAGCAAATGGTCTGTGTGTGTGTGTCTGTCTGTTATCAGCATACCTCAAAAACAAATAGTAGCAGAAATTCCAAACTCGGTATTCTAAATGTGTATCATATATAGATGCTACAATAAGCTTTTCGTTAAGATCAAGCAAATGGTTCGTGTACAGGGACAATCAAGAGAATTCTAATACATTACGTCTATGGGGGAAATTGCAGGTAAGTAGAGTTTAACGTCTATAGACTGCACTAAACCAAATGAAACGAATATATATTTTTTGTAATAGAGATAGTTAACTGGGAAAAATTTTTTGTGTATGTAGGAGCCTCGCCTTCTCCCCCCTGGGGGGGGGAAGTCCCCCCTCGAGGGGAGTAAATTTTCATGATGGATATCTTTCAAAAGAGCTTGCCAATACCTTTAAAACGAATGGTTGAACCATCTATCTGCGATAATTTAAAACAAAGTTATCGATTTTTTCCCCTTTTAACGAAAAAAAGAAAAAAAAAAACTTAGAAAAAAAATCGTTTTTTTTTTTTTTTAAATATTGAGGATAAAATGGACTTCTTTTGGATATTTAGTGTTATCCTACTTCTCTAATATGGAAATCGTCTGCATTATCATAAAAGATAATTTTTTTTAAATAGTAATTTTAATAAATTATTATTTTTTTAAATTATTTTTTAATAACCAGATTAAATTTTATATAAATGTAGGTGCATTAATGAAACGGGGTGTTGAGGTGGGCAGTAGCCCCCTCACATAGAATTAATTATCATATAAAACTCTTCCAAAGCCTAATTTGAATTGTTTAACATAGGTTTACATAACATCGTTATCTTACCTCTTAATCTCCAACCTGTATTTATAGTATTAAATTTCAGGGTAAGAGAAAGTTGTGTGAGTGACACACCAGATTATTTACTTCTTAACATAGTTAATTAAAAAGATATACATTGGTTTACAATGAAGCATATCCTTTTTATAGAGTTCTAACAACCACGTGACTTTCTTCTTAGAAATCGTACTTTGCTGAAGGACAATGCTAATTTTTCCATGCTTTTACAAATACATTTACAACACTGTGTTACAATAAATTTCTAACACTATTCCGCAATGATAAAATAGGTCAGTGTGGTCAACTGTCCCTCAGCAAACATGCTCATGACTAGTGCTGGACGATATCAGAAATTAAATATCGCGATATATCACCAAGTTAATATCGATATTAGTGATATATTGCGATATTTCTTTCAAGATAGGAAAAAATAGACATTTGTTATTTTTTAACAATATATGCACACGAATTTTAAAGTATACAAGTATAGATTGTTTTCCATGTATTTTCTGGTATATTACTACCATAACTTTATCATTAAAAAAAAAAAAAATCATAAAAAGTGAATCAATATTTTGTGTTTCTTATAACTTATACTATTGCTTTTTAGTATACCTCTGTATAGTTTATCCTCTATTCTTCCCATTTTAAGCTTTAATTATTTTAAAATCATATTTTAACACAGCTAATATGTGATCTGTGTTTTATTTGTACCAAGTATATCAAAATTCATAATTCTACTAAAAATAAAGCTTAAGAAAATTTGTCTTAAGATGTAGGTATTAAATAAAAAGGAAAATCATTTTAAATAGTTAAGAAATGCCATTGGAATTGGATACACCTTTTTGGTCGTAGAGAGTAATATTTTTTGCTTAAAACTCTTATATGCATCCTAAATGTCAGTTACTTGTCATTTTTATTTTTGTTTCTGCTTACCAAATCATTACAATATTTTTTTAATGTATATGTGTTCAATTCACATTCATAATAGTTTCACAACAATTGAAAATTGAATTATATATATATTATATATATGTATACATTATATATATATGTATACATTGTCAGTATAAAAATTATATTATTTAAACAATATTATGTTAAAGTTTCATTTTGTTACTTAAAGTAACTCATTTTGCATTTAAACCAATTTTATTTAACATGTACGGCTTAAAAAAAAAAAAAAAAAAAAAAGAAAAGAAAAAGAAAGAAGGAAAAGGAAAGAGAAAAAATAAACGCTACACAAAAAAAAAGTAATAAACTATCCAATATTATATATTTCTATAAAGAAACTGTCACTGTAAAATTACTGAAGAAAAAACTTTATTTTACATCAGTCAGATAGCACCCTTTCTCCCTTCCCATGTTATCCAATGGGATTTTTGTCGCGTTGTTTTATAAAAATATTTTATTAAAAAATGAACTTTTTCGAATTCTGTTTTTTGAATATTACTCTTTGAACAGGTCGTCTTTTAGCTTAGTGAGCAATTTTTCGAAAAAATAAATTTAAATATTTTACTTAGAGATCCACACTTAGAGTCCATAATTTACTTATTGAAATAAAATATTTAAACTAATTTTTTCGAAAAATTGTTCACCAAGTTAAAAGGCGACCCGTTCAAAGAGTAATATTCAAAAAACAGAATTCGAAAAACTTCATTTTTGAATGAGATATTTTTATAAAACGAAGCAACGAAAATCCCATTGGATAACATGGGAAAGGAGAAAGGGAGCTCAAACAGTGATGCCAGATGATCGAAAATTATTTCCCCAAACAGGTCCTAAATTTCTCCAAATCAAGGGTTTTTTTTTCGAAAAAATTCCCAACAGGTTTTCCACTGAAAAGAGGAAAAAAAACATTTTTTTTTCAAAAAAGAATATCAAGCAGATTTTTCTGATTTGAGCTCAGATTTTTCCCCAAATGAACTCAATTTTTGAAAAAAATCCCCAAATAACAATAAAAGCTGTTGAAAGTCTCTATTCGTAGGGATAAATCATTACGTTGCCAACATTGACAGAAAGTTGAACTCCCCAGATTTGTCCCCAAACATTTTAGAATTCCCCAAAATTGTCCCCAGAAGCTTCAAAAATCCCCACTCTGGCATCACTGAGCCCAAAGCGAGTTAAACACATTGAACGTCGCATCTTATTGGCCAGAAGTTATCCACACTTTGAAATAAACCAATATCAATGAACCAATAGCAGGAAATGAGCTAAAACAAAAGATATTGTATACATTCGTCATAATAAGCATAAGCGTTTGTTTTCATATCGCCCTGTCTGTGGTTTGGTTACTGTGGTATTTGGTATTACACCTACGATCCATAAGTGGTGATGTTTAATATTATCAAATACTAACGGTAGTATAAATTATTTCATATTATCGTTTAGAGTCAGTAATATAATAAAAAAGTCAATATACTGCGGGAAAAGCAGATGGCTTTCAATAAATACTGTTTATTTTTTTATTATGCGGTGGACTTATTAAAGCAGTGATAATTTAGATGTGAGGTTTCTCATGCAGGAATAAAGGAAGGGGAGTATATGCATTGTGTGAGTGCAGTGATCGTTTGGGGGTGGGGTTATATATTTTTATTTTATCAGTGAGGGATGGGAGAAAAATAAGAGAATGGGTATTAGGTATTAGTATAAGATATTGCGCGCTCTTTTTGTTCGAGTTTCCGTTCACTGATGGGATCGTTCGCTCGCTCGGAATGTTCGTTCGCTCGGGTTTCATTCGGGAATTCGGGTTTCATTCGTGATGCGCGCTTGCGCGGAAGCACAATTCTATTAATCCGTCGTTGGCGTTTAACGGTACGTATCGGCATATCAATTGATCGCGCGGAATATCGTTAAAGGGATATATTGGCAGAGCAAACTCTTAAATATTGTTATCGGGATATTTAAAAAATATCGATATTTGGGGATATATTGATAAATAATCCAGCCCTACTCATGACGCCATCTGTTAGAACTCTATATAATTATTAGCAATAAATGATGAAAACATAGAAAAACAAAGAAATGATCAATAATAATGCTTAGTTATAAAAATTAATTAAAAATGAATTTAAGAAGTTATACATACCACTTCACCACAAGATGCAGCAAACATATGAATACCAGTTAAATTTAAATTATGTTGAACACAATATGATTTCACCATCTCATAGGTACAGAAAAAAATGGCAGCTTAAAAGGAAAAAAAAAATTTTTTTCATTCACAGCGCAAATAAAAATGCACATAAACACATACAATAAAGAGTGAAAAGTAAATAAATTTGTATGAATTAACAGTCATACTTTTTGTGTAACCATAAATTTATACTGTAAGAAAATTTTCAAATCTTATTTTAGATTCAGGTTGTTACATAATAAATATCTTGTCAAAAAAAAAAAAAAATTCTCAGGGAAGGAGAGGGGGTGGGGGGAATGTAGAAAGGTCTCTTTTACAAATGATAATTTATAAATCAATTGTATCAATGATCCAAATTTGCCTTGAAGTAAATAACATCAATTTGTTGCAAAAACATTTAGGTTCCTAAAAGAGGATTTCAATATTACAACTATTTTCACGTATAACATAATCATTTGGCCAGAGAAATGTTAATAAAGCAGCCAAATAGAATCTTTTTTCTGACTTAATTTACAAAAATTGTAATTCTAAACTTTTTTTTTTTAATTAAAAGCTTATGTTACTCAGGGATAATGTAGCTCCTTAATAGTGAAAAAACAAAAATAAAAATTAATTGGTTCAGTAGTTCCAAAGATTATCCCTACATAAAGATAAACAAATTTTATTACTTTTTTAAATGTTAATATGGATTAACTAAACAAAAATGTGTATTGGAGTACATAAGTTTAAAAAACATATGTACTTCCCGAAACTAATTGTATATTGTTCCATTTTTCCATTAAGATAATTACTAAGTACTCTATCCTTCTTTTCTTAATTAAACAGAAATTCTACAAATGAAACTTTAAAAAATGGACAAATTTATTCTGACAAAATAATTTTTATTTTGAAATATTGTTGTACATTTATGAAGTTAACCTTCATTAGCATCAGACACACCAATAATTTATTTTTTGGATATAATATTAAACCCTATAAAATTAATAATTGGTCAGACAATGTCCTGTGCATCACATGAGAATTGCCCTTTAAGGCAAAACATTTTGTCCTTTGACCTCCAATATCTCAAAAAGTATAGATTTAATTTTCTTTTAAAAATTATATGTTATTTTTACATTTATTACCTATAACTACTGCAAATTTCAACATGGGACAGCCATAAGATGCTGAGTTATAAATTAATATACAATCTTAAATCAGTATTTTCATACTAACACTAGTATGTTGTGGCCACCACAAGACTTTCTTCTATATTTCCCCATACAAATTCACTCAGTAACAATGTTAAAAAAAAAAAAAAAAAAAAAAAAATCTATTTTTTTTTTTTTTTTTTTTTTTGTTTTTTGTTAAAAGTAACAAAAATCGATAACTTTGTTTTAAATTATCACAGATTATAGTTCAACCATTCGTTTTAAAGATATTGACGAGACCTTTCGAAAGATACCCATCTTGAAAATTTACCACCTCGTGGGGGTACTTCAACCCCCAAGGGGGGGAGCGATGCCCCCACATCCACAAATTTTTTTTCCTAATTAACTACTTCTATTATCAATAATTCGTATTAATTTTACAATCACAGGTTAAAAATAACTCTCATTATGTACATTTATACGAAATTTTGTCTTATACTGCCATGTTAAAAATTTTGAAAAAATACGATCACAGCGCCACCTGTTGAGCGATTGATCCCAAAATCTAATCAGCACCAGTTTATGTCAGGGGTCAACTAAATACCAAGTTTCATTAAATTTCGTTTAAATTTTTTTTTTTTTTTTTTTTTTAATTAGGATTTTTTTTCTAAGTTTTTTTTCGTAAAAAGTAAAAAAAAATCGATAACTTTGTTTTAGATTATCACAGATTTATAGTTCAACCATTCGTATTAAAGGTATTGACGAGACCTTTCGAAAGATAACCATCTTGAAAATTTACTCCCCTCGAGGGGGGACTTCCCCCCCCCCAGGAGGGTTGATGAAGCTCCTACACATACAAAAATGTTTTCCCAGTTGACAATCTCTATTATAAATAATTCTCGTAAATTTCATAATGATTACTAAAAAATAATTCTCCTTATGCACATTTATACAAAATTTTGTCCTATATCACCATGTTAAAAGTTTAGAAAAAGCAGGATGGCAACGCAACCTGTAAGACAATTTTTACCAAAAGTTGAAAGACACTAATTTATGTCAAGGTGCAACTCCATACCAATTTGTATGAAATTATGTGCAGTAGTTCCTGAGATACAGTTGCCACAAAATTTTGTCACACACACAGACAGACAGACAGACATTTTCTAAAAATAGTCAAATCATGTTCTGCAGCTCTCAAAACATGTAAATCCATCAAAAACCTGCGGTCGAAAATTTTTACGAATCCAATACTTTCTTCTATTGAATATAGAACTAGTATGTTGTGGCCACCACAAGACTTTCTTCTATATTTACCTATACATATTCAATCAGTAACAATATTAAAAAAAAAAAAAAAAAAAAGTACGATTTTTTTTTTCTTTTTTTTTTTTGTTAAAAGTGAAAAAAATCGATAACTTTGTTTTAAATTATCACAGATTTATAGTTCAACCATTCGTTTTAAAGGTATTGACGAGACCTTTCGAAAGATACCCATCTTGAAAATTTATCCCCCCCGGGGGGTACTTCCCCCCCAGGGGGGGAAGCGATGCCCCCCCATGCAGAAATTTTTTTTCCTAGTTACATACTACTATTATCAATAATTCATATTAATTTTACAATCACATGTTTAAAACAACTCTAATTATGCACATTTATACGAATTTTTGTCCTATGCTGCCATGTTAAAAATTTAGATAAAATGCTATCACAGCGCCACCTGTTGAGCTATTGATCCCCAAACATAATCAGCACCAGTTTATGTCGCGGACCAACTAAATACCAAGTTTGGTTAAATTTCGTTAAAAAAAAAAAAAAAAAAAATGCGATATTTTTCTAAGTTTTTTTTTGTTAAAAGTAAAAAAAATCGATAACTTTGGTTTAAATTATCACAGATTTATCGTTCAACCATTCGTTTTAAAGGTATTGACGAGATCTTTCGAAAGATACCCATCTTGAAATTTTGCCCCCCCGGGTGGGAACTTCCCCCCCCGGTGGGGGGGCAACCGATGCCCCCACATGCACAAAAATTTTTTCCAAGTTAACTATTACTATTATCAACGAGACCTTTCGAAAGATACCCATCTTGAAAATTTACTTCCCCGGGGGGGGATTTTCCCCCCCAGGGGGGGAACCGATGCCCCCCCATGCACAAAATTTTTTTCCTAGCTAACTACTACTATTATCAATAATTCCTATTAATTTTACAATCACAAGTGTAAAATAACTCTCTTTATGCCCATTTATACGGAATTTTGTCCTATGCTGCCATGTTAAAAATTTGCATAAAATGCGATTACAACGCCACCTATTGAGCGAGTGATCCCAAAATCTAATCAGCACCAGTTTATGTCAGGGTGCAACTAAATACCAAGTTTGGTTAAGTTTCATTCATTGGTTCGTGAGATACAGCGTCCACAAAAAAATGATACAGACAGACAGACAGACAGACAGACAGACAGACATTTTTTAAAAACTATTAATTCGTGTTCTCCATATCCCAAAACATGTAAATCCATCAAAAAGTGGACTTCGAAAATTTTCGCGAATCCAATACTTTCTCTATATTACATATAGAAGAAAGTAAAAAAGTAATAACATAAGTTTTTCCCATATTTTGTTCCCTAATTAGCTTAGATATATAAGATTGGTAACATTAGAAAGCCTATAATACAGGCTTTTAAATGATATATCACACGTGCACATTTTAAACAATTTTCCTTTTCAAGTCAATCATTTTGACCTTTGACCTTCAATATCTCAAAAAGTACATATTTAATTTTCATTTAAAAATTATATGTTAGTCTTACGTTTATTATCTATAATTACTGTAAGTTTCAACATGGCATGGCCATGGGATACTGAATTATAAATTAAAATGCAACTCTACCAGTATTTCCATATTAACATAATATACATTTTACAAAAAATTTTAAATAATGATTAATGATATATATTAATTATATGATGTAATGATATTGACATTATATGATGTAATGTCAATAATGAATTATATGATGTA
Organism: Salticus scenicus; assembly: GCA_963930645.1. Classification (NCBI taxonomy): domain Eukaryota; kingdom Metazoa; phylum Arthropoda; class Arachnida; order Araneae; family Salticidae; genus Salticus; species Salticus scenicus. The sequence continues at coordinate 134,461,877 of OZ005654.1, forward strand.
ATGATATATGAGTAATTGATGATACATATTAATTACTCTTTAATTGCCTTTATTTATTTATTTTAAAATATTTTACATGCTTACATATCATTATCATTTCAAATCCATTATAGCATTAAAATTCTAGTTCAGAAATGTAGAACAAAAAATGCCTAAAATCTCCAAAATTCTAAAATCCATGAAGTCTCAAGTCTTAAGCTGTGTGGATTCTTTGGATTGTACTGTATTTGGGCTAATTATTTTTTATTAAAATTATAAAAAAAATATACAGCTGTAAAGGAATAAAAACTTAGTTTGTATTAAAAGTAGCTCATGTTAAGAGTTTCACAATAATGAGGTTTTCTGCTAATAAATAATACTAGAAACAATACATACATCCAGGAGATGATCCAACCATAACCGAGCCTATCCCTGAGTAAATATTACGTAGACCACCAGCTTTCCAAAATCCCTGAGAACTTTGAAGTCTAGTTTTTATAGTATCCAAAGGATAAAGTGAGAGATCTACAGCCATTCCAGCAGCTGCTCCTGACTAAAAAATTAAAACATTTAGAAAATTAAAGCAATAAAAACATGATAAAATTTATCTTTAAAATAGTTTTTTTAACTTGTGCTTATTTATAGGGGTTCTATCTCCCATAAATACAAAAACTATATAGACAATTAAATTATTAGATGTAAGGGAAAGTTCTGTCATTTTTGAACATGTGCACTTTTATGCGTTGTCGATTATCGACTGAAACCGGTTTAAACAGTTAGGTTAGAGTATGATTGATGATTTACACACATTTTTTAATATTTTAGTTGGTTTTTTCAAACTTGTAGAATTGCCACCATGGGTGAAGAAAAAGTGCACTTAAGACATTGTATGTTGTACGAGTTCCAAAAAGGGAATAACCCGATGGAGGCAACAAAAAACTTGTGTGACGTGTTTGAAGTGGATACAGTAACAGCTTGAACATGCCAAAGATGGTTTGTGAAAGAAATTGTTTGGGTGATTTTTCTTTTAAAGATGAACCCAGATCAGGAAGACCATCAGGTGTTAATGATGAAGTGCTACAGTATGATCAGGTCAAATCTCACAACTTCCACAGAAGTGGGCTTTAAGCTTGGAATTCATCAGACTACTGCTTTGGATCACATTAAAAGGCTTGGTTTCATGTCCAAATTCCCTGTTTGGGTGCCACACAATGACAGAACTTTCCCTTACACCTAATATAATACATACAATGCCTCCTATTATAAATACAACTTATAAGTGGGTCATCTGGGTACTTCCTATATACAAAATTGCTGCCATCCAATCATACTAAAATGTGCCATAAACAATCTAATGAAAACCTTTTACAGCTTGAACTAAATAAAACAACTGAAATTTATAAAAATGTGTGGTACAATAAAAATCTAATTAAAGAAATATATAAAAATAGAATTAAACAATTGAACCATATTTTAGAATGTGTATAAACAAAAATTCAAATATATCACCTCCATTTCATGCAATAAAGTTACCGCAAATAAATAAAAATCCAAAACTGCTAAAATAGGAGAAAACATAATAATTATATCAATCAAACCAAACAAAAACATCTTTCAAAAAATCTGGGGAAAAAAAATATTAACCTTCTGAAAACTGCAGAATTTATCAAATCAGTTACCAAAGCAAAGAAAATTAAAGATCATATGTTGTGCTTTTCCTCATCTTAAAGCAGATGCATATTAATTAAAAGCAAAATAAAGTCTAAAATCAAATTTAAATCTGATTTTATTTTCTCCCTTTCTTTTAATTTATCTCATAATTAAGGAATTTTCTTCTTCCCTTTTTTTTCCTATTATTAATACGAGATATTTATTATTGCACATTCATATTTTATGCGTTTTTAAATTCACACAGCAAGGTAGTGATACCCAGTGATATTTATTTTAGTTTCCATGTTATGTTACATGAAATGTATATACATGCATACAGTAACTGTTGCACAACTGAATTTCATACATTGGGATTCATGCACAGCAAGGTAATGGTACTCAGTGACTCAGTGTCCCCCACTACCCATGCACATATGTATGATAGTGCAGAAACGTAGCCAAGGGGGTGGGGGATAGAGATTTAAACACTCCTCGAAATCTTACAGATTGATTGAAAACTTTTGAGTTAAACCTGATTTTTAACTTTCAATGTTATATGCTAAAGTTTGAACCACATACGAAAATTTTTTCTGGCTACGGCCTTGATAGTGAATCCATGGTAGAGAACATTGTATTTTATTAAATAAAATGTAAATTAATAATTTCATACACCTACAAAAAATTCATTGCATTCCACAGCTCATTTTTAATATTAATAAAACAAAATATTTAAAATTAACTTATCTCACTTTGCATGAAAAAATAATTGCATGAAGTTCTGTACTGTAAGGATCATCAATATGCATAAATATCTGTAATATATAAAAAATATAAGTGTTCTGGTTACATAAGAGAAAGTATGGAGTCCATTTGAGATACGAATATCAATAGATGATACAGTCATGGGCCGGTTGTTCAGACATCCTGAGCAGTATATCCCGGGAAAAGGTGCCGATCGCCGGCACTTTCGGTGAACCCCGAAGGGCGCCGCGAGTTTAGCTAGTAAGATTATTACATGATGGAGTTTTAATTAATGTGAATTTATTAGGCAGGTGATTATCTTAAAAAGCCACGATTTTTCGCGTGCTCCCGTTTAAATACTGCATATTTCTGCAGGAACCAAACTATTCTTATGAATGCTTATTGGATAATTAGCTAAGCCAAAACATGCCTACCTTCTCTCATTGGTTGACCCGGACATCTAGGATTTAGTATTTCGCAATGCTTTACCGCTTATTTCGACTATTGCATAATTTTGATTACGAAACTTATTCTGAAACAGATTCCTGCGCTATGAAGCTCTGTTGGGAAAACAACTTCACCTGGGCACTCAAATAGAATTCTCATAATATTGTTCTTAAAATTAAGATTTATTCTGAGCTATTAATATTAAGTTATCACTTAATATTAATACTAATTTTGAATCTTGCTTATTTTATCCTTTCATATATATATGCTACCATTAAAGCTCGAAATCCGTTAATGTGCAGATTACCTAGCTAATCTGCAGATTAACTAAAATGACCCGTTAAAGTGCAGAATCAAGAGTTATCCGCATTTTAACTAGGTAATATGCACATTAGTGCTTTCTGTATCGTTAAAGTTCAAATGTTTGTTTCGAGGCTTAGTTTTTTTACATTCACTATGACGTCAAACAGCCATGTGATACAGATACGCGAATGACCTTCGAGCTTAAACTAACATTTTTATCCCTTCCGCTACGCTATGATGATAAACGGCAAACGCAAAATGTGGAGGATCAAAGCCATGATTATGTTTATTATTATGACTAACACAAAATTTAAAGTAACAAGTAAGTTGTAATTGTTTTAATTTTGATTTTATTTCTATCTTTTTTAATTCTGTCAATATAAGTTTGATAAGGGTCTGCATTTTATTAATGAAATCTAATCTTAATTAAAAGTTGTCTCTCATGAAACTCCATTTTGAATTATAAATATTAAATTTACATTACAGTAATTATTTCCTTCCGAACTAAAACTATTTTTTTTTTTTTTCCGACTGAGTGAAAATATTGCCTGGACCGGGAGTCGAACCCCAGATCTTTGACTTACAAGGTCAAGGCTCTCTACGGTTTAAAACTATTAAACCATAACTTTTCAAAACTAATTTATTTTAAAATTGATTTAAATTACTATTACTTACGGGAAAAAAAAAAGATGTATTAATTTTTAACTTTGAAAAATATTATGGCATTTAATAAATACTCAATATGAAATTTTTGTGCATTTCATTACTTTTTTTTTTGTTTGTTTGTTTCTTTCTTTCAGTTTCAAGTTTCCTTTATATATTTTATATATCATGATTATATTTTTATTTTTATTCACTTTTTCAGATAATTTCGTTGTAGTTTATCCCATAAAATGTGTTAATAAAGTTTTTTTTTTTTTTTTTTTGTAAAATTAATATATTTGCTAAACTTGTACAGGTATACGTATGCTGCAAAATATAGTTTAATAAAGCATTGGAAAACTGTCATTTTAATTTTCATGCATTCTAAAAAATATTAAAGAAGTTTTAATTATTTGAAGTACTTCTAAATAATGCTTCTGATTTGTCTAATATTTCTTTAGCAAATTAAAAATTGGTGCATAACTTTTTTAAAAACATAGTAACAGCGATATAAGTTGTTAATAAAACATTTTTTAAAAATTTAAATGGTAAAATATTTTTACTTTGAAAAGAAATCATCACTGTATTACAATTCTAACATTCATTTATAAAATAGAATTTATTGAAAGCTATTAAAGATATTATATTTCATATTAAAAATGCATAACATCTTCAAACATATATTGATAGAAAAAAAATGAAAAAAAAAAAAAAATAATAATAAATAAATAAATAAAACAAATATGTATAACTTTAAAAGATATAAAAATTAAAATGCATACAGATTAAAATAAGTAAAGAAAGAAATAAAAAAGAAAAGAAAATGATTTTTTTCCCCGAATAAAAAAACAAATACAACACAACGTGCTGTAAAATTACAATACCAGATACCTTATTTTCACTTTAACTAGTGTCTAGTAGATAATGTGCACATTATCTAGGTAATTCGCAGATTACCTAGGTAATTTGAGAAATGAAACAATTTTCCTCACTTTAACGGATCACCTTAGTTAATGGGCAGATTACCTAGCTAATCTACAGATTAACTGATTTCTGCACTTTAATGGTAACATATGTATATGCTTCCCGTACATTTACACCATTTAAATGTTCTGCAGTTGCTGGGAAAATACGATTATATAAACTAGATTTCCAAACCACATTCTTTCAAAAATTCCAAAAACTTTTCTCTTTTCTGGAAATAGGCCTGTTTTTCATTAAATAAAATTCCAAAAATAGAATAGAATACTGAATATTTAAATGTCGATAAAGTTATCTTCATAAATAATTAGAATGCTGGTGGCCATGGTCATCAAAAATAAACAGCAAACAGGTTACGACATCATGTTGCAAAGAATCCAGAACATCATCGTTATTCGTTCAAAACGGTGCCAAAAGAAAGTTGCCAAGTAGGGTTGTAGACCATCTTGCAAGCTGTACCCTCAGCATCTATTAAATATTTTAGATTTGAACCATATACCTATAACCTTCGCTCTTTACACTATATTACCATATGATTTCAACCAATATAATAAATAAATAAAAAGTACATTTTTCTTAGACGGAATTAAATAAATAAATTTTTAATTAAAAAGAATTAAATAAATAAATTTTAATTAAACTTAAATTTTAATAAGTTAGAATGCCTAGGCTGGAAAGGTACCTCCAGCAAAAAAAAAATAAAAAACGCAGCTAAAAATTTTAATGTTAATATACCGATAAAACCGAACCCAAATATTTTTCAAATTATAAGAAGCGATAAAGATAATATTCCCTCTTAGAAACTGCTGGAATTTACAAAATCCCTCTTATGTACCAAAATAACAAAACAGGCTGTTACATAGGTAAAACAAAAAGAAAAATTAAAACAAGAATAAAAGAACACCAAAGCGATATCAAATATACCAAAAACACCACCGCTCAAGCAAAAACGTATCAAGAAAATAGTATTGAAGTTCAATTTGATGACGTAATAAAAATTGCAAACGACAATAACCCCACTTGTGCTTTTTTCCGAGAAACTGTTGAAATTATCCATAACGGGACTGTGTAAATGACCCCGAATCAAAAACCGTAATCGAAGCACAGTGGCGCCACATGATTACAGGCGAAGATGAGCTCTCTGAGTTCCAGCCACTTTCCAATGAAGTCACGCCTGAGGACGTCTGCGGCCCCAGGATGAAAAGCGGCTTCTCGTGAAAATAATGGAGCAATAAAGTAAGGTTATTTTTTATATAATTGTTAAGTAGAATTTCTTTTAAAAGGAGTTAAATAAATCAAAAAATAAATTTTAATTAAACTTAAATTTTAATCAGTTTAGTCTTTTCCACTATATACTACCATTTTTTTCTCAATAAATATTATTTAAAAAAAAAAAGGATTTCTCTTTCAAAGGAATAAAATGAAAATCAAAAACTTCTTATGCTATTAAAAATCATGCATAAACATAACTGTTATAATTAAATTTTTAAATTAAAAAATTAATATATTTAATTTTTTTTCTACTGCATTACCATCTGAATTTCAATAAATATAACAAATAAAAAAGACAAAAACAAAAAAGCTATCATCTTCAAATGAATGAATTAAACAAATAAAAATAAATCTATTTATATAATTTGAAAGTGAGATGACGATTCCGGTTCGTACTCATCTTTGTGGCAAGTTGTTTCATACTTTAGTTAATTTTAAAAAATCTAATTGTCCGATCAATAAGCTGTTTAGTACGACGATTCAGAAAAATCACTTATTTCATTTGATACCTTATTTTTAATGATAGATTTTTTAAAATTAATTAAAATATGAAAATAATAACCTGGTAATAAATTCAAAATTGGACATTCAAATTTATAATTGTTGCCAGAAAAAAAAAATAATAAATAAATTACCATTTTTTTTTTTTACATAAAATTAAATGTGGTTTCACGTGAAAAATAAAAAATTATAAAATATTAAATTTGCTCATGCATATGAAAAAATGAAAATTGAAAAAAAATAAATAAATAACGTCTTTTAATATACTTCAATTTTAGATACAATATTTAAGGTTATCAGCTATTTGATTAGTAATGGATTTGCTGTTTACTACCATTTTGGCTATGAATAAAAATGACTATTCCAATTGTGTAAGTAAAGACCTTAGAGAGAAATGTCTTCTTCGGTGCCAAATTTTAAATTTATTCAAGGGAATCCAATACTAAAGTTGTTCCTTCCCCTTAAAATTTCTCTGTACGATGTAAGTAAATATTCGAATCAACTTTAGTAAAGGACTCTTTTCTTCTTTTCTGTTTTGTTTAAATACTATGTTTTTGGCCATGTTTTTTGCATGAAAGTTAATTCATTAATAATCCTGGGTAACATTTTAAAATTTTATTGCTGAAATAGATCAGACATTTTTCACCAAGTACTCTACTTTTGTGAAAGCCACTTTAAGCCAAATAGTGTATCAAAAATATAAATAAATTATAAAATATTGAAAAAAAAAAAAAAAAAGGAAAGTATAACTACAGTATTTCCACAACACTGGATTTGGCAATTTCTCTTTGGCACCGTTTTAAATGATAACGATGTCATTCTGGATTCATTGCAATATAATATGGCAGCTCGCATGCTGTTTATTTTAGATTTATGATTTAGCCATAATCGCCAAATCCAGTTGTGGGGAAATACTATAGTTGCTCTTAAATAAAAAAAAGAAAGGTAAAAGAAACAGAAAAGAAATAAACAGAAAAAATAATTGCATAAATTATGTACAGTCGGTAACAAAAGTGTCCGAACACTAGCAAAAATTCCTATGTAAAAAAAGTATACTTCATACGGTTTTGTTAAATAAATCCTTGTCGAATCCTCTTCTTAGTCAGTGTAAGAACATGATTCGATAAGAATTTATTTAACAAAACCGTATGAAGTGTACTTTTTTTACATAGGAATTTTTGCTAGTGTTCGGACACTTTTGTTACCGACTGTATTTTTGTCTAAAATGGCAGTAAAAATTCAAAAGTTGACAAGGAGAGCTATATTAAGGCTGTACTATAAGATTTACATTATTTAATTAATTATTTTTCAATATACCAGCTACTATTAACAAATTCATCTACTATTATAACCACAAAAAATTGTCTCGCGATAGATGTAGCCAATCATAGCATATTGTAATATTATTTTGACGTGAAATTATTGTCATATTATAATTGATCGAATAAATCAAATAAATATAGAAAATATTATGTACACCATGAAACATATCATATTGTAAAATGTATATTGTGTTGTTCACATGTAACTGGGATTCAAATATAAAATTGCTACACTTCAATTTTTTCGATACTGTCATCTGATATGTACCTAAATGGAAGCCCACTGTTAAGCTATTGTCACAGGCAATAAAGACAGGTACCCAAGAGTCTGCGAATGAGTGGGTCGCTGACGAAAACAGCGGGCTTTGGAGCAATTTCATGTTTTTTTTAAAAGTTTTATTTATGTTTATAAAGAGATATAGAAAAAGAGTTTCCTTTAAATATAGTGACCAACGAAGCAAGAAAAGCCTTTGTTGATTCAATACCTTAATTGATTACCCTTTCCGTCATTTTTGACGGGGTCATATACTAGTAGTGTAATAGCCAATGCTAAGACACTCAGATGACTGAAGAAAAAAAATAAATTAAAAAAAATCTTGATGAGGTGCACACATAAAGGGTCTCAGCTACCCATCTGCCAAGTTCTGTTGCTCTGCGATCAGTAGTGTGAGCAACACAGTGCAGACAAATACACAGATACTTCTCTTTATTTATATAGATTAATTCTGACGACTGCCGTCAGTTGTGTAAAAAGTGAGAGAGAAAAATCTCACTAGTTCATAGCTGAGAAAGGTAGATAGAAAAATCTGAGTGCCAAATAATGTTATACATGTTGGTATTTTTCATAAGAAAATAATAATAACTGTAGGGTAAAAAAATAACATTTAACAGACTTTGTTTTTTCAGAAATGACGCACTGGTGAGTTCCAGTATGCAATACTGAGTTCTCAAGCTTTCCGTCAATTTGTAAAAGTTTACTAAAATAAAAGAAATATAGCTACGTTTCCATGCAATCGGCAAATAAATATGTTTTACAGGTTGCCATAAGGCATACGTATTCCCTTGACGCCTCAGAGAATCCCAGAATTATCGTTAAACATAAACAATGTGCTGTGTACTCTGACTCCAGAATGTGCCACTAGTTTGGTTGTTCTATTTTATTGGACATATGATAGCCAGTATTTTCCCCTTGACCAATATATATTTAAAAAAAAAAAAAAAAAACTTTTTTTGCAACCAGGAAGTTTTAAAACATGTAAATCAGGTGAAAACTTAATATCGAAATTTTTTATCATACGATAAGTACGATTAAGTACCTACAAGAAATAATAATAATATAAAAAAGCAAGCAGTAAATGATTAAAAAATAAATTCGTATAAGAGCGATGACGAAATATTTTGTTTTTTCTCTAAAATGTTATTAATCGTGCTAAAATACTAATGTCGCTATATACAAATATGCTACATGACATAAGAATACAACATAAACTTTATTACTAAGTAAGGCATCTCATGAATTTATATATGTATGATTCTAAACTATATCATTTATACTTCAATAAAAGATAAAACAATCATACAGATTACAAAGCAGTTGCAATAATAACTACCAAAAGAGAGCATGCGAAATTCGGAAAATTTCTCTCTTTGTCAGCCATTTGTAAACAAAGAAGACAATTTTGATGAGTTGTACGTTGCTGATAGTAAAATTGTTGTAAACAAATAGGTCTGTAAAGTAATTAACGGTATTTAAAAAAACTGAAATGCTCAGAAAATTTCCTAAATCTCAAACGATTATTCTAATAAAATTTATAACTTTTTTACTGCTTTATAAAATGTAATTTATATTTATATATTTTTTAATATTTTATAAGCCAACGCAATCTGGCAACACATCTAGTTACAGGCAACTTCACGATTGAAGCATTGAAGTGAAGAAAACGAAAACCGGAGAATTTCGTCTCTGAGAGTGTCAACGAACAATTTCATTTCCCAATTCAATTATAAATTATTTTATCTTTGACAAATCAATTTGCTAATTTTTTAATCTTTTCATTATGGCTGGTAAACGTGGTCGCAAAGCTAAGGAAACAGAAGTCGTCGATGAAGATACTAATAATGATGTCCAAGAAGAGTTGCCTAAGAAAAAGCGAGGTAGGCCTAACGACAAAGAAACAAAAAAAAGAAGTGAAGAGTCGAAGGTTGAAAAAGAGGACAATGAAGATATGAAAGATGAAATGGATGCTGAAAATTCGGATTCAAAGGAAAATGACGAATCTGATAGCGCTGACAAAAAGAATGACGATGATAAAGAAGAGGAGTCGCATGATGAAGCTTCTGATGACGCGAAAAAACCAAAAGGTAAAGGAAAAAATAAAAAAGCAAAGCCTGCTGTTCAACGTCGTGGAAAGCAAACCAAAAATGCTTCGAAAGATACAGAAGAGTCTGACGTTATGGAAATTCAAAGTGATGATGAAGAAATTGTAGAAGAAAAAAAACCAGCAAGCAAAACTGCGAAAAAGAAAGGGAAGACAGCAAGAGGTGCTAATGGCGAAGCTTCACCGAAACGTAGTGGACGAAATGTAAAAAAAGTTACTTACACTGAAGATTCTGAGGATGAAATCGTTGAAGTTAAGAGTAAACGTGGACGCACAACTGCACGATCAAAAAAGGCTGCATCTGGTTCTGAATCCGAAGAGGAAGTAACAGAAATTAAGAGTACCAAGCGTGGCCAAGCTGCTAAGAAACCTCCATCTGAATCGGGATCTGAAAATGAAGTAACTGAAATAAAGAGTACCAAGCGTGGACAAGCAGCGAAGAAAGCCGCTTCAGAATCTGATGAAAATGAAGTTGTGGAAATAAAAAGTACCAAGCGGGGTCGAGGAGCCGCCAAATCTAAAAAAGATAAAGATAACTCAGAATCCGAATCTACATCATTAGAAAAAGAAGTTCGTGTTGTTTTGGAGCACTGTAAATCTTGACAAGTTTATAGACGAAATGCTTGTGCTCTAAAAGAAGCTTTAGAGCATGCTTTTGATAAAGTTGAAGTTATCATCAATCCGGAAAAGCCGCGTCGTGGTAGTTTTGAATGTGTTTTAGTTAAAGGTGATGGAAACGATGTTGTTTTGTGGAGTGGAATTGATAAAGGACCGCCTCGCAAACTGAAGTTTCCAGATCATCGCGAAATCATCTCACTACTTGAAAAAGAACTGTAAATTTTTTTTCTCATAAGAGGACTCTCAATTGAACATTTTTCATTAATTTTTAATGTCAAATGCATACATGTAGTTATAGTATCTTTTTAAAAATGTTTGTTCTTGCTATTTAAGAAGAAATTGGCTTTCTTTTGAAGGTATGTTAAGTGTGCAGTCAAATTTTTAGGTTATGTAATTCTTTGCATAAATATTTTCTTTTTTATGATTACAATAGTTTCATCTTTCCTAATAAACCAGATGAAACTGTGCTGCTGTTATAAAAGTTCTTAAATTGTGACTTAAAAGTTTTATCTTTTATAATAAAATAATCATGTATGCATTTTTTAAACTGTCATATCATTGAAGTTTTCTATGTCCAGTGAAGTCTTCAAGTAATATCAATCTTTTTCCTTAGTGTATGATAGGAAGATAACCAAAATTTTTGTTCTCTTCCTTGATGTTATATGTAAGGTGATCTTGTTATTTTTGTAAGCTTTATTGGATGAAGTAAACATGTTTTGTGGTATTTAGTTGTTTGTTTTATTACAAATCATTTGTTTTTCTCTTTTAATTTGAAATAGTAAGGATGTGTGATTTTTTTTTTTTTTTTTCCCTCTTTGGTGTAATAGTTCTTGTAGGTGCTGGAAGTTAAGCAATTTGTCCTTCAAAATATGTATAACTAAGCTAGCCTTGCTGTGAAGAGCAGTTAACTATTTTTAGCATTTGTTAATGAGTGAGAATAAAAAAGGTAAGTATGACTTTTTTTTTTTTTTTTTTTTTTTTGTCAATTTTATTAAAATAATTATTGAACATCATTGGTTTAAAATTTATAATTTTGTTGAAATGTAAACCATTAATCTATTGTAATGATGTACTTATTTTTAAAAAGAGCATAAAAATTAAAATGAACTTGTTTTAGAGTTATTTGGGGCCTGTTACAAAAACTAAAGTGTTTCCGTGATCAGAGTCAGGCAGGGGTGATTGTGTTCAGGTATTTTCAGTATACAGTATAGGATCCGTTATCTGGACGGAAACCAGAATGCAAAATGCCAGTTACCAAAACTTTTGGCAGTGAGGTGCCTTCACAAAATCAATTTAAGCAAAAAGGCCAGGGTTAGGTTCTTGAACCTCAAATAACCTTATTAAAAGTATTTTATTGTAAATAACAGGATTGGCAAAAAACCATTTTTTTTTTTTTTTTCAAAAACTGGGTTTTTTTGGTTTAAACCAGGTTTTTATTAGTATATGTTTCCCAGTCACATGCATATTTGTAAATAAAATTACCACTTTAAAAAGTAGTTAATACTCCAATATTAATTATTTTTTCATCAAAAAATAATTTAAATTAATAATAATAAAGGGATGAGATTTTTTTTAGCCTTTTTTGTAGGTTGTGATTTTCTTTCTGTAACAATGTACAAAAAACAAAGCTTGTAAATCAAACTTTGTACTTTAAGACATGAAATTCTGTTATATCTGATCTAATTAAATAAGTGTTCACATGGTCATGCTAATAAAAATCAATCAAATCATTTATTTCTGTAATACAGACTTTTGCGACCTGAATTCTTATATTTTGCTTTAATGTTTATCTTCTTCATAAAGTTTTATTTTGTACACTTTTGGTGATCTCTTCCTTGAATAAAGAACTGTTATATCAAAGTGCATTAAATTTTATGATAGCTAAAATCTTTTATATTCGAAACTTCTATAAATATTTTGTAATTGTAGAATTGAGTTATCATTAAAATGATGTAAATGGTAATAACTGAATTACTGTCAGTTGACAAAAATTTGTTTTTTTAGTATAAATGTTAAATCTAGCATGCTCTTTCCTACAATTTAATAATGACAAGTTAACTTAATAGCACAATTTAATGAACTAAGAAACTCCAATACAATAAAAGAGATAAAAGTCATTTATAAATATAATTTGAAAAAGAGGCAATAGAATAAAAATTTTGAATTTTTTTAAAAGGAAAAAAAATAATTTATGAGAAAAAAAAAAGTTGGTTTAAACCGTGCCAACCCTGGTAAATCAAGATACAAAACTGAGTAAATCATAATTTATATATTATAAATAGTTTTGCATTACATTAGTATAATTTTAATTAAAATACAAAGCATAATTCATATTTGTGAAGGAAAAATGGCAAAAAAAATATTGAAATTATTAGATGCCTTTTTCAGAGTACTATTTATATTTTTTATTATTTAATTATCCAAGTTAGTTACAAATAATGTTATTAATTTAAATACTAAATTCTTTAAATTCATGATTTTTATTATTATTCAATCACTGATTTTAAGTTACCTACTACTAATATACTATGTAAATATTTCATTTTGTACATAGATGTGACATAAGCAGCAATTACAATATTAATGTTATATAATTTGAAATTATTATAGCTACAGTTTTTAATTAGTATTTCATAATAAAAGAATAATTATTATCAATATCAGGATATGTCTCCACAAGGGTGTGATGGTGTAAAGGCTTAAAGTGACATATCACCTATTGTCATAAATGTCTCTAAACACAAAGTTATTGTATGTAAAAATTTGTAATTAAAATTTTTCATTACTTTTTAAATTCAGTTTTCACAATTGTTAAATTAGAACTTGCACACCAAAACTGAATTTTTCAAATTTAATTTTAAAGCTGTAAAGTGTGTCACATGAAGTAAAGGTTTTTTTTTTTTTTTCATTCATTCATTTTATAGCTTCAAAATTAAAAAAATATATTTTAGGTAATGAGTAAGTAATACATGGCTTCCAGTGGCGACTAAGAATGAACTTTTTGCTACTAGAATCAATCTGAAGATACTATGGCAACTATTTTTTTTTTGCGAGAGCAGCTTAAAAGCTATTATTTAAAGGTTAATCCACTCTATTTTTTCTTTATCTAATTTTTGAAATTTAGTGCAATATTTCCATTACTTAAGGTAAAACAGTGAATGTGTAAGACAAGGAAATTTATTTCTATGCCTTGAAATAGTTGAAAGGTTAATTTCCTTAAAATAATTAAAATTTTAATTATCTTTTGTAATTTATTATTACTACTTTTAATCAAAGACTACTATTCATATCCTAAGGGCTACTATCTTATACATTAAAGGCGACTAAAGCAACTATTTTTGAGTGCTTTTCATGCTGGGAACCCTGCTATGCTAATTACAAAATGGAGAGAGAAGGGACAGGTAGTTTTTGGTGTCTAAAACTGTTATAAAATTTACTCAAGGGACTAAAGCCAAAAATTAAGAAAATGTAATAGAATGTAGGTATAAATTAGTTGCAAAAATAGTTTCAGAATGCTTTTTGTACAGAATTTTAGGTTTTTGACATGACGGTTAAAACCATCAGTTGTGCTAAACTTGCCAACCCTGAAAGAGGCACCTTCACAAAGTCAATTCTCAGCAATATAGCAGCACAATACAATTTTTTATCAGCTTTGCTGCATCAAACAATTAAAATTAAAAATACTCTCAGTTTGTATGTTAATTGGAGATAGTGGTAAATATCTAAGTATAAACACCTTCTTGTCTTACACATAAGAAATAACTCAACTATATATATTTTTTTACAACTGTAAATTCACAAATGGGGTACCATTTTTAAAAAGCTAGATTAAACCCTGTTATTGTTAGTGCATCAATAATTTTGCTGCCGAATGTACAAGGTAATTAGTAAGGTATGGCTCAGACCATGCAAGGGTTCATTTCATCAAAATTCTTTTGATTTTTACCTTTTTTTCGATTTGTTCTATTTTTAAGCATAGTTTGCGAACACAAAATTATATTTTTTAATAGTTGTTGGTATTGGATAATGGATGTAATCCTCTATTAAAAAAAAAAGTAATCTGGAAGTTTATGATTTTTATTGTTATTATTTAACTTTAAATGTAACACCCACTGTGAAATTTTTCAAGTACAACTCAATTTTGGATATTTTAAGCAAATAAAGTAATATTGAGTTCTTTCAACTAAACCTCCAGTTACAAGATATGCGATTAATTTTATCTATTTGATTTCCTTAAATTTTAATCAAAATCTTGCTTTTATTTATATAAGCAATTAATTGTATAGTGTAACCATGTTTCCTACGCCTAGCAGTGAGGACGAGTCGAAAATCTTGGAGGGTTTCCAAGTTGACCAGCAGGTTTGAATTTAGTAAGCATCCAGTGATTCGGTATTCCCTTATCGCTTATTTTCTCTCAACGAAAAGCTTGTCTCCCCTATTTTACTAGTGGACTCGTTGAATCCGCACTTGCGCAGAGGCTTCCATGGTTGCAAGACACTTAGTTAAAGAGTATTTCCTGTTGCTTGCATAAAAAAAAATCCACATTAGAAATTAGTTTTAAAAAGTTATTTAAAAAAATATAATTATGTTTTTATACAGGGTTGACAAGGTTCTTCCAAGGCGGAAAAAACTGGCCGGAAGGTTTCTTCAAAGTGAAAGAAATGGAAGAAACTGTTTTTCTTAAAAATTCCTATAATTTGCAGATTTTTAAGATACAGTAAATGCATTTTTATCTTATAAACAACTTTAAGTAACTTTAATTATACTTAGTTACTTATAAAAATTTAATAACATATTTAATTAATAATTATGAGATTTTTACTGAAGTGACCTTCGGTATCTGATAATTATGTTCCAAAATACTCAAAATCCAATAAAAAATCAATTTCCATTTAAACAGTGTAAAGTTTTATAATTTAGACAATTTTATTTCTTTTACTGGTAATAAATAATAGTTTGGATCACTTTCTTATATTTTCTGATAAAACAGCTTTTAACAAACATCCAGTTAATTAAAAGAACCAGTATTCAATACTCTATTACAAAATGTTATCGAAAATTTTATTTTCTTTATAGTCATATACAGTACAGTCAACTCCCTCTAATCCACAGATTTATAATCTGCAAATCCTTCTAATCAATAATTGGTATTTTAATGTCAAAGAAATTTATATCATATTAAAAAAAAATTCACATTTTTACTTTTTTTAAAATCAAATTTTTAGCTTAATCCTTGCTTTGAAACATAATTGGAGAGGTGAGGGAAGGAGAGAATGGCATTCTTGTATTTATTATCCTGCAATTCATACAGACTAGCACTTAAAACAAACTACTGTTACATCAATATTTAACAAAATTAATCAGTGATGAATATTATTTCTGAACTTTCAAAAGTATTTTGTTTTGTATTTTTTAAATATGTTTGTTTACATTATACAGGTACCTATTATTATTTGAAAATTCTTGAATTATTTATCATATATGAATGAGATAGATTAGTCTTAATATTGAAAAAATATTTTATTCTAAAATTTATTAGAAAACGTTTTCAATTTTGATGTCTATTTATGAATTAATAACTGACTTTGTATCTGCAAAAGAAAACTGTAAACAAAAGCAATGATCTCTAATCTGCAAATTCCTATAATCCGCACAACCTGTGGACAAAACTTTATTTAACTAAGTTCCCGACTGGCTAGACATTTGAAACTTTTGGAATAGTTCAGAATATGATGAAAATGCTTTTTAAAAATATTTTTATCCAATTGCTTCGAGACCCTGCTGCCTTCGGCAGCGTTTCCAGTACAAAGCTTGCAATCAACTTTTAACTAACTTCCCGGCTAGATAGCCATTTGAAACTTTTATAATAGCTCAGAAGTCGATAGCAAGGAATTATTTTAATACTTTTTTCCAATTGCCTGCCTTCAGTAGTGTTCATATGATTCAACAGAAAATTTAAAAACATGGTTTATAAAAATATTTTTATCTTATAATTATTTCAACTTAAAATAAATATCAAACTATGGATTTTTTTTTAATCCTAGATAACTTTTAGGAAAGTTGAAAAGTGGGTATCTTACTTATTGATACAATTCATTGGGTACCAGCTTTGAGTTTATACAAAAAATTGTATCCTTGAAAAAAAAAAAAAGCATATATTATGGCTGAAAATTCCATAATTGTTATCACTTGTACTGTTTGAACGTATAATAATATGAGACGGTATCTATGCAAGAACTTTTTAAAATATTAGCATTAAAAAGTAAAAACCAGTCACGTCACCTGTATTATATTTAGTGTTTGTTCACAAATAACTTATACTGTGACTAATAAAAGAAAATTTAAAATATATCCTGCAAAAAAAAAAATTTTTTTTATTCGAAAATTTTCCACCCCACCTCACAGTTAAGAAGGGATAATACTAATCTCATAAACAGCCGTTGCCCTTGTTTTTCTGCAAGAAAATGTTTCCACACTTACTCATTACCCAATCTGTTTTTTTTTTTTTTTTTTTTTTTTTTTTTATTATTGAGTTTTCTCATTCAGAAAATTCATAATTAAATTGGTGCTCGTTTTCGATAAATTGATATTTTTTTAATTCAAAAATGTGAATATTCACGAAGGTCATCTCATTTTTTAATTGCAAATTGAAGTATTATAAAATTAAATAAATCAATTTCTGGAAAATGAGTGCTAATTTAACGATTGTGAATTTAAAAAAATACATTAGGAAATGAGTAATTATGGAAACAAATTTTTCCATAGAATAACATGGGCCACAGCTTTCCACAAGATTAGGTATTGTCCACTCTTAATATCAGTTTTAAAACATTGTTTATGTTAAAATTACATAAAACTGTTTGTTAATAATTTGATAGCAAATCTTCTGCCCAAATTTTTATTTATTTAAGTCATGCACAAAAGTAAGGAAGAAAACAGGTTGTTGCTTTATATTTTAGTGCCTGTGTATATTTGAAGGATGTTTTGTTCATAAAGAATTCTCCCTTTTTTATTCCACTCTCTAAACATGTTGACTCTGTCATAATTTATAAATATGTATATATATATATATATATATATATTATTTCACTAATTTACCAAAATCACTTAGAAATTTTATGTATCACAAGCACAAGCTGACCAACTGGTTCACCGTCCAGCAAAAAAAGTTTGTGTTAAAATGTCTGACTGTAGTAAACTCCCATTAGGTGGCGCCTGTGGCACCCTCTAAACTAATTAGATGCCTAAAACAGCCTGTTTTCCTACCGTGCAAACGACCCTTGACAATTCTCATTGTATTCATGACGCTTAAAAAAAACTGATTGTAACAAATTCCTGTTTGGGGTTGCATATGGCTTGATTTCCAGTTTTGTTCACTGTTGAAAATTCTAATCGTATTCAGGACCCTTTAAGAATAAGTTAGTAGCAAACTCCAACTGAGCGGCGCATTTCCTATTCAGGCACCTACAAAGGCATAATGAGATTTCTGGGGGCGATGTTTTGCGCCTTGAAGTTCATTTGAAAGTGGATCATAATTTTGTTGATTATCGTTAGTTACCCTTAAGGTTTTTAAGCGTCAGAAACTTAACACTTAAGATTTTTATGCATCAGAAGCTGCCTTTGGCGACCAACTAGCAGGGGTGTTTGTGTTCAGGGTTTTTACTCAACCCATTTGTATTTTCATATTTCCTATAAAGTTATTTTTTGCTTTCATTGGTTGTTCATTTGTTATCCAGGTGATATGTGAATAAAATGTAAAAGGATTGAGGGCTTCTGGCCTAAACAGTTTGAGTATTATGTGAAATTTTGGAGTTTTTTTAATTTGAGGCTCTAATTTTCAGGGGTTTTACCTTTGAGTCACAATCAACCCTGCAACTGGTTCACCGACCAGCAAAAAAAGTTTGCATTAAAATGTCTGACTGTAGCAAACTCCCATTAAATGGCACCCTCTTAACTAATTAGACACCTAAAATAGCCTTTTTAAAGGTGCATAACAGCCTATTTTTCTACTGTGCAAACAATCCTTGAAAGTTCTCTTCGTATTCACGACCCTTGAAAAAATCTGATCATAACAAATTCCTGTTTGGGGGCGCCTATGTGCATGATTTCCCATTTCAAACACTTGCAGTAGTCTGTTCGCTTACCGTGCAAAAGACTGTTGAAAATTTTGATCGTATTTAGGACCCTTTAAGAATAAGTTAGCAGCAAACTCCAGCTGAGCGGCGCAATTCCCTGTTCTGTCACTTACAACAGCATTTTCGCTTACCATGCAACGACCCTTGAAATTTCTGACCTTAGCAAATTCGTGCTCTGTGGCTACTGCGGCATCATTCAAGACCTTAGCTCGAAGAAAAAAGCAGTTTATTGTATGTTATGGCTATTGTATCAAAACGAAATTAGGTGAGGTTTGATTTAGTTATAACGATTTCTTACAAACAATTTTTGATTCTAGGTGATCCTTTAAGCAAATTTTTTATTTTAGTTTCATCGCTTATGGGTTTTGGAATATTTATAAGTCTATAGAATTCAACTAGTGTTTCTTGACATGAAATAGCACAAGGAAGTTGATTTGACGTTGCATTAATAGGCCCATATTGGGCAATTGGCGATGGTTTGGGGTCAGTACCCCAGTGGTGGTCCAAAGACAAGCCATCACAATTTTTATCTTCTGTGGAAGGGATGGCTCCCCCGCTTCAGTATCCCCCAGAGGTATTATTTGCACAGAGCATGGAGGATATTGCAGCCACAACAGAGTTTACATGCACCAGAGACTGACATTCATGATGGTCTTCAGTTGGCTCGATTATTGAATCTGCAATCTTTCTGTCAAACTGGTAGAAGTGAGGTGCCGGGTATGATCCCAGGTCGTGCTTGTCGGTCTAGCCATTCGGAATTTTCCATAGTTTTCCGTGAAACTTGTGTAAATTTGGGCTAGGACCTAAAGGGCAAAACTGGGAAAATTCATTAGTGGCCTGGCCAGTGGCCGGTACTGTCAGTTTCATTAGTAGCCACTTTTTTAAGTTAGTGGCCACTTTTCACGTAAGACTATTTCTTTCAGACTGCAAAAAGCATTGTCACCATTTTGCGGTATAATTACCGCAAGAAAAATATGAAAATAAGAAATACATATAATAATAAAATTAACATTTGTAATTGCGCTCTTTTTAAAAATCCTAAATTAAAATCTGCTTAGGGCTGTAGTAATAACAGCAAAAGTTTTTATCTTTCAGATAATTCAGTAGTACTTTTTTTTTTCAATTTATTTAAGTGAAATAAGCTGTTATCATCTATGTTCCATCTATCATCTATGTTCACAGTTCACATTGATATTTTCTAGTAAATGAATCAGCTGATTCATCATCATCACAACTTTTACATGGTCATGTGTAAATACATTTAGCAGTTTTATTATTTTTTCTTATTTTTAAAGACGCACTTTTTAAAATGATTTTATTTCAATAGAGTTAAAATATTTCCTCTTGAAAAGTATAGATATGGAAACTTAGCTGCTTCATTAAAAATAATTTACTTAGCTGCCAAATTTGTAGCTTTAAAAATAGGGAGATTTCTGCTTTAAAATGGGAAGGAAAAAGGAAGATTTCTACTCAAAAGAAAGCAAATACAATTTTTTTTGAAAAATACACATTTAAGCCAAATCAAATTTTGATACACACATTTGTCAAATATCTTAATTGGGTTAAATATACATTAAATACTATGGAGATAATAATGGAAAAAGATTGTGCTTTGCAGGACATTTGATCATTAACTGCTAGTTGAAATGGAGCGCACTTGTGTGTGCGTGTGGCAGGGGAGGGGGAGATACATCTATATAGGTTCTATTGGGTTGTTCGATAATTAATGTCGTTTTTTTTTTTTTTTTTCAAAGTGAATTTATTTATATTAACAACAAACATTAATCAATGATATATTGACCATTTTGTTGGATGACCTTTTGCCATCTTTCGGTAAGTTGAAAAATTCCACGTTCGAAGAAGCCTTGGTTTTTAGAAGCGAAGAACTGGTGCACCTCATTTTTAACAGCCTGATCAGAATTGAAAGTTTTACCATTGAAATGGTTTTGAAGGGACCGAAACAAGTGATAGTCTGATGGTGCTAAGTCAGGGCTATAGGGTGGATATGGCATCAGTTCCCAATTGAGCTCTATTAATTTTTGACGGGTTATCAAAGAGGTGTGTAGTCTGGCGTTATCATGATGGGACATCACGCCTTTGCGGTTGGCCATTTCAGGGCGTTTTTTCTTGATTTCTTCATTTAATTTCGATAGTTTACGACAGTAGACATTCGAATCAATAGTTTGGTTTCTTGGAAGCAGCTCAAAATAGACTACACCCTTGTAATCCCACCACACAGAAAGCATAATCTTCTTTTGGTGAATATTGGCTTTGGACGTCGATTGTGGGGGCTCATCTTTCTTGGACCATGATCGTTTTCGGACTATGTTATCGTAAACAATCCGTTTTTCATCACCCGTTATGATTCTTTTCAGAAATGGGTCGTTTCGGTTACGATTCATGCTTTTGGCGAGGTGGATTTCGTTTAATTCGGGAGGAACCCAAAAATCCAGTTTACGTAATCAAGCTGTTGTAAGTGCAAGTAAACTGTTGAATTCGATATGTCGAGCTTCTCTGCTATCTCTCGAGTTGTCATACGCCGGTTAGTTTCGATTAACGGCTTTATTTTGTCGTCATCAGTAGTGGTTGGACGACCAGTATGTGGTGGATCTTGCACATTAAAATTTCCAGAACGAAAGCGAGCAAACCAACGCTGACACTGGCGTTCAGTAAGGCAGTCCTCACTATAAACAACACACAATTTCTTTCGAGCTTCCACCGCATTTTTGCCCTTTCGGAAGTAAAACAATAAAATATGCCGACAATGCTCTCTTTGATTGTCCATTTTCAAGTTTATTTATAACCAACTTGTTGTTTACTAATGACGCTCAGTTTTTGACTGAAGGTAGTCTAAAGTCTAACCTTTAAAATAGCCACGCAATCACTACAACATGAAATATGCAGTTCACCCCGTTCTATGAGAAAAAAACGACATGAATTATCGAACAACCCAATAGAATCTAATCAAGAAAGTTTAAAATGAATATTTACGTTTATGTTATGGATGGAGAGAGATTGTAAATCACAAGTTTTCAGTGGAGCATGTAATTGCCAATCGTTGGAAGGGGGTGGGGGAATTACAAGAATTATGAGTAAGAGATATTAAACAATTCTACTTCTTTACAGATTCTAGAATCTAATAAAGTAAGTTTAAAATAGATATTTATATTTTTGCAGCAAATGGAGAATGATTAGAGATTATAAAGCTTTCTATAAGCTGTGTGATCACAGATCATTAGGGGGAGGGAAGGGGGGGGTCCAAAAATTATGAGTGAGATATATTAAACAATTCTACTTCTTTATAGGTTGTAGAATATAATAAAGCAAGTTTAAAATGAACATTGACATTTATGCCATGGATGAAAAAAGATTGAAAATCACATGGCTTCGATTGCCTATCGTCGCTCGATTTTTAGAATCTTTTAATGATCACAAAAAGTGGCGACTTTAGTGGCGATCAATGCATAATTTTTAATCGCCATCTTTTTTTATTTAGTGGCCGGTGGCGACCGTTAATTTTGCCCTTTACTAGGACCCCTTAGAAAGACCCCTCAGGCCTAGGACCTTAGAGCAGTCAATCGACCTTTTTCCCAAACACTGCCACCAACACATAAGTAAGATATAAATTTCTGTACAAAAAAAAATTAATTTTGGACAACAGCACTTTTTTTTACTTTCTTCTATGTGTTATATAGAGAAAGTATTGGATTCGTAAAAATTTTCTACCTCAGTTTTTTGATGGATTTACATGTTTTGGGATGTCTAGAACACAAATTGATAGTTTTAGAAAACGTCTGTATCACTTTTTTGTGCACGCTGTATCGTACGAACCAATGAATGAAATTTAACCAAACTTGGTATTTAGTTGCATCCTGATATAAACTGGTGCTGATGAGATTTGGGGATCAATCGCTCAACAGGTGGCACTGTGATGAAACTTTTAACATGGCAGTATAGAACAAAATTTCGTATAAATGGGCATAATGAGAGTTATTTTCAACTTGTGATTGTAAAATTAATATGAATTATTGATAATAGTAGTAGTTAACTAGAAAGAAAAATTGGGCATGAGGGGCATCGGTTCCCCCCCCCCTTGGGGGTAAAGTTTCAAGATGGGTATCTTTCAAAAGGTCTTGTCAATACCTTTAAGAGGAATGGTTGAACTATAAATCTGAGATAATTTAAAACAAATTTATCGATTTTTTTTTTTTTTTTAATGACATTTAACCAAACTTGGTATTTAGTTGGTACTGACATAAACTGGCGCTGTGATCGCATTTTATGTAAACTTAAACTTGTGATTGTAAAATTAATATGAATTATTGATAATAGTAGTAGTTAACTAGGAAAAAAAAATTTTGCATGTAGGGGCATCGGTTGCTCCCTCTGGGGGGAAGTCCCCCCCCCCCCTGGGGAGTAAATTTTCAAGATGGGTATCTTTCGAAAGGTCTCGTCAATACCTTTAAAACGAATGGTTGAACTATAAATCTGATAATTTAAAACAAAGTTATCGTTTTTTTTTTTTTTTTTTTTTTTTTTTTTGTTACTGAATGAATTTGTACAGGAAAATATAGAAGAAAGTCTTGTGGTGGCCACAACATACTAGTTTTAGTTTGTCCTTCTATTTAAAGGCATGCAGTAATTCTGTCACGTTCCTTAGCAATGGCTACTACATTTCTTAAAAAAATTTTCACACAATATGCGAAAAATGAAAAACGTTTTTTAATTGGGTTAAATATATAAAATAGTAATAATAAATAAATTACTGATTTTTTTTTTTTTTCTCCTTAAGAATAAACAATACCTAATTTCATAGTAAGAAAACACAGAACTGGCATTTAGAAGCAATAATTACAAAACTCCATTATAAGCACCGTAAAAGGCAATAAACTTGCAATAATTGTTTCAGGTCAAATGTACACACGATCTCCTTCCTCAGGCGAAAAAAGTATGCACAAGTGCTGCAGTCAAAGCAGCAACGCACGGAACCATTTTATGTGAACAGCAAAAATACATACAGATGAATGTAAACATAAATACTAGTGTGAGGAGAATAGTGCTGAGTCTGAAATAAAAGGGCGGCTGGAGGAAATTCAATAAAAAGGGGCATAATTTGCGGTGTTCTATGTTATGATTTTTGTACGTAACAAAAGTAAATTAATTTTCCTTGTATATATATATATATATTAGCTGTATGCATTTGTTATTCCATGAATGCTACAGAACTATTGCTAAGAAAGTTTAAAAGTCAGGAAAAAAAAAAAAAAAATCTAAAGGCTTCTAAACATTTAAAATGTTAGAAAAGTCTACTTGGTACCAAAATGTTTTTAAAAGGGCACCCTGCCAAATTAGCCTAGAGTCAGCACTACAGAATTATTTAATAAAAGAAGAAAATAAATAAATAAATAAGATTAAAAAATGTAACAAAATTTAAAAAATATCAAAATTAAACGAAAATCGGACTTATGTGAGTAATTTGATAGCATCAGACAAGAACGGAGTGGAACAAATATCATTAACAAGATTTTTTGAATTTTTAAATATATAAAAAACTTGATGGATATTCAAATGAGAGAGAAGACAGGAAATGAAATTATGTTAGTTTTAGAAAAATCAAAACCAGCAGTGGGAAGCAATAAAAGATTTAGAGATCTCTTCATTACGAACATTTCGACGGTGCTCATTTATTCTATATTTCAAACGCCTTCTAGTTTGATCAATATAAACTAAATTGCACGATGAACATAATACTAAATAATGCCAAAACGGTTTTCAGTATGAATGGGATCTTTAAGAGAAGATAATTTAATTTTGTTGACGGGTTTCTAAATGACTTTAAAACCAAAAGGTGCGAGAATTTTAGAAATTTTAAAAGGAAGTGGTAAATAAAAAGGTAAAACAACTGGGATGAGACTGTGATCGTTCAATTTGGTATCGGAACATTTAGGATTCTTGTATTTATATAAAACTTTATTAATAATAGAGGGATTATAGCCTCGAAGAAGAGATTATTTCTTTCGAAAGACTAGGCAGATCGGATCAAAACAAATGTGTAAGGCTTATGTTTTTCTTACTTATTTTCCAAAAATTGATAAATTTTTCATTTTGCAGAAGAAAGAAAGAGAAAATTGCACATATTGAAAATTCAGATTTTTTTAACTTAGACATTTAGAAAAAAAAAATAACTATTGTAATTTTTCTGAATGTGAAAACAGAATTTAAAAAATACATTCTGTAATGAGTAATCATGAAATCAAACTTTCCCATGAGCCACAGCTGTCAGCGAGATTAGGTATTGTCCACTCTAAAAATATAAAGTTGCTTTCCTTAGCAACGGTTACTACTTTCATTTCTTAAAATTTATTTTGAAAGTTTTATGTTTTACCTCAATTTTAATGTAATATCTTTTTAACTTGATGGAAAAGGGGCGGAGGGAATCATTTTCTATTGTGGAATGAGACTGTGATCGTTCAATTTGGTACCAGAACGTTTAGAATTCTTGAATTTATATAAAGCTTTATTAATAATAGTGGGATTATAACTTCGAGAAAGAGCAAGAGATTTTAAGTAATTAATTTCTTTCGAAAGACTAGATGGATCCGAACAAATGTGTAAGGCTTATGTTTTCCTTACTCATTTTCTAAAAAATGATAAATTTTCAATATTTCATTTTGCAGTTTAAAAAAAAAAAAAAAAAGAGAAAAATGCACATATTGAAAATTCAGATTTTTGAACATTACAGATTAAAAATGAATAAATAAACGAATGTAAATTTTCTGAATGTGAAAACAGAATTTAAATATACATGATGTAATGAGTAATCATGAAATCAAACTTTCCCCATAGAATAACAAGGGCCACAGCTGTTGGTGAGATTAGGTATTGTCCACTCTAAAAATATAAAGTTGCTTTCCTTAGCAGCAGTTACTACTTTCATTTCTTAAAATTTATTTTGAAAGTTTTATGTTTTACCTCAATTATAATGTAACTAGCAGGCTACACCCGCTTCGCTGGTCCCTATTTTTAAACGAATCACTATAATTACTGAATTCTCAGAATTGCATTAATTTTTATCAGTGAAGAAAAAAGAGAAACAAAATCTAATTAGGAAAAATGTCGCACCGGGTTCTCACTGTCTTCGAAAAAAATTCCCAAAATGCTCTAATTCGTATTTCTATTATTTTCCCCCTTCGCCCCCCCCCCCTCCCGTCTATCCTAATAATTTTACAAATTCGAAAATATCCGCAATCGATTTGTAAATATCAAAAACCTCTATGCACCAGTTTTGAACGATCTGTCTCTATTTTATTTTTTTGTCCCTCCCAATAATTTTAAAAATTCAAAAATATCCGCAATCGATTTGTAGGTATCGAAAACCTCTATATACCAATTTTGAATGATCTAACTCTATTTTTTTTTTTTTTTTTTTTTTTTGTCCCTCCGCCCCCCCCCCTTCCCGGCCCTTCTAATTACTTTACACTTTCGAAAGTATCCCCATTCGACTTGCAGGCATCTAAAACCTATCTGTACCAATTTTGAACGGCCTAACTGTATTTCTATTTGTTTTTGCCCATAGCCCCCCTTCCCGCCCCTCCTAATAATTTTACAAATTCGAAAATATCCCCAATCGATTTGTAAGTATCGAAGACCTCTATAAACCAATTTTGAACGATCTAACTCTATTTTTATTTTTTGCTTCTCCCCTCCCCCCTTCTCGCCCCTCCTAATAACTTTACACTTTCGAAAATATCCCCTTTCGACTTGCAGGCCTCTTTATCCTATCTGTACCAATTTTGAACGGCCTAACTGTATTTCTATTTGTTTTTGCCCCATAGCCCCCCTTACTACCCCACCCCTACCCGCCCCTCCTAATAATTTTACAAATTCAAAAATATCCGCAATCGATTTGTAAGTATCGAAAACCTCTATGTACCAATTTTGAACGATCTGACACTATTTTTATTTTTTTGCCCCCCCCTCCCCTCCCCCCTTCTTGCCCCTCCTAATAACTTTACACAATCGAAAATATCCCCATTCGACTTGCAGGCCTTTAAAACCTATCTGTACCAATTTTGAACGGCCTAACTCTATTTCTATTTGTTTTTGCTCCATAGCCCCCCCCCTTGCTGCCCTACCTGGGGGCTGAATTTCTAAAATTCCAGAAATAGGTTTTTAGATAGTTGCATTAGCTATATTTTAGAGCAAAAATTTCACGTATATCTATTTTTTTTTTTTGTTTGAGATATATAGGATTATGCGAAATCACGTTTTACGCATGTGAAATCACGTTTTGGCCCCTCTGCCCCCCTTGGGGACCGAATTTCAAAAATTCCAGAAACTGATTTTTAGACATTTGTATTAGCTATATTTTAAAGCAAAAATTTTACGGATATCTGTTTTTTTTGTTTGAGATATGAAGGATTTTGTCAAATTACGTTTTGCCCCCCCTCCCCCCCTTGGGGGGCGAATTTTGTAAAATCGCTTGCGCCGTTGTGTTTCTCGGGTCGTAAACATTAACCGTGCCGAATTTTGTCCCGGTCGGTGAAACGGCCTAGGTTTCTATAGCGGACAGACAGACACACACACAGACTCTGCTCTTTTATATATATAGATATCTTTTTAAGCTTGTTGGAAAAGGGGGGGGGGATATTTTTCAATTGTTCTACTTTATCTCAAACCAATACTCTGTCCTAAGAAAGATACTTTTGCTTAGTCTCATACGAGAATACATATATGTATATATTTCTGCAAAGCACATTAACCATATCTTTCGAACGATACTATTTGTAAGCCCTTCCTTTTATTGAAAGTAGGCTAAAAATGTAAGAGAAATTTCATATCTGCGTATTAATATATAGATTTGCTGAAAAAATTTAGAATGCTCCAGAGATATATAAAAAAAAGCTGCTAAATGGAGGGTTTAAAAAAAAATAGCTGTTTTTTTCTTGGCAGATTTTAGGAATATGCCCCGAAGGAGAGGGGGGGGCACGTAATAACCGACGAGAGGGCCTGTGCCCTCGATCCCAAAGTTGGCAAAATTCTTGAAAGTATGTGGGTGGCATTTTCAGGTGAGGAATACGGAAGGGTGCCAAACGTCGAGTTCCCCCCCCCCCCAAATCGAATTTTCACACTACGCCCCTGGTGTGTATAAGTGACTTAATAAGCACAAGTATTTTCTTTGACAAGTTTTTTTTTTTTTATATATATATATATAAAGTCTTTATGTCATATATGATCCCTATCGACATTTGTTTATGCTGAGAATGAAGAAAGATTGAAAAGCACAAAATTTCTGCAGAGCCTTTGATCACCAATCGGTAGGAAGTTTTAGAATATAATAAAGTTAGTTATGGCATTTGATCGCCGATTATTGGGAAGTGGGGTCCATAAAAAAAAAAAAAAAAAAAAAAAAAAAAAATTACACGAGTGAAAGATATTGAACAATTGACGACTTGACTTTCTGTCGTCATTCGACGTCATGATGAAATTTAGCCTATAGGAGTCTTAATTTAGTCCACAAATAAAGGACTATAGCCAATCATAGCGCAGCTTTTCCCCACAAACAAACGGAAACTCCGCCTCGTTTTAGTCGTCCATTCTACCTCTTTATAGGTTCTATAATCTAATAAAGGAAGTTTAAAATGTACATTGACATTTATGTTATGGATGGAGAAAGATTAGAAATCGGACATTTGATCTCTGATCCCCAGCAGAGGGGGGAATAAAATATATGAGTGAGCAATATTGAACAATTCTACTTCTTCATAGGTTCTGGAATCTAATTAGGTAAGTTTAAAAAGAACATTGACATTTATGTTGTGGGTGGAAAACAATTAGAAACCGCAAGGATTACAGGAGGCATTTGATTATTGAGGGGTAAGGGGGGGGGGGGTTACCATAAAAAAAAGTTACATAAGGGAAAGATATATTGAACAATTCTATCTCTTTATAGGTTCTAGAACGTAATGAAACGAGTTTAAAATAAACAATGACATTTATACTGTGGATAGAGAAAGATTGCAATTTCCAATCTTTCCTACCAAAATCGGGATACTTATAATTTCTGCACAATACTGTTTTGAAAATAATTTGCAGACACAAAAAAAAAAAAAAAAAAAAAAAATCTGCGACGTACGTCTCGTGTCTTGCATTTTCTGCTATGGGGCTCTCTTTCAAAATCAAAATTTTCGTCACAAATGCAGGTACAATTGGTTCAAGTTCTTATCACTTAATCTGTTTAAAATTTGTTTTTGAGTATCCAAAGAGCGCTCAACAGAAGTGTAGTAACCGGAATAATTAAAATTATTCCATATATAATTGTAATCTTTAGCTTCCAAATTTTACAGCTGTTTGTTAATAAAATCAGGGTTCCCAAGGGTCAGGGAAAACCTAGAAAAGTCAGGGAATTTGAAATTACTGAAAAAAGGCATAGAAAATTGTAAATATTGCTCAAAAACAATTAAATAACTACGAAATTTCTGAAATATTCTATAAAAAATGTTTAAATAAATAAAAAGTGGAAAAAAAATTCCCCTTGTGATAAATTTTTGAGTGGAATTAATAACACCACTGTGGTCAAGGTCACTGTATCTGCAAACTCAGATATCTGTATCTGTTATAACTCAGATATGCAGATATAACAGGTGAGAATACAGGGTTTGCTCTAGAAAAAAAATATTAAGTGGGATTCTCTTACTCTAACATAAAAAATTGAGTGGGATTTTACAAATTTAAGTGAGAAATTACATAATTTACATTTTGCAAATATTTTTAGAGAATTACAATTGCAAAGTAAACAATAAAAAAAAAGTAAATGTTAAAAATGGAAATTTATTTCTCTTTCCCCTTTTGTGTCTAAAGACAGATACTGCTTCAGTATTCAGAATCTAAAATTTCATGAAAAATGCAGAACGAATTGTTCAAAGTTATTATTAATCTGTTTTCAAAATTTATTTTCAATCTTATTTTGAGTACTGAAAGAGTGCTTTACAGAAGTGCAGTATTTGGAATAGCCTAAATTATTTATTATATAATGTTACAGGGTTGCCACGCTACCTGGGAAACCTGGAATAGTCAGGGAATTCGAAAATTGACTATAAAAGTCAGGGAATTTGAATATTTTAGCGAGAATCTGGAAAAGTCAGGGAATTTCATACGATGGCTGCTAAAGAAAAACAATTTATCCGTCAACGTAGGGTCATTTTTCTTTTTTTCCCCTTAGCTTCCATGATTTTTTGAACATCACCAGCCTTCCTTTCCACTCGTGAAACAGGCATGAGAATTTTCCGCGGATCCGCGATTTTCCGCTTTTTTGCGATTTTCGTTAATTCCTCGGTTTTTTTATTTTGTTAAAATCAAACTCCAATAACGATCAGTGTTCAAATGCTTCACGAAAAAGTTTAGATTCTCAATCTTTTTCCATCCAAAATATAAATGTCAATATTCATTTTAAACATGCTTTATCAGATTCTACATATAAAAGAACAGAATTATTCAATATTTCACACTCGTAAATTTTTTTGTCCCCTTCACCCTTTTTCGTCTCTAACCATTGCCGATCAAACATTCTGCAGGAAGCCTTTTATTTTTGAATATTTATCCATCCACAATATTAATTTTAAACTTACTTTATGATATTCTAGAACCCATAAAGAAGTAGAATTGTGTTTAATATTTCTCTCATGAACTGCTTTTTACACCCCCCCCCCCCTTTCTTTCCCATTTTCCACCAGCAGCCAATGATTAAATGTTGATTGCTAGCTTTTTTTTTTTTTTTTTTTTTTTTTTTTTTTTTTGAAACACATGTTTTATTGTGTTGATGTGCATTATTCGTTTAGTTTGTCACTATTAAAATATTTTGTATAGTTTTTCCTGTGAGCATTATTTTTCATTTGAAATAAATTTTATGAACTTACATTTGTATAGTTTTCCCTGCGCGCGTTACTTTTCTTTTAAAATTAATTTTATGAACACGAGTGTTTCCTCTTTTTTTAATTTTCTGCACTCTCATGCCTGGTGAAAGAAATTTCTTATTCTGTTTATAAACGACAGATGCTATCACTGTATGTAACTTTTGTCATATGTTTTTTTTTTTTTTTCAAGTAGTATAGTAATTATTTTGCCCACAACACAAGCAGTGCACAATGTATAGTTAGACGGAATTTTCTTACAACACACCTGGAAAAGTCAGGGAATTTCATTCTCCTGTTTGAGTGGCAACCCTGAGTGCAATTTTTAGTCTTCATATTTTGTAGTTGTTTGTTTATAAAATAAGCACTATTTCCACTTTTGAGTTTTGTTCTTTTCTTTTATCAAGTAATTCTAGGCAAGTTTAAATAATCTGATGTGTCACTCACACGACTTTCTCTTACCCTGAAATTTAATACTATAAATGCAGGTTGCAGATTAATAGGTAAGATAACGAGTACTGTTATGTAAACCTGTGTTAAATAATTCATATTAGGCTTCTGAAGAGTTTTATATGATAATTAGTTCTGTGTGAAGGGGGGGGGGGTTACAGCCCCCCGTTTCATTAATGCACCTACAATTATATAGAATTTAATTCGGTTATTAAAAAAATAATTCTCTTTTTTAAAAATAATTTATTAAAATTATTTTTAAAATATATCTTTTATGATAAGGCAGACGATTTCCATATTAGAGAAGTAGTATAACACCAAATATCCAAAAAACTTCCATTTTCTTCCAAGTCCATTTTATTATCAATATTTTTAAAAAAAAAAAAAAAAGTACGATTTTTTTTTTTTTTTTTTTTTTTTTAAGTAAAAAAAAAAAAATTGACAACTTTGTTTTAAATTATCGCAGATTGATGGTTGAACCATTCGTTTTAAAGGTATTGGCGAGCTCTTTTGAATGATACCCATCATGAAAATTTACTCCCCTCGAGGGGGGACCTCCCCCCCCCTCCAGGGGGGAGGCGAGGCTCCTACATACACAAAAAAAAAAATTTCCCAGTTAACTATCTCTATTACAAAAAATATATATTCGTTTCATTTGATTTAGTGCAGTCTATAGACGTTAAACTCTACTTTCCTGCAATTTCCCCCATAGACGTAATGCATTAGAATTCTCTTGATTGTCCCTGTACACGAACCATTTGCTTGATCTTAACGAAAAGCTTACTGTAGCATTCCTATATGATACACATTTAGAATACCAAGTTTGAACTTTCTGCCATAATTTGTTTTTGAGATATGCTAACAGACAGACATACACACAGACCATTTGCTAAAAACATGATTTTCGTATTCAGGGGACCTCAAAACGTGTAAATATAACAAAATCTCGCGTTCGAAAATTTGTCCCCAAAACAATACTTTCTCTACCTTATGGGTAAGAGAAAGTAAAAAGTTAACTATAGTCTTCAAAGCAATTACCTAACTGAACTAAAAAATTGATGAAATAGTGAGCAATGGGGGAAAATTCCCCATATATTTTTTTGAGTGAGATTTTTCAAAATATTGAGAGATTCTCGCAGTCCCACCCTTTAATACAAACATGGCTCCCATACAGCCATGGTTCTGCAGCTAAAAGTTAAAATTTGAATCTGAAGAATAGAAAAGCAGTTATAACATTCCACTTTGAAAAACAGGAATGACGAACGTAACTTTTTCACGAATAGGAGCTCATAAAATTCTTTTGTATCTTTCTCTCTATTGTAATATAGAAAGAGAACAATCATAAACATTGCACCTATACAAAGACCCACTTGAATTCAATGGAAGAATTTCGGTGAATTGAATTGGTAGAAGTTGTTTGGTACAACCCCCTGGCCATTTTAAAATCTTTCCCAAAGGTGCTAGTCACAGAGTACTATAAACTATAATACTATTTATAAAATTTGCCTGTGGAGCTAGTATTTCACTTTTTGAGAGTAGCAGAATCCAAGTAAGAAATATTTGAATAGTGTAAAGTTGTAAGACGCTTATTACCTTTACAATAATTAAGGTGTCATCTATAGGAGTGGTGTTGAGGTTGGGGGGGGGGGGGGGGGAGAGAAAGAAAGGAAGAAAAGAAAATCACAGCGACACGTGTGAAGACGATATATGGGCTTCTTTGTATTTGTTCAGTTTAAGTATTTTTATAAATGGATATAGGTCATGTACTAGACTGTATTCAAGGACTTGCCTTTTGTACTTAGAAAAGACTCGAAGTCTGAGAACTTTGTGACAGTGAATGGGCAGGGGCATACTCAGAAAATTATAATTTATATTCATCTTTCAATATTTACATACATATCACCAGGGCCATAGGAATTTGTTTTGTGTCTCCACCCGAAATTCCATTAAGGGCCCCTCTCCTGTTACTTTAAAGCAATAAATGTATTGAGATTTCCATACTAGTTTTCACTTTTATAACAGTACAATTACAATGATTGTACGTATGAGTACGAATCATTATGAGTAATTTCTATTCATTATCTCTTTCAAAAATATTTTAACAATTACACATACCTAATAATATAAATACTATTATGTAACTATAAAGTAGAACATAGTGAAATTGAATCCCGGAAAAAATTTAGTCAACTAGACCTAAACCTGATTGAATGTCAGGCTTGCTTACCGATTTATTGGACCTGATGTTGGACTGTTAATACAGATTTTCACTTAAAATTAATCACAAAGATAAAATAAAATTTTAATTTAAAGTTAATTGAAGTTCAGAAATTTGAAACATTTTATTATTGATTTATTATTTTTTTTATATATATAAAATATAAACTTATTAACTATGAACTGTTACATGCATTTATACGTATGTGTGACGTGTGTTGTGTACGTATAATATATATCCACACACATTAAAATAATACAGTTAGACAAGTCTAAGGATGAATTTAGGTAAAAATGGCAACGGAAATAATGGCAACCGGAAATAATGGCAACGGAAAAAATGGCAACGATAAATATATAAAAAAAAGGGTAACAAAATAAAGGAAAACGAAAAAGGATAATTTGCGAATTCATACTAGTGAATTATATGATAAAAATATCTCAAGAGTAAAATATATTTTATCTTTGGTACTGATAACATTTTTCGCCGTCAGATATAAATGTGCGTATACATATATATATATATATTTATATTTTCTCTAAAGGGCTCTGAATATTTTAATCATTCATTTTCCATCTTTTTTCGGTTTTAAAGAAGAAATTTTAGCCTTTATTAATATATTTATTCACGTATTCAATATTTGTGCGATTTTATATCAATGTTAGTTATTTAAAAAATAAGTAAATAAATAAAATTAAATTAAATTAATGGTTAAATTAAAAAAAAATAAAGAGTTGTGGATGGGTGGAGATTTGAGGCTAATTTTAATTTTTGAGCATGGATAACCAGAAAGGCTTTCTTTTTGTAGACAATGAAAGAATTAGGAAAGAAATGTTTTTCCTAGAAGCGTTCTCCAGTTTTTTTTCTTTCATCTGGCAATGCCATTGAGTTACCCTCTGCTTTTGTTCATTTGTATTCTCACCTCACAGTTCATAATCATAATCTATGTAGTGGCCCTTCTCCTTATAGCCCTACTATATAACTAATCTTTTTCAAACTGAATAGATAAGGACGATTTTAAAAGGCCAGAATTTATGATATTTCCTTCCTTTCAGATACAGACAACCCCCTTTACATTCTTTACAGATCTTGCTTTCCTTTCTAGAAGAATCTTGTCGTTGTCCTATAAAAAGATGTAAAGAAATGAACACAAAAGTATATTATACAATACACCTTTTTGAAAGGTTTGACATAAAATATTAAAAAGACATACCATCGAAATTTTAATATTCAATTTTCATTCGTGCAAATTTAGTCTAGACAAGTGAATTTTTACGTAATATTATTACATAAAATAATAATTAAAAATAGTATTTTAAAATTTTTAACGTTTTCAATGGTAGATTTAGTTTTTTATTTAATAGTAGTATTTAATGAAGTGTCATGAATTTATATATTTTTTATATAATAATTAAATTTTAATACTCTTAATGATTGCTTACGTTAAGTACAAATAATAATAATAATAATAAGTCATAATTACATTGAAGATAGGCATTAATTACAAAACTTCTTTTATAATAATCTGAAGCACTCTCTATGAATAATAAATTTAGCATCACAAATTAAGTTATTGCATTTTTATTTTCTTTTATATTCAATAGAACGTATTGGATTCGTAAAAATTTTAAATTTCCGGTTTTTGATGGAATTGCATGTTTTGAAAGATCCAGAAAATGATTTGACCATTTTTAGAAAACATATATCGGTCTGGGATCCTGGAAAAAAAGGCACCGGTAATAAGGGCACTTTTTCACTTCGCAAACTGCAAAATAATAAAAATCAAATAATGAATTTCAAATTACATTTTTAGAGTTCCATTTGATTTGGTACACCATTCATTTATTTTTTGTTTGAGAAATGGGGTGGGGGAGGGGGAGTTAGCAGTAAATTGAAAGAAAACAATTGTTTTTATACCACCTTCTTACCGATTTTAATGAAACTTTGTATATTCACGTACAATTTGTGACTATCACAATGAGTGTATTATATACACAGGGAGGGGGGGGGATAGAAATAAAAAATTTTCTTTTTGAAAATACCCTATTATCGATTAAAAAAAAAAAAAAGTTGTATAATCACGTGCAATCGGGGACCGATTTACTCACTTGGAGACAAAGGGCACTCATGTTCAATGGGTTCTTTTCCTCATGCTTTAACATTAGAAAAAACAAAACAAATCGCATATTTTTGATTCACGCGTCTAAAAATTCTCTCCACTTTTCATTTTATCGCTGCGAGCCTGGGATTTAGTTAAACTGTAAGAGTTTGGAATGCAGTATCAGTAGTATGCAGTTGTATTTGCGTTTAGCGAAAATATTGCAATATTTTCAATGAAATGAGAGTTTCCTTGAAAGATCCTTCCGCTGATTTATATAACAGGGCAGTAACACCTCCATCCATTAACGAAAAAACGAAAAACAACGACCACTATAGCAAAATTTTTCATTTTAAGTATATATACAAATTAATTAAATGTTATATTTGTTATTACACTAAGATTGTTTTTAATTATTTTTATATAATCATTGATTAAAATAACTTTTTATTTTAAAAATAATTTGGGTGTAGTTTAGGTGTTAAAGCCGATTGAGAACATGAGAGTGGACGAACATGATCTGGGATCAAACACGGCACTTCCTGTCTACCAGTTTGGAGAGCAGTATTCAGCGATTTCATCTAAGTTAATTCTAATAAAATATATTTTTAGTAAATAAATTAGTGTTTTTAATAGGAATATTTTATTAAATACTTTTTTAAGTAGCTGTATATACATATAAAAATATATAATTATTCGTAGAAACTAAATCTTTTAATATTAAAAGTGTTTTAAAATAATTTTTTCTACTAAAAGCAGAAAAAATTGTATTAAGCAATCTCAGCTAATTTAATTATTAAAAATTATAATTTTGATAAATCTTTTAGTTTTTAGATAGTTAATTTAGTCATTCTATTAAAATTTTTGAAATAAAATAATTTTAATTAGATACTTACCTACCTTTTTTCTCATAATTATTCAGTAAATAAAATATTTTAATAATAAACGTATTTTAAAATAATATTTTCTATTAAAAGCAGAAAAAATTGTATTAAGGAGTCACAGCTATTTTAATTATTAAAATTTATGTTTTTGATAATTCATTTAGTTCTTAGGCATTTAATTTGCCCTTTCTTTTAAAGTTTTCTAAATAAAATAATTTTAAATAGATCCTTATTCCTATAATCAATTATAGAAAAAAATATGTTTATGTTTAAGAACATTTTGAATTTATTTTTTCATTTTAAGGCTTAAACAACAGTATTAAGCAATTTCAACTAATTTAATTATTAAAAATTTATATTCTTAATAATTAAATTATATTTTATAAATATGTATTAGTAAATCCTTTTTTAATTATTCTTATATAATATATATATATATATATATGTAAAAGTTTATTAATTAAAAATATTTTGATGTTTGTGGTTTAAGCTTTAAAACCTATTGACAACATACGGGTCCAAGCCTGGGTGAAATGCCTTTCATAAGAGTTCTTTCTAAGGAGCATGCCCTTGATATATGCGATTTTCAGAAAGAAAAAAAAAAAAAAAAAAAAAAAAAAAAAAAACATGGTAAATTCTGAATGTCTAGGTTCACAAACAAGACCTTTGATCGAACTCGGCAATTCCAACCTATCAGGGTCTACCAGCGGCAGAGCGATTCTGCGCTCAAAGCTGGTTGAAGTGAGGTGCCGGTTTCGATCACAGATACGCATTAGTCGATCTAGCCGTTCGGAGTTTTCCATGGTTTTCTCAGAAACTTGCATAAATATGGGCTAGGACCCCTTAGAAAGACCTCCACGGAAGGTACTCCCCCTCGGGCCAAGGACCCTAGAATAGTCAATCGGCTTTATTCCCAAAATCCAACAACACCAGTCTATCAGCT
Source organism: Salticus scenicus (assembly GCA_963930645.1). Lineage (NCBI taxonomy): Eukaryota > Metazoa > Arthropoda > Arachnida > Araneae > Salticidae > Salticus > Salticus scenicus. The sequence continues at coordinate 134,499,348 of OZ005654.1, forward strand.
TGGAGAGCAGAACCGATCGGCTACTGAAATAGGCATTTTAATTAAATGTTTAAAAAAAAAGTATTAAGTAATTTCACCTAATTTAATTATAAATAATTATATTTTTAATAAATAAATTATTATTTTTTAATTAGAATATTTTAATGAATGATATCTTTTAACTTGCTATTATTATTATTATTATTATTATCGTTCAGAGAAAATAAATTGTTTTAATAATATTAAAAGTATTTTAATATAGATTTTACTATTAAAAGCTAAAACAATAATACTTTCCAATTTTTTTTTCTTTCTTTTTTCTTTTTTTTTTTTTTGAATTATTTACGGGAAAAAAAATTATATTAAAAGTATTTAGAAATAGATTTTTCAATTAAAAGCTCAAATAGTTCTATTGAACAAATTAATTTTATTATTAATCATTTTGATTTTTAATAAATGCAGTCATTTTTAATTATACTATTTTTATATTAAATAATATATTTCTTTCCCCATAATCTGACATAGAAAAAAATATTTTTACATTGAAAATATTTTAATACAGATTTTTCAGTTAAAAGCTACCACATAATATCCATTTATATAACAAGCAATAAGAATGGTTAAATATTAGCAGAAGTGTAAAACGTGTTAAAAATATTGGAGAAATGAAAGTACATAGCTATTTATCCCATATTTTGCCTACATTTTAAAGCACGCGCGGATTCATTTGTCAATGTTTACCTCAGTGACGCCACGTGCGCCTGCTCTATTCCATAATTTGACAGTAAACAAGTAAATCTTATCTTCAGTTTCAAAATATACATGACAGTTGGTGATATTGTAGGGATTTTATTGGGAGTCAATTGTATTTAGCAGTTCGAAAACTACTTTTTTCTGTTCAGCCCACACATCAATCACTCACACACACACTTTAGTTATCTTTATTTACATAGATAATTGCAACCATTTATCAAGTTATTAATACCATTTATCAAGTTATTGTTACCAATTTTACCGCTGCCTTTTCCAACCAGTTGCCATTATTTCCGTTGCCATTATTTTCGGTTGCCATTATTTCCGTTGCCATTTTTTCCGGTTGCCATTTTTCCGTTGCCATTATTTCCGTTGCCATTTTTACCGAGCACCCTAAGGATATATATTAAAAAAAAAAAAAAAAAAAAAAAAAAGACGAAAGTATAAAGGAACTTCAAAAGAATAAGTAATTTCAAATGAATGTGTTGGGAGAGAGGTCTTTGTAATACTTAAATATTGTAGGACTACCATTTGATTAGAATCCCGGAAAAAATGGTACCGGAAAAAATGGTAAACGGAAAAAATGGTAACGGAAAAAATGGTAAACGGAAAAAAATGGTAAGTGTAAAATTAGTATTCTGAAACTTGTGTACTTTGAATCCATGGTACACTGTTACCGAAAATGAGCATCTAAAAAATATCTGTAATGATGATCCGAAATTTGTATCATTAATTCCATGTTTAATATCCTTTCGTCAGGGGTAAAACTACTTAACATTCAGTAATCCTAAAAATTGCAACATGCATGCGAAATGAATGGTTATTATTAAAAATAATATTTATACCTTAAAAAAAAAAAAAAAAAAAAAAAACAGATATTGGAGTTTCTGATACATTATGAGGCAAATAAAAGATTCAAAATGAGAAATTAATGTACAAACAAATTATTTAGCACGAAATTCAGAGACAGCAAAAATTTCAAAACCCATAAAAGTTACAAATTTGTTTCATACGCACTAATAAACGAAAATTAATAAAAATCCATATTAGATAGGCTTTTATATTGTGTAATCCATGTTAATTCTAAACACAAAATCTGTAATAAATTAATAAATAATAATTATAATAAAATATTTTTATGAATGTTTCTCTTTTTATCAGAAATTATATCGATTATTATTATAATGGATTTGCACATTGGCAAATCTTTTATAAATGATAGAACATTTTTAGATTTATTATATTTTAAATACAAAAGATATTGAGTTTCTTTTGTACAAAATATTATGACGAGTGTATTTCGATTTTTTCTTTTTTTTTTCAATATTTACCATAAAAAAGGTCTATGTTACAGATGTCTTTAAAAATATGAGTACCTGGTCCGTCATTGGAATACGTCTTTTAAATTGCTATGCCCTTCTTTTTCTAAATGAAAATTCTTTCATCTTTGAATAGTTCATTCTTATATTAGGTATCTTGTCCTGTTTTCATGCCCCTTATAACAAACTTGTTGATTGGCATATGGGTCGAACGGATAACAATGGTTCCCAAGCGCATGCAATTTACGGCTAATATGTATATATAGTTTATGTTTAACAAAAAGCATATATCTTTAGAATTTGGGCTTAAAAAAAAAAATATATATATATATATGCATTTTATTTGCTGTGTAACTGTGACAGTTACACAAGTCAGTGGCGTAGCGAGCATGACTGACGCCCGTGGCACGATTTCTTTCTGGTGCTCTGCCCTCCTCCCATATGTTTTTTTTTTTTTTTTCTGAATTTTGCTTTAAATTTTTTCTGTTTAATTGAGCTAGTATTTGTAGAAGAACAGATATTTTTTTTTTCTTTTCAATTTTCCTTACCGAAATATGGTAGAGAAGAGTATTGTTTTAGGATCAAATTTTGGAAATTGAGAGTTTTTGTGATATTTGAAAAAAAAATGAGGTCCCTCCAAATTCTAAAAACAGGTCATTAGCGGTTGGTCTGTATGTGTGTTTGTTATCGTAACTTGCGTTTGGACCTCCCGTCTGTCACATTGTTGCCAACATCTTAATATTCAGTAGTACTATTCGTATCCGTCGCTTTTTTCGCAGTGGTTTATTTTTAGAGTAATTCGCTCCAAATGTAATTAAAATTGAATTAAAAAAAATTATATTCACGCTGGTTTCGGGGAAAACCGCGAAAAATTCTGAATGGCTGGGTTAGATGAAGGAGTGTGACTTGGGTTTGAACTCGGGACCTCCCGTCTAGCACATAGTTGCCTATATCCTACTTATGTTCCGTAGTACTATTAGTATCCGTGGCTTTTTTTTTTTTTTTCTTTTGCACTGGTTTATTTTTAGAGTAATTCGCTCCAAATGTAATTAAGATTAAATAAGAAAATCCATATTTAAAAAATTATTAATCCATATATAAGAAAATCCAGGGGGGGCGGGGGCAGAGTGAAGAAAATGGTTATTTTTATATCACCATGTTACTTATTTACATGAAACTTTGTACTATCACTTACATTTTATTCAAAGTATAGTGAAAGTTACCTATAGTTGATAAAGGAGAGTAGGGGTAGAGGGGGGCAGATGAAAAATAAAATAATCTTTTGAAACAAAACTTATCGATTTTTTAATTCACATTTTCTGTAAATATCACTTAATGTTACTATTAATGAAAAATTACAGTAAGATTACATATGTGTGTGTGGGGGGGGGGGGGGCACAGAAGGAAAGAAAATGAATGCTTGTATCACTATATTTTGCATTTTAATAAAATTTATTATAAATATCATTGAATATTTAGAAAAAATTACGCTGATTGTTATATATATCTTGGGTGCAATGGGATAAGGGGCAAACGAGAAAAATAATTTTATAAATACCACAATATTACCAATTTTAATTAAAATTTAAAAAACTATCACCTACATTTAATGAAAACTTTCAAAGAGTGTTACATATATCTAGGAGGAGGGGGAGGACTGAGGGAAAAAAATATTGTTTTTAAATCACTTTGCTTTAAATTTATAGGAAATTTTGCATAAATATCTCTTATTCTTTATCAAAAATTGAAGAAGGGGTTACACTACCTGGTGAGAGCTAGGGGCCCATATGGAAAGAATATATTTTCATACCATCTTATTGCCAATTTAATGAAGTGATCGTTATAGAATATATCATTAAAATCGGTAAAATAGTGATATAAAATATCATTTTATTTTCCTCTATCCCCCTCTCTTTAACTCCCCCCCCCCAAAGTATGTCTGACACGTACTGTAATTGTTTCATAAATTGTATGCGATCATACAAATTTTCATTAAAATCGGTAGGAATGTAATATAAAAACAATTGCTTTGCTTCGATCTGCTGCTAGCCCCCCCCCCTTCCTCCAGGTATACACTAATTGAATGTTGTACCGAATCAATTGAAATTTCTAAAAATGTAATCTAAAGATTATTCTTTAATTTTTTTATTTCATATTATTTTGCGAATTGGAAAAGTGCACTTTTTTTCCGGTGCCCTTTTTTTCTGGGATCCCCGTACAACATTATTGTGACAGTAGTTCCATTCTCAGTTTTTGTACACAACTTATTTTCATATCTCTAGGTATTCATATAGCTAGAATGGATGAATAGATCCATAATCGACTTAAACAAATTTGTGTGATGTCAATATTTCTAATTTCAGCAATAACTAAAAATATATTTTTCTTTTTCTTTTTTTAATCAGACTTATAAGTGTTAATCGTATAAGTAATGTAATGTTTTAAAACACATTAAAAAAAATAATAATATTTCCTATATTATCTTTTTATTAAATGAATTAAAAAATGCTAATCATCTCAGTCAGTTTTTAAAAAAGAAAATCACCTTTTTTTTTTTTTTTTTTTTTTTTTTTAACAAAAGCAAACAAGCACCTTGAAAACTGTTAACGAATTGACCGATTCCAGTGGATATAATCGGATCCGTATAGTCACGACCAAATTTGTCCTTCCCCCAGGGAGAGAGAGGAGAGGCCGAAATAGAATGTTCCGGAATGATTCGCACTCTCGCTTCAATAATACAAGTTATAAAATGACCTTGACATTCTAACTTCATAAACTTCACTCCTACCATTGAATACTTATAGCGATCCAAAACTCTTCTCACTTCTGGCCACTTCAGTTTTGAGCCACCCAATAGCAAAATCGCTTTCATCATGATATGATAATGATATTCTTGCAATTTGATTTTACTAATTTCCTCATTCCCATTTTTTCCGTTACCATTTTTTCCATTACCATTTTTTCTGTTTACCCTTTTTTCCGTTTACCATTTTTTCCTTTACCATTTTTTCCGTTAATATTTTTTCCGTTTACCATTTTTTCCGTTACCATTTTTTCCGTTACCATTTTTTCCGTTACCATTTTTACCGGTTACTATTTGATTACATGGTTATTTTTGAAATATGAACATTATCAGAGTCAGTGTTTTCATTTAAGATACTGAACATGAAAAATATTTCACGAAAAAAGCATCGGAATGTAAATATTATAAGTTTTTAAACACGTTATTGTATTCTAGAAAGTTCAAAATTTTCAATTTTTTCGGGCGGAAAAAAACTTTTTTTTTTTTTTTCCCAAAATTTCCGTTTTTTTTTTCGGACCATTCCTATCTCTAGTTATCAGAAATTATATCGATTATTATTATAATGGATTTGCACATTGGCAAATCTTTTATAAATGATAGAACATTTTTAGATTTATTATATTTTAAATACAAAAGATATTGAGTTTCTTTTGTACAAAATATTATGACGAGTGTATTTCGATTTTTTCTTTTTTTTTTCAATATTTACCATAAAAAAGGTCTATGTTACAGATGTCTTTAAAAATATGAGTACCTGGTCCGTCATTGGAGTACGTCTTTTAAATTGCTATGTCCTTCTTTTTATAAATGAAAATTCTTTCATCTTTGAATAGTTCATTCTTATATTAGGTATCTTGTCCTGTTTTCATGCCCCTTATAACAAACTTGTTGATTGGCATATGGGTCGAACGGATAACAATGGTTCCCAAGCGCATGCAATTTACGGCTAATATGTATATATAGTTTATGTTTAACAAAAAGCATATATCTTTAGAATTTGGGCTTAAAAAAAAAATATATATATATATATATATATATGCATTTTATTTGCTGTGTAACTGTGACAGTTACACAAGTCAGTGGCGTAGCGAGCATGACTAACGCCCGTGGCACGATTTCTTTCTGGTGCTCTGCCCTCCTCCCATATGTTTTTTTTTTTTTTTTTTCTGAATTTTGCTTTAAATTTTTTCTGTTTAATTGAGCTAGTATTTGTAGAAGAACAGATTTTTTTTTTCTTTTCAATTTTCCTTACCGAAATATGGTAGAGAAGAGTATTGTTTTAGGATCAAATTTTGGAAATTGAGAGTTTTTGTGATATTTGAAAAAAAATGAGGTCCCTCCAAATTCTAAAAACAGGTCATTAGCGGTTGGTCTGTATGTGTGTTTGTTATCGTAACTTGGGTTTGGACCTCCCGTCTGTCACATTGTTGCCAACATCTTAATATTCAGTAGTACTATTCGTATCCGTCGCTTTTTTCGCAGTGGTTTATTTTTAGAGTAATTCGCTCCAAATGTAATTAAAATTGAATTAAAAAAAATCATATTCACGCTGGTTTCGGGGAAAACCGCGAAAAATTCTGAATGGCTGGGTTAGATGAAGGAGTGTGACTTGGGTTTGAACTCGGGACCTCCCGTCTAGCACATAGTTGCCTATATCCTACTTATGTTCAGTAGTACTATTAGTATCCGTGGCTTTTTTTTTTTTTTCTTTTGCACTGGTTTATTTTTAGAGTAATTCGCTCCAAATGTAATTAAGATTAAATAAGAAAATCCATATTTAAAAAATTATTAATCCATATATAAGAAAATCCAGGGGGGGGCGGGGGCAGAGTGAAGAAAATGGTTATTTTTATATCACCATGTTACTTATTTACATGAAACTTTGTACTATCACTTACATTTTATTCAAAGTATAGTGAAAGTTACCTATAGTTGATAAAGGAGAGTAGGGGTAGAGGGGGGCAGATGAAAAATAAAATAATCTTTTGAAACAAAACTTATCGATTTTTTAATTCACATTTTCTGTAAATATCACTTAATGTTACTATTAACACGTTCGCTGCCGATCCCGCGCCAGCGCGGGATGTGACGTATCACTTTACAGGTGAAAGTTTACTTTAGGCTGCCGCTTGGCGAAATTTCGAAAATCGCCAAGACGGCGCCATTTCGCATCGTGTTCCGAATAGCAACCTTACACCGGCGGCATACGAAAGCGAGCTTTTCGGCGATCTAACCTAAAAGGAAAACACGTCTTGAAAAAAAAAAAATCCGAATAATAATAATACATAGGACAAAAGGAAAATTTTCATAAAATAGAATTAAAAGAAAAAAAATATTTACGAATTTATAACTAATCACAAATACAAAAATAAAACTTAGATTATACAATCACACCAAATGTCCCTGAAAAGTGTGTTGCTTTAGTAATTGATGATAAGTGTTTAGATGATAGTTTTTTTATTTCCAATAATTTAACAGCTATAAGTACAGTCGGTAACAAAAGTGTCCGAACACTAGCAAAAATTCCTATGTAAAAAAAGTACACTTCATAAGGTTTTGTTAAATAAATCCTTATCGAATCATGTTTTTACACTGACTAAGAACAGGATTCGACAAGGATTTATTTAACAAAAATGTATGAAGTATACTTTTCTACTTAGGAATTTTAAATTTAAAAGTTTTCAAAAGTTGTATAAAGTAAATTATTTATCATTAATATTTTATTTATAGTCCTCTTTCATTAGGAATGAAAAAATAAATCCGCAACTGGATAATTATAGCAAATTTTAACGATTCTCTATTATAATGGTACTCTGATCTGTTCACTATACCCTATCTCAAAATGCATGAAATTAAAAAGTATACAAAATTTTGTACTGTAGCAACCAGTATTGGCATAAAATTCAAAAATATGCCTCTAAAATTCAGGACAGTGGTTGCCTAGTCGGTAGAGCGCCGGGCTCGTAATTGGAAGATTGCGGGTTCGGTACTCGAGCCTGCCAAAAACCATTGTGTATACTAATGGTGGCTGGTGCTCATAAAATCTGTCGTGCCCGCAATGTTTTCCATGTTCCCATATTAATTATACCTCTGGGTGTCTACGAAGCGAGAGACTCATCCCTTCCGTGGAGGATCAAAATTGTGATGGCATGTCCCTGGACAACTCTAGGGGGAGACTTAGACCATCGCCAATTGTCCATTGCGCAGCACTAGTGTGACGTAAAACACAATCAACAAACAAAACCTCTTAAATTCAAAAGTACTTCTTAAATTCCAACTCTATTCAACCAGCCAAACAGTACTAACGCAAACATCACAAATATTCATATTTCAAAATAGATGATTGGTTGGGTTTTACGTCACACTAGTGCTGCGCAATGGGCGATTGGCAACGGTCGGGGACTAAGCCCTAGAAGTGGTCTGGAAACATGCGATCAAAAATTTGATCCTCCATGGAAGGGTATTTCAAAATAGAATACTTTCTCTCTAATAAAACACATATCATCAATATGCAACCGAAGTGATGGCGTCAGCGAGATATTTTATCTGCTCAGTACAAACGAAACTATTTGCTATGGAAATTTAACTTATTACTCATAACTCCAGAGTTTGCTTGTAACGAGCAGATGAAGTTTTACACGTTTGACGTAATACAGCGTATTGACGTAACTCATGACGCAAACAAGCAAAGGTAAACACAAAGCCTATAACATCTGGCGATGTAGCGCTCTTGTGCAACACGTCAAACATATTCGGCGGGTTAAAGGAAAAAAACGTCATTTCAAATTTTAGTCACGTGAAACCGGCAGCGAACGTGTTAATGAAAAATTACAGTAAGGTTATATATATGTGTGTGTGGGGGGGGGGAGCACAGAAGGAAAGAAAATGAATGCTTGTATCACTATATTTTGCATTTTAATAAAATTTATTATAAATATCATTGAATATTTAGAAAAAATTACGCTGATTGTTATATATATCTTGGGTGCAATGGGATAAGGGGCAAACGAGAAAAATAATTTTATAAATACCACAATATTACCAATTTTAATTAAAATTAAAAAAACTATCACCTACATTTAATGAAAACTTTCAAAGAGTGTTACATATATCTAGGAGGAGGGGGAGGACTGAGGGAAAAAAATATTGTTTTTAAATCACTTTGCTTTAAATTTATAGGAAATTTTGCATAAATATCTCTTATTGTTTATCAAAAATTGAAGAAGGGGTTACACTACCTGGTGAGAGCTAGGGGCCCATATGGAAAGAATATATTTTCATACCATCTTATTGCCAATTTAATGAAGTGATCGTTATAGAATATATCATTAAAATCGGTAAAATAGTGATATAAAATATCATTTTATTTTCCTCTATCCCCCTCTCTTTAACTCCCCCCCCCCAAAGTATGTCTGACACGTACTGTAATTGTTTCACAAATTGTATGCGATCATACAAAGTTTCATTAAAATCGGTAGGAATGTAATATAAAAACAATTGCTTTGCTTCGATCTGCTGCTAGTCCCCCCCCCCTTCCTCCAGGTATACACTAATTGAATGTTGTATCGAATCAATTGAAATTTCTAAAAATGTAATCTGAAGATTATTCTTTAATTTTTTTATTTCATATTATTTTGCGAATTGGAAAAGTGCACTTTTTTTCCGGTGCCCTTTTTTTCTGGGATCCCCGTACAACATTATTGTGACAGTAGTTCCATTCTCAGTTTTTGTACACAACTTATTTTCATATCTCTAGGTATTCATATAGCTAGAATGGATGAATAGATCCATAATCGACTTAAACAAATTTGTGTGATGTCAATATTTCTAATTTCAGCAATAACTAAAAATATATTTTTCTTTTTCTTTTTTTAATCAGACTTATAAATGTTAATCGTATAAGTAATGTAATGTTTTAAAACACATTTAAAAAAATAATAATATTTCCTATATTATCTTTTTATTAAATGAATTAAAAAATGCTAATCATCTCAGTCAGTTTTTAAAAAAGAAAATCACCTTTTTTTTTTTTTTTAACAAAAGCAAACAAGCACCTTGAAAACTGTTAACGAATTGACCGATTCCAGTGGATATAATCGGATCCGTATAGTCACGACCAAATTTGTCCTTCCCCCAGGATGAGAGAGGAGAGGCCGAAATAGAATGTTCCGGAATGATTCGCACTCTCGCTTCAATAATACAAGTTATAAAATGACCTTGACATTCTAACTTCATAAACTTCACTCCTACCATTGAATACTTATAGCGATCCAAAACTCTTCTCACTTCTGGCCACTTCAGTTTTGAGCCACCCAATAGCAAAATCGCTTTCATCATGATATGATAATGATATTCTTGCAATTTGATTTTACTAATTTCCTCATTACCATTTTTTCCGTTACCATTTTTTCCGTTACCATTTTTTCTGTTTACCCTTTTTTCCGTTTACCATTTTTTCCTTTACCATTTTTTCCGTTACCATTTTTTCCGTTACCATTTTTACCGGTTACTATTTGATTACATGGTTATTTTTGAAATATGAACATTATCAGAGTCAGTGTTTTCATTTAAGATACTGAACATGAAAAATATTTCACGAAAAAAGCATCGGAATGTAAATATTATAAGTTTTTAAACACGTTATTGTATTCTAGAAAGTTCAAAATTTTCAATTTTTTCGTGCGGAAAAAAACTTTTTTTTTTTTTTTTTTTTTTTTTTTTTTTTCCCAAAATTTCCGTTTTTTTTTCGGACCATTCCTATCTCTAGTTATCAGAAATTATATCAATTATTATTGTAATGGATTTGCACATTGGCAAATCTTTTATAAATGATAGAACATTTTTAGATTTATTATATTTTAAATACAAAAGATATTGAGTTTCTTTTGTACAAAATATTATGACGAGTGTATTTCGATTTTTTCTTTTTTTTTTTCAATATTTACCATAAAAAAGGTCTATGTTACAGATGTCTTTAAAAATATGAGTACCTGGTCCGTCATTGGAATACGTCTTTTAAATTGCTATGCCCTTCTTTTTCTAAATGAAAATTCTTTCATCTTTGAATAGTTCATTCTTATATTAGGTATCTTGTCCTGTTTTCATGCCCCTTATAACAAACTTGTTGATTGGCATATGGGTCGAACGGATAACAATGGTTCCAAAGCGCATGCAATTTACGGCTAATATGTATATATAGTTTATGTTTAACAAAAAGCATATATCTTTAGAATTTGGGCTTAAAAAAAAAAAATATATATATATATATATATGCATTTTATTTGCTGTGTAACTGTGACAGTTACACAAGTCAGTGGCGTAGCGAGCATGACTGACGCCCGTGGCACGATTTCTTTCTGGTGCTCTGCCCTCCTCCCATATGTTTTTTTTTTTTTTTTTTTTTTTTTTTTTCTGAATTTTGCTTTAAATTTTTTCTGTTTAATTGAGCTAGTATTTGTAGAAGAACAGATTTTTTTTTTTCTTTTCAATTTTCCTTACCGAAATATGGTAGAGAAGAGTATTGTTTTAGGATCAAATTTTGGAAATTGAGAGTTTTTGTGATATTTGAAAGAAAATGAGGTCCCTCCAAATTCTAAAAACAGGTCATTAGCGGTTGGTCTGTATGTGTGTTTGTTATCGTAACTTGGGTTTGGACCTCCCGTCTGTCACATTGTTACCAACATCTTAATATTCAGTAGTACTATTCGTATCCGTCGCTTTTTTCGCAGTGGTTTATTTTTAGAGTAATTCGCTCCAAATGTAATTAAAATTGAATTTAAAAAAATCATATTCACGCTGGTTTCGGGGAAAACCGCGAAAAATTCTGAATGGCTGGGTTAGATGAAGGAGTGTGACTTGGGTTTGAACTCGGGACCTCCCGTCTAGCACATAGTTGCCTATATCCTACTTATGTTCCGTAGTACTATTAGTATCCGTGGCTTTTTTTTTTTTTTTTTTCTTTTGCACTGGTTTATTTTTAGAGTAATTCGCTCCAAATGTAATTAAGATTAAATAAGAAAATCCATATTTAAAAAATTATTAATCCATATATAAGAAAATCCAGGGGGGGGCGGGGGCAGAGTGAAGAAAATGGTAATTTTTGTATCACCATGTTACTTATTTACATGAAACTTTGTACTATCACTTACATTTTATTCAAAGTATAGTGAAAGTTACCTATAGTTGATAAAGGAGAGTAGGGGTAGAGGGGGGCAGATGAAAAATAAAATAATCTTTTGAAACAAAACTTATCGATTTTTTAATTCACATTTTCTGTAAATATCACTTAATGTTACTATTAATGAAAAATTACAGTAAGGTTACATATGTGTGTGTGGGGGGGGGGGGGGCACAGAAGGAAAGAAAATGAATGCTTGTATCACTATATTTTGCATTTTAATAAAATTTATTATAAATATCATTGAATATTTAGAAAAAATTACGCTGATTGTTATATATATCTTGGGTGCAATGGGATAAGGGGCAAACGAGAAAAATAATTTTATAAATACCACAATATTACCAATTTTAATTAAAATTTAAAAAACTATCACCTACATTTAATGAAAACTTTCAAAGAGTGTTACATATATCTAGGAGGAGGGGGAGGACTGAGGGAAAAAAATATTGTTTTTAAATCACTTTGCTTTAAATTTATAGGAAATTTTGCATAAATATCTCTTATTGTTTATCAAAAATTGAAGAAGGGGTTACACTACCTGGTGAGAGCTAGGGGCCCATATGGAAAGAATATATTTTCATACCATCTTATTGCCAATTTAATGAAGTGATCGTTATAGAATATATCATTAAAATCGGTAAAATAGTGATATAAAATATCATTTTATTTTCCTCTATCCCCCTCTCTTTAACTCCCCCCCCCCCAAAGTATGTCTGACACGTACTGTAATTGTTTCACAAATTGTATGCGATCATACAAAGTTTCATTAAAATCGGTAGGAATGTAATATAAAAAAAATTGCTTTGCTTCGATCTGCTGCTAGTCCCCCCCCCCTTCCTCCAGGTATACACTAATTGAATGTTGTACCGAATCAATTGAAATTTCTAAAAATGTAATCTGAAGATTATTCTTTAATTTTTTTATTTCATATTATTTTGCGAATTGGAAAAGTGCACTTTTTTTCCGGTGCCCTTTTTTTCTGGGATCCCCGTACAACATTATTGTGACAGTAGTTCCATTCTCAGTTTTTGTACACAACTTATTTTCATATCTCTAGTATTCATATAGCTAGAATGGATGAATAGATCCATAATCGACTTAAACAAATTTGTGTGATGTCAATATTTCTAATTTCAGCAATAACTAAAAATATATTTTTCTTTTTCTTTTTTTAATCAGACTTATAAATGTTAATCGTATAAGTAATGTAATGTTTTAAAACACATTTAAAAAAATAATAATATTTCCTATATTATCTTTTTATTAAATGAATTAAAAAATGCTAATCATCTCAGTCAGTTTTTAAAAAAGAAAATCACCTTTTTTTTTTTTTTTTTTTTTTAACAAAAGCAAACAAGCACCTTGAAAACTGTTAACGAATTGACCGATTCCAGTGGATATAATCGGATCCGTATAGTCACGACCAAATTTGTCCTTCCCCCAGGGAGAGAGAGGAGAGGCCGAAATAGAATGTTCCGGAATGATTCGCACTCTCGCTTCAATAATACAAGTTATAAAATGACCTTGACATTCTAACTTCATAAACTTCACTCCTACCATTGAATACTTATAGTGATCCAAAACTCTTCTCACTTCTGGCCACTTCAGTTTTGAGCCACCCAATAGCAAAATCGCTTTCATCATGATATGATAATGATATTCTTGCAATTTGATTTTACTAATTTCCTCATTACCATTTTTTCCGTTACCATTTTTTCCGTTACCATTTTTTCTGTTTACCGTTTTTTCCGTTTACCATTTTTTCCTTTACCATTTTTTCCGTTACCATTTTTTCCGTTACCATTTTTTCCGTTACCATTTTTACCGGTTACTATTTGATTACATGGTTATTTTTGAAATATGAACATTATCAGAGTCAGTGTTTTCATTTAAGATACTGAACATGAAAAATATTTCACGAAAAAAGCATCGGAATGTAAATATTATAAGTTTTTAAACACGTTATTGTATTCTAGAAAGTTCAAAATTTTCAATTTTTTCGGGCGGAAAAAAACTTTTTTTTTTTTTTTTTTTTTTTTTTTTTTCCCAAAATTTCCGTTTTTTTTTCGGACCATTCCTATCTCTAGTTATCAGAAATTATATCGATTATTATTATAATGGATTTGCACATTGGCAAATCTTTTATAAATGATAGAACATTTTTAGATTTATTATATTTTAAATACAAAAGATATTGAGTTTCTTTTGTACAAAATATTATGACGAGTGTATTTCGATTTTTTCTTTTTTTTTTTTCAATATTTACCATAAAAAAGGTCTATGTTACAGATGTCTTTAAAAATATGAGTACCTGGTCCGTCATTGGAATACGTCTTTTAAATTGCTATGCCCTTCTTTTTCTAAATGAAAATTCTTTCATCTTTGAATAGTTCATTCTTATATTAGGTATCTTGTCCTGTTTTCATGCCCCTTATAACAAACTTGTTGATTGGCATATGGGTCGAACGGATAACAATGGTTCCAAAGCGCATGCAATTTACGGCTAATATGTATATATAGTTTATGTTTAACAAAAAGCATATATCTTTAGAATTTGGGCTTAAAAAAAAAATATATATATATATATATATATGCATTTTATTTGCTGTGTAACTGTGACAGTTACACAAGTCAGTGGCGTAGCGAGCATGACTGACGCCCGTGGCACGATTTCTTTCTGGTGCTCTGCCCTCCTCCCATATGTTTTTTTTTTTTTTTTTTTTTTTTTTTTTTTCTGAATTTTGCTTTAAATTTTTTCTGTTTAATTGAGCTAGTATTTGTAGAAGAACAGATTTTTTTTTTTCTTTTCAATTTTCCTTACCGAAATATGGTAGAGAAGAGTATTGTTTTAGGATCAAATTTTGGAAATTGAGAGTTTTTGTGATATTTGAAAGAAAATGAGGTCCCTCCAAATTCTAAAAACAGGTCATTAGCGGTTGGTCTGTATGTGTGTTTGTTATCGTAACTTGGGTTTGGACCTCCCGTCTGTCACATTGTTACCAACATCTTAATATTCAGTAGTACTATTCGTATCCGTCGCTTTTTTCGCAGTGGTTTATTTTTAGAGTAATTCGCTCCAAATGTAATTAAAATTGAATTTAAAAAAATCATATTCACGCTGGTTTCGGGGAAAACCGCGAAAAATTCTGAATGGCTGGGTTAGATGAAGGAGTGTGACTTGGGTTTGAACTCGGGACCTCCCGTCTAGCACATAGTTGCCTATATCCTACTTATGTTCCGTAGTACTATTAGTATCCGTGGCTTTTTTTTTTTTCTTTTCTTTTGCACTGGTTTATTTTTAGAGTAATTCGCTCCAAATGTAATTAAGATTAAATAAGAAAATCCATATTTAAAAAATTATTAATCCATATATAAGAAAATCCAGGGGGGGGCGGGGGCAGAGTGAAGAAAATGGTAATTTTTGTATCACCATGTTACTTATTTACATGAAACTTTGTACTATCACTTACATTTTATTCAAAGTATAGTGAAAGTTACCTATAGTTGATAAAGGAGAGTAGGGGTAGAGGGGGGCAGATGAAAAATAAAATAATCTTTTGAAACAAAACTTATCGATTTTTTAATTCACATTTTCTGTAAATATCACTTAATGTTACTATTAACACGTTCGCTGCCGATCCCGCGCCAGCGCGGGATGTGACGTATCACTTTACAGGTGAAAGTTTACTTTAGGCTGCCGCTTGGCGAAATTTCGAAAATCGCCAAGACGGCGCCATTTCGCATCGTGTTCCGAATAGCAACCTTACACCGGCGGCATACGAAAGCGAGCTTTTCGGCGATCTAACCTAAAAAGAAAACACGTCTTGAAAAAAAAAAAATCCGAATAATAATAATACATAGGACAAAAGGAAAATTTTCATAAAATAGAATTAAAAGAAAAAAAATATTTACGAATTTATAACTAATCACAAATACAAAAATAAAACTTAGATTATACAATCACACCAAATGTCCCTGAAAAGTGTGTTGCTTTAGTAATTGATGATAAGTGTTTAGATGATAGTTTTTTTATTTCCAATAATTTAACAGCTATAAGTACAGTCGGTAACAAAAGTGTCCGAACACTAGCAAAAATTCCTATGTAAAAAAAGTACACTTCATAAGGTTTTGTTAAATAAATCCTTATCGAATCATGTTTTTACACTGACTAAGAACAGGATTCGACAAGGATTTATTTAACAAAAATGTATGAAGTATACTTTTCTACTTAGGAATTTTAAATTTAAAAGTTTTCAAAAGTTGTATAAAGTAAATTATTTATCATTAATATTTTATTTATAGTCCTCTTTCATTAGGAATGAAAAAATAAATCCGCAACTGGATAATTATAGCAAATTTTAACGATTCTCTATTATAATGGTACTCTGATCTGTTCACTATACCCTATCTCAAAATGCATGAAATTAAAAAGTATACAAAATTTTGTACTGTAGCAACCAGTATTGGCATAAAATTCAAAAATATGCCTCTAAAATTCAGGACAGTGGTTGCCTAGTCGGTAGAGCGCCGGGCTCGTAATTGGAAGATTGCGGGTTCGGTACTCGAGCCTGCCAAAAACCATTGTGTATACTAATGGTGGCTGGTGCTCATAAAATCTGTCGTGCCCGCAATGTTTTCCATGTTCCCATATTAATTATACCTCTGGGTGTCTACGAAGCGAGAGACTCATCCCTTCCGTGGAGGATCAAAATTGTGATGGCATGTCCCTGGACAACTCTAGGGGGAGACTTAGACCATCGCCAATTGTCCATTGCGCAGCACTAGTGTGACGTAAAACACAATCAACAAACAAAACCTCTTAAATTCAAAAGTACTTCTTAAATTCCAACTCTATTCAACCAGCCAAACAGTACTAACGCAAACATCACAAATATTCATATTTCAAAATAGATGATTGGTTGGGTTTTACGTCACACTAGTGCTGCGCAATGGGCGATTGGCAACGGTCGGGGACTAAGCCCTAGAAGTGGTCTGGAAACATGCGATCAAAAATTTGATCCTCAATGGAAGGGTATTTCAAAATAGAATACTTTCTCTCTAATAAAACACATATCATCAATATGCAACCGAAGTGATGGCGTCAGCGAGATATTTTATCTGCTCAGTACAAACGAAACTATTTGCTATGGAAATTTAACTTATTACTCATAACTCCAGAGTTTGCTTGTAACGAGCAGATGAAGTTTTACACGTTTGACGTAATACAGCGTATTGACGTAACTCATGACGCAAACAAGCAAAGGTAAACACAAAGCCTATAACATCTGGCGATGTAGCGCTCTTGTGCAACACGTCAAACATATTCGGCGGGTTAAAGGAAAAAAACGTCATTTCAAATTTTAGTCACGTGAAACCGGCAGCGAACGTGTTAATGAAAAATTACAGTAAGGTTATATATGTGTGTGTGGGGGGGGGGGGGGGGGAGCACAGAAGGAAAGAAAATGAATGCTTGTATCACTATATTTTGCATTTTAATAAAATTTATTATAAATATCATTGAATATTTAGAAAAAATTACGCTGATTGTTATATATATCTTGGGTGCAATGGGATAAGGGGCAAACGAGAAAAATAATTTTATAAATACCACAATATTACCAATTTTAATTAAAATTAAAAAAACTATCACCTACATTTAATGAAAACTTTCAAAGAGTGTTACATATATCTAGGAGGAGGGGGAGGACTGAGGGAAAAAAATATTGTTTTTAAATCACTTTGCTTTAAATTTATAGGAAATTTTGCATAAATATCTCTTATTGTTTATCAAAAATTGAAGAAGGGGTTACACTACCTGGTGAGAGCTAGGGGCCCATATGGAAAGAATATATTTTCATACCATCTTATTGCCAATTTAATGAAGTGATCGTTATAGAATATATCATTAAAATCGGTAAAATAGTGATATAAAATATCATTTTATTTTCCTCTATCCCCCTCTCTTTAACTCCCCCCCCCCCAAAGTATGTCTGACACGTACTGTAATTGTTTCACAAATTGTATGCGATCATACAAAGTTTCATTAAAATCGGTAGGAATGTAATATAAAAACAATTGCTTTGCTTCGATCTGCTGCTAGTCCCCCCCCCCTTCCTCCAGGTATACACTAATTGAATGTTGTATCGAATCAATTGAAATTTCTAAAAATGTAATCTGAAGATTATTCTTTAATTTTTTTATTTCATATTATTTTGCGAATTGGAAAAGTGCACTTTTTTTCCGGTGCCCTTTTTTTCTGGGATCCCCGTACAACATTATTGTGACAGTAGTTCCATTCTCAGTTTTTGTACACAACTTATTTTCATATCTCTAGGTATTCATATAGCTAGAATGGATGAATAGATCCATAATCGACTTAAACAAATTTGTGTGATGTCAATATTTCTAATTTCAGCAATAACTAAAAATATATTTTTCTTTTTCTTTTTTTAATCAGACTTATAAATGTTAATCGTATAAGTAATGTAATGTTTTAAAACACATTTAAAAAAATAATAATATTTCCTATATTATCTTTTTATTAAATGAATTAAAAAATGCTAATCATCTCAGTCAGTTTTTAAAAAAGAAAATCACCTTTTTTTTTTTTTTTTTAACAAAAGCAAACAAGCACCTTGAAAACTGTTAACGAATTGACCGATTCCAGTGGATATAATCGGATCCGTATAGTCACGACCAAATTTGTCCTTCCCCCAGGATGAGAGAGGAGAGGCCGAAATAGAATGTTCCGGAATGATTCGCACTCTCGCTTCAATAATACAAGTTATAAAATGACCTTGACATTCTAACTTCATAAACTTCACTCCTACCATTGAATACTTATAGCGATCCAAAACTCTTCTCACTTCTGGCCACTTCAGTTTTGAGCCACCCAATAGCAAAATCGCTTTCATCATGATATGATAATGATATTCTTGCAATTTGATTTTACTAATTTCCTCATTACCATTTTTTCCGTTACCATTTTTTCCGTTACCATTTTTTCTGTTTACCCTTTTTTCCGTTTACCATTTTTTCCTTTACCATTTTTTCCGTTACCATTTTTTCCGTTACCATTTTTACCGGTTACTATTTGATTACATGGTTATTTTTGAAATATGAACATTATCAGAGTCAGTGTTTTCATTTAAGATACTGAACATGAAAAATATTTCACGAAAAAAGCATCGGAATGTAAATATTATAAGTTTTTAAACACGTTATTGTATTCTAGAAAGTTCAAAATTTTCAATTTTTTCGGGCGGAAAAAAACTTTTTTTTTTTTTTTTTTTTTTTTTTTTTCCCAAAATTTCCGTTTTTTTTTCGGACCATTCCTATCTCTAGTTATCAGAAATTATATCGATTATTATTATA
Source organism: Salticus scenicus (assembly GCA_963930645.1). NCBI lineage: Eukaryota > Metazoa > Arthropoda > Arachnida > Araneae > Salticidae > Salticus > Salticus scenicus. The sequence continues at coordinate 134,518,756 of OZ005654.1, forward strand.
ATGGATTTGCACATTGGCAAATCTTTTATAAATGATAGAACATTTTTAGATTTATTATATTTTAAATACAAAAGATATTGAGTTTCTTTTGTACAAAATATTATGACGAGTGTATTTCGATTTTTTCTTTTTTTTTTTCAATATTTACCATAAAAAAGGTCTATGTTACAGATGTCTTTAAAAATATGAGTACCTGGTCCGTCATTGGAATACGTCTTTTAAATTGCTATGCCCTTCTTTTTCTAAATGAAAATTCTTTCATCTTTGAATAGTTCATTCTTATATTAGGTATCTTGTCCTGTTTTCATGCCCCTTATAACAAACTTGTTGATTGGCATATGGGTCGAACGGATAACAATGGTTCCAAAGCGCATGCAATTTACGGCTAATATGTATATATAGTTTATGTTTAACAAAAAGCATATATCTTTAGAATTTGGGCTTAAAAAAAAAATATACATATATATATATATATGCATTTTATTTGCTGTGTAACTGTGACAGTTACACAAGTCAGTGGCGTAGCGAGCATGACTGACGCCCGTGGCACGATTTCTTTCTGGTGCTCTGCCCTCCTCCCATATGTTTTTTTTTTTTTTTTTTTTTTTTTCTGAATTTTGCTTTAAATTTTTTCTGTTTAATTGAGCTAGTATTTGTAGAAGAACAGATTTTTTTTTTTCTTTTCAATTTTCCTTACCGAAATATGGTAGAGAAGAGTATTGTTTTAGGATCAAATTTTGGAAATTGAGAGTTTTTGTGATATTTGAAAGAAAATGAGGTCCCTCCAAATTCTAAAAACAGGTCATTAGCGGTTGGTCTGTATGTGTGTTTGTTATCGTAACTTGGGTTTGGACCTCCCGTCTGTCACATTGTTACCAACATCTTAATATTCAGTAGTACTATTCGTATCCGTCGCTTTTTTCGCAGTGGTTTATTTTTAGAGTAATTCGCTCCAAATGTAATTAAAATTGAATTTAAAAAAATCATATTCACGCTGGTTTCGGGGAAAACCGCGAAAAATTCTGAATGGCTGGGTTAGATGAAGGAGTGTGACTTGGGTTTGAACTCGGGACCTCCCGTCTAGCACATAGTTGCCTATATCCTACTTATGTTCCGTAGTACTATTAGTATCCGTGGCTTTTTTTTTTTTTTTTTTCTTTTGCACTGGTTTATTTTTAGAGTAATTCGCTCCAAATGTAATTAAGATTAAATAAGAAAATCCATATTTAAAAAATTATTAATCCATATATAAGAAAATCCAGGGGGGGGCGGGGGCAGAGTGAAGAAAATGGTAATTTTTGTATCACCATGTTACTTATTTACATGAAACTTTGTACTATCACTTACATTTTATTCAAAGTATAGTGAAAGTTACCTATAGTTGATAAAGGAGAGTAGGGGTAGAGGGGGGCAGATGAAAAATAAAATAATCTTTTGAAACAAAACTTATCGATTTTTTAATTCACATTTTCTGTAAATATCACTTAATGTTACTATTAATGAAAAATTACAGTAAGGTTACATATGTGTGTGTGGGGGGGGGGGGGGGCACAGAAGGAAAGAAAATGAATGCTTGTATCACTATATTTTGCATTTTAATAAAATTTATTATAAATATCATTGAATATTTAGAAAAAATTACGCTGATTGTTATATATATCTTGGGTGCAATGGGATAAGGGGCAAACGAGAAAAATAATTTTATAAATACCACAATATTACCAATTTTAATTAAAATTTAAAAAACTATCACCTACATTTAATGAAAACTTTCAAAGAGTGTTACATATATCTAGGAGGAGGGGGAGGACTGAGGGAAAAAAATATTGTTTTTAAATCACTTTGCTTTAAATTTATAGGAAATTTTGCATAAATATCTCTTATTGTTTATCAAAAATTGAAGAAGGGGTTACACTACCTGGTGAGAGCTAGGGGCCCATATGGAAAGAATATATTTTCATACCATCTTATTGCCAATTTAATGAAGTGATCGTTATAGAATATATCATTAAAATCGGTAAAATAGTGATATAAAATATCATTTTATTTTCCTCTATCCCCCTCTCTTTAACTCCCCCCCCCCCCCAAAGTATGTCTGACACGTACTGTAATTGTTTCACAAATTGTATGCGATCATACAAAGTTTCATTAAAATCGGTAGGAATGTAATATAAAAAAAATTGCTTTGCTTCGATCTGCTGCTAGTCCCCCCCCCCTTCCTCCAGGTATACACTAATTGAATGTTGTACCGAATCAATTGAAATTTCTAAAAATGTAATCTGAAGATTATTCTTTAATTTTTTTATTTCATATTATTTTGCGAATTGGAAAAGTGCACTTTTTTTCCGGTGCCCTTTTTTTCTGGGATCCCCGTACAACATTATTGTGACAGTAGTTCCATTCTCAGTTTTTGTACACAACTTATTTTCATATCTCTAGTATTCATATAGCTAGAATGGATGAATAGATCCATAATCGACTTAAACAAATTTGTGTGATGTCAATATTTCTAATTTCAGCAATAACTAAAAATATATTTTTCTTTTTCTTTTTTTAATCAGACTTATAAATGTTAATCGTATAAGTAATGTAATGTTTTAAAACACATTTAAAAAAATAATAATATTTCCTATATTATCTTTTTATTAAATGAATTAAAAAATGCTAATCATCTCAGTCAGTTTTTAAAAAAGAAAATCACCTTTTTTTTTTTTTTTTTTTTTTAACAAAAGCAAACAAGCACCTTGAAAACTGTTAACGAATTGACCGATTCCAGTGGATATAATCGGATCCGTATAGTCACGACCAAATTTGTCCTTCCCCCAGGGAGAGAGAGGAGAGGCCGAAATAGAATGTTCCGGAATGATTCGCACTCTCGCTTCAATAATACAAGTTATAAAATGACCTTGACATTCTAACTTCATAAACTTCACTCCTACCATTGAATACTTATAGCGATCCAAAACTCTTCTCACTTCTGGCCACTTCAGTTTTGAGCCACCCAATAGCAAAATCGCTTTCATCATGATATGATAATGATATTCTTGCAATTTGATTTTACTAATTTCCTCATTACCATTTTTTCCGTTACCATTTTTTCCGTTACCATTTTTTCTGTTTACCCTTTTTTCCGTTTACCATTTTTTCCTTTACCATTTTTTCCGTTACCATTTTTTCCGTTACCATTTTTTCCGTTACCATTTTTACCGGTTACTATTTGATTACATGGTTATTTTTGAAATATGAACATTATCAGAGTCAGTGTTTTCATTTAAGATACTGAACATGAAAAATATTTCACGAAAAAAGCATCGGAATGTAAATATTATAAGTTTTTAAACACGTTATTGTATTCTAGAAAGTTCAAAATTTTCAATTTTTTCGGGCGGAAAAAAACTTTTTTTTTTTTTTTTTTTTTTTTTCCCAAAATTTCCGTTTTTTTTTCGGACCATTCCTATCTCTAGTTATCAGAAATTATATCGATTATTATTATAATGGATTTGCACATTGGCAAATCTTTTATAAATGATAGAACATTTTTAGATTTATTATATTTTAAATACAAAAGATATTGAGTTTCTTTTGTACAAAATATTATGACGAGTGTATTTCGATTTTTTCTTTTTTTTTTTCAATATTTACCATAAAAAAGGTCTATGTTACAGATGTCTTTAAAAATATGAGTACCTGGTCCGTCATTGGAATACGTCTTTTAAATTGCTATGCCCTTCTTTTTCTAAATGAAAATTCTTTCATCTTTGAATAGTTCATTCTTATATTAGGTATCTTGTCCTGTTTTCATGCCCCTTATAACAAACTTGTTGATTGGCATATGGGTCGAACGGATAACAATGGTTCCAAAGCGCATGCAATTTACGGCTAATATGTATATATAGTTTATGTTTAACAAAAAGCATATATCTTTAGAATTTGGGCTTAAAAAAATATATATATATATATATATATATGCATTTTATTTGCTGTGTAACTGTGACAGTTACACAAGTCAGTGGCGTAGCGAGCATGACTGACGCCCGTGGCACGATTTCTTTCTGGTGCTCTGCCCTCCTCCCATATGTTTTTTTTTTTTTTTTTTTTTTTTTTTTTTTCTGAATTTTGCTTTAAATTTTTTCTGTTTAATTGAGCTAGTATTTGTAGAAGAACAGATTTTTTTTTTTCTTTTCAATTTTCCTTACCGAAATATGGTAGAGAAGAGTATTGTTTTAGGATCAAATTTTGGAAATTGAGAGTTTTTGTGATATTTGAAAGAAAATGAGGTCCCTCCAAATTCTAAAAACAGGTCATTAGCGGTTGGTCTGTATGTGTGTTTGTTATCGTAACTTGGGTTTGGACCTCCCGTCTGTCACATTGTTACCAACATCTTAATATTCAGTAGTACTATTCGTATCCGTCGCTTTTTTCGCAGTGGTTTATTTTTAGAGTAATTCGCTCCAAATGTAATTAAAATTGAATTTAAAAAAATCATATTCACGCTGGTTTCGGGGAAAACCGCGAAAAATTCTGAATGGCTGGGTTAGATGAAGGAGTGTGACTTGGGTTTGAACTCGGGACCTCCCGTCTAGCACATAGTTGCCTATATCCTACTTATGTTCCGTAGTACTATTAGTATCCGTGGCTTTTTTTTTTTTTCTTTTCTTTTGCACTGGTTTATTTTTAGAGTAATTCGCTCCAAATGTAATTAAGATTAAATAAGAAAATCCATATTTAAAAAATTATTAATCCATATATAAGAAAATCCAGGGGGGGGCGGGGGCAGAGTGAAGAAAATGGTAATTTTTGTATCACCATGTTACTTATTTACATGAAACTTTGTACTATCACTTACATTTTATTCAAAGTATAGTGAAAGTTACCTATAGTTGATAAAGGAGAGTAGGGGTAGAGGGGGGCAGATGAAAAATAAAATAATCTTTTGAAACAAAACTTATCGATTTTTTAATTCACATTTTCTGTAAATATCACTTAATGTTACTATTAATGAAAAATTACAGTAAGGTTACATATGTGTGTGTGGGGGGGGGGGGGGCACAGAAGGAAAGAAAATGAATGCTTGTATCACTATATTTTGCATTTTAATAAAATTTATTATAAATATCATTGAATATTTAGAAAAAATTACGCTGATTGTTATATATATCTTGGGTGCAATGGGATAAGGGGCAAACGAGAAAAATAATTTTATAAATACCACAATATTACCAATTTTAATTAAAATTTAAAAAACTATCACCTACATTTAATGAAAACTTTCAAAGAGTGTTACATATATCTAGGAGGAGGGGGAGGACTGAGGGAAAAAAATATTGTTTTTAAATCACTTTGCTTTAAATTTATAGGAAATTTTGCATAAATATCTCTTATTGTTTATCAAAAATTGAAGAAGGGGTTACACTACCTGGTGAGAGCTAGGGGCCCATATGGAAAGAATATATTTTCATACCATCTTATTGCCAATTTAATGAAGTGATCGTTATAGAATATATCATTAAAATCGGTAAAATAGTGATATAAAATATCATTTTATTTTCCTCTATCCCCCTCTCTTTAACTCCCCCCCCCCCAAAGTATGTCTGACACGTACTGTAATTGTTTCACAAATTGTATGCGATCATACAAAGTTTCATTAAAATCGGTAGGAATGTAATATAAAAACAATTGCTTTGCTTCGATCTGCTGCTAGTCCCCCCCCCCCTTCCTCCAGGTATACACTAATTGAATGTTGTACCGAATCAATTGAAATTTCTAAAAATGTAATCTGAAGATTATTCTTTAATTTTTTTATTTCATATTATTTTGCGAATTGGAAAAGTGCACTTTTTTTCCGGTGCCCTTTTTTTCTGGGATCCCCGTACAACATTATTGTGACAGTAGTTCCATTCTCAGTTTTTGTACACAACTTATTTTCATATCTCTAGTATTCATATAGCTAGAATGGATGAATAGATCCATAATCGACTTAAACAAATTTGTGTGATGTCAATATTTCTAATTTCAGCAATAACTAAAAATATATTTTTCTTTTTCTTTTTTTAATCAGACTTATAAATGTTAATCGTATAAGTAATGTAATGTTTTAAAACACATTTAAAAAAATAATAATATTTCCTATATTATCTTTTTATTAAATGAATTAAAAAATGCTAATCATCTCAGTCAGTTTTTAAAAAAGAAAATCACCTTTTTTTTTTTTTTTTTTTTTTTTTTTAACAAAAGCAAACAAGCACCTTGAAAACTGTTAACGAATTGACCGATTCCAGTGGATATAATCGGATCCGTATAGTCACGACCAAATTTGTCCTTCCCCCAGGGAGAGAGAGGAGAGGCCGAAATAGAATGTTCCGGAATGATTCGCACTCTCGCTTCAATAATACAAGTTATAAAATGACCTTGACATTCTAACTTCATAAACTTCACTCCTACCATTGAATACTTATAGCGATCCAAAACTCTTCTCACTTCTGGCCACTTCAGTTTTGAGCCACCCAATAGCAAAATCGCTTTCATCATGATATGATAATGATATTCTTGCAATTTGATTTTACTAATTTCCTCATTACCATTTTTTCCGTTACCATTTTTTCCGTTACCATTTTTTCTGTTTACCCTTTTTTCCGTTTACCATTTTTTCCTTTACCATTTTTTCCGTTACCATTTTTTCCGTTACCATTTTTACCGGTTACTATTTGATTACATGGTTATTTTTGAAATATGAACATTATCAGAGTCAGTGTTTTCATTTAAGATACTGAACATGAAAAATATTTCACGAAAAAAGCATCGGAATGTAAATATTATAAGTTTTTAAACACGTTATTGTATTCTAGAAAGTTCAAAATTTTCAATTTTTTCGGGCGGAAAAAAACTTTTTTTTTTTTTTTTTTTTTTTTTCCCCCCAAAATTTCCGTTTTTTTTTTCGGACCATTCCTATCTCTAGTTATCAGAAATTATATCTATTATTATTATAATGGATTTGCACATTGGCAAATCTTTTATAAATGATAGAACATTTTTAGATTTATTATATTTTAAATACAAAAGATATTGAGTTTCTTTTGTACAAAATATTATGACGAGTGTATTTCGATTTTTTCTTTTTTTTTTCAATATTTACCATAAAAAAGGTCTATGTTACAGATGTCTTTAAAAATATGAGTACCTGGTCCGTCATTGGAATACGTCTTTTAAATTGCTATGCCCTTCTTTTTCTAAATGAAAATTCTTTCATCTTTGAATAGTTCATTCTTATATTAGGTATCTTGTCCTGTTTTCATGCCCCTTATAACAAACTTGTTGATTGGCATATGGGTCGAACGGATAACAATGGTTCCCAAGCGCATGCAATTTACGGCTAATATGTATATATAGTTTATGTTTAACAAAAAGCATATATCTTTAGAATTTGGGCTTAAAAAAAAAATATATATATATATATATATATGCATTTTATTTGCTGTGTAACTGTGACAGTTACACAAGTCAGTGGCGTAGCGAGCATGACTGACGCCCGTGGCACGATTTCTTTCTGGTGCTCTGCCCTCCTCCCATATGTTTTTTTTTTTTTTTTTTTTTTTTTTTTTTTTTTTCTGAATTTTGCTTTAAATTTTTTCTGTTTAATTGAGCTAGTATTTGTAGAAGAACAGATTTTTTTTTTCTTTTCAATTTTCCTTACCGAAATATGGTAGAGAAGAGTATTGTTTTAGGATCAAATTTTGGAAATTGAGAGTTTTTGTGATATTTGAAAGAAAATGAGGTCCCTCCAAATTCTAAAAACAGGTCATTAGCGGTTGGTCTGTATGTGTGTTTGTTATCGTAACTTGGGTTTGGACCTCCCGTCTGTCACATTGTTACCAACATCTTAATATTCAGTAGTACTATTCGTATCCGTCGCTTTTTTCGCAGTGGTTTATTTTTAGAGTAATTCGCTCCAAATGTAATTAAAATTGAATTTAAAAAAATCATATTCACGCTGGTTTCGGGGAAAACCGCGAAAAATTCTGAATGGCTGGGTTAGATGAAGGAGTGTGACTTGGGTTTGAACTCGGGACCTCCCGTCTAGCACATAGTTGCCTATATCCTACTTATGTTCCGTAGTACTATTAGTATCCGTGGCTTTTTTTTTTTTTCTTTTGCACTGGTTTATTTTTAGAGTAATTCGCTCCAAATGTAATTAAGATTAAATAAGAAAATCCATATTTAAAAAATTATTAATCCATATATAAGAAAATCCAGGGGGGGCGGGGGCAGAGTGAAGAAAATGGTAATTTTTGTATCACCATGTTACTTATTTACATGAAACTTTGTACTATCACTTACATTTTATTCAAAGTATAGTGAAAGTTACCTATAGTTGATAAAGGAGAGTAGGGGTAGAGGGGGGCAGATGAAAAATAAAATAATCTTTTGAAACAAAACTTATCGATTTTTTAATTCACATTTTCTGTAAATATCACTTAATGTTACTATTAATGAAAAATTACAGTAAGGTTACATATGTGTGTGTGGGGGGGGGGCACAGAAGGAAAGAAAATGAATGCTTGTATCACTATATTTTGCATTTTAATAAAATTTATTATAAATATCATTGAATATTTAGAAAAAATTACGCTGATTGTTATATATATCTTGGGTGCAATGGGATAAGGGGCAAACGAGAAAAATAATTTTATAAATACCACAATATTACCAATTTTAATTAAAATTTAAAAAACTATCACCTACATTTAATGAAAACTTTCAAAGAGTGTTACATATATCTAGGAGGAGGGGGAGGACTGAGGGAAAAAAATATTGTTTTTAAATCACTTTGCTTTAAATTTATAGGAAATTTTGCATAAATATCTCTTATTGTTTATCAAAAATTGAAGAAGGGGTTACACTACCTGGTGAGAGCTAGGGGCCCATATGGAAAGAATATATTTTCATACCATCTTATTGCCAATTTAATGAAGTGATCGTTATAGAATATATCATTAAAATCGGTAAAATAGTGATATAAAATATCATTTTATTTTCCTCTATCCCCCTCTCTTTAACTCCCCCCCCCCAAAGTATGTCTGACACGTACTGTAATTGTTTCACAAATTGTATGCGATCATACAAAGTTTCATTAAAATCGGTAGGAATGTAATATAAAAACAATTGCTTTGCTTCGATCTGCTGCTAGTCCCCCCCCCCTTCCTCCAGGTATACACTAATTGAATGTTGTACCGAATCAATTGAAATTTCTAAAAATGTAATCTGAAGATTATTCTTTAATTTTTTTTATTTCATATTATTTTGCGAATTGGAAAAGTGCACTTTTTTTCCGGTGCCCTTTTTTTCTGGGATCCCCGTACAACATTATTGTGACAGTAGTTCCATTCTCAGTTTTTGTACACAACTTATTTTCATATCTCTAGGTATTCATATAGCTAGAATGGATGAATAGATCCATAATCGACTTAAACAAATTTGTGTGATGTCAATATTTCTAATTTCAGCAATAACTAAAAATATATTTTTCTTTTTCTTTTTTTAATCAGACTTATAAATGTTAATCGTATAAGTAATGTAATGTTTTAAAACACATTAAAAAAAATAATAATATTTCCTATATTATCTTTTTATTAAATGAATTAAAAAATGCTAATCATCTCAGTCAGTTTTTAAAAAAGAAAATCACCTTTTTTTTTTTTTTTTTTTTTTTAACAAAAGCAAACAAGCACCTTGAAAACTGTTAACGAATTGACCGATTCCAGTGGATATAATCGGATCCGTATAGTCACGACCAAATTTGTCCTTCCCCCAGGGAGAGAGAGGAGAGGCCGAAATAGAATGTTCCGGAATGATTCGCACTCTCGCTTCAATAATACAAGTTATAAAATGACCTTGACATTCTAACTTCATAAACTTCACTCCTACCATTGAATACTTATAGCGATCCAAAACTCTTCTCACTTCTGGCCACTTCAGTTTTGAGCCACCCAATAGCAAAATCGCTTTCATCATGATATGATAATGATATTCTTGCAATTTGATTTTACTAATTTCCTCATTACCATTTTTTCCGTTACCATTTTTTCCGTTACCATTTTTTCTGTTTACCCTTTTTTCCGTTTACCATTTTTTCCTTTACCATTTTTTCCGTTACCATTTTTTCCGTTACCATTTTTTCCGTTACCATTTTTACCGGTTACTATTTGATTACATGGTTATTTTTGAAATATGAACATTATCAGAGTCAGTGTTTTCATTTAAGATACTGAACATGAAAAATATTTCACGAAAAAAGCATCGGAATGTAAATATTATAAGTTTTTAAACACGTTATTGTATTCTAGAAAGTTCAAAATTTTCAATTTTTTCGGGCGGAAAAAAACTTTTTTTTTTTTTTTTTTTTTCTTTTTTTCCCAAAATTTCCGTTTTTTTTTCGGACCATTCCTATCTCTAGTTATCAGAAATTATATCGATTATTATTATAATGGATTTGCACATTGGCAAATCTTTTATAAATGATAGAACATTTTTAGATTTATTATATTTTAAATACAAAAGATATTGAGTTTCTTTTGTACAAAATATTATGACGAGTGTATTTCGATTTTTTCTTTTTTTTTTCAATATTTACCATAAAAAAGGTCTATGTTACAGATGTCTTTAAAAATATGAGTACCTGGTCCGTCATTGGAATACGTCTTTTAAATTGCTATGCCCTTCTTTTTCTAAATGAAAATTCTTTCATCTTTGAATAGTTCATTCTTATATTAGGTATCTTGTCCTGTTTTCATGCCCCTTATAACAAACTTGTTGATTGGCATATGGGTCGAACGGATAACAATGGTTCCAAAGCGCATGCAATTTACGGCTAATATGTATATATAGTTTATGTTTAACAAAAAGCATATATCTTTAGAATTTGGGCTTAAAAAAAAAAAAATATATATATATATATATATGCATTTTATTTGCTGTGTAACTGTGACAGTTACACAAGTCAGTGGCGTAGCGAGCATGACTGACGCCCGTGGCACGATTTCTTTCTGGTGCTCTGCCCTCCTCCCATATGTTTTTTTTTTTTTTTTTTTTTTTTTTTTTCTGAATTTTGCTTTAAATTTTTTCTGTTTAATTGAGCTAGTATTTGTAGAAGAACAGATTTTTTTTTTTCTTTTCAATTTTCCTTACCGAAATATGGTAGAGAAGAGTATTGTTTTAGGATCAAATTTTGGAAATTGAGAGTTTTTGTGATATTTGAAAGAAAATGAGGTCCCTCCAAATTCTAAAAACAGGTCATTAGCGGTTGGTCTGTATGTGTGTTTGTTATCGTAACTTGGGTTTGGACCTCCCGTCTGTCACATTGTTACCAACATCTTAATATTCAGTAGTACTATTCGTATCCGTCGCTTTTTTCGCAGTGGTTTATTTTTAGAGTAATTCGCTCCAAATGTAATTAAAATTGAATTTAAAAAAATCATATTCACGCTGGTTTCGGGGAAAACCGCGAAAAATTCTGAATGGCTGGGTTAGATGAAGGAGTGTGACTTGGGTTTGAACTCGGGACCTCCCGTCTAGCACATAGTTGCCTATATCCTACTTATGTTCCGTAGTACTATTAGTATCCGTGGCTTTTTTTTTTTTTTTTTTTTTTTCTTTTGCACTGGTTTATTTTTAGAGTAATTCGCTCCAAATGTAATTAAGATTAAATAAGAAAATCCATATTTAAAAAATTATTAATCCATATATAAGAAAATCCAGGGGGGGGGCGGGGGCAGAGTGAAGAAAATGGTAATTTTTGTATCACCATGTTACTTATTTACATGAAACTTTGTACTATCACTTACATTTTATTCAAAGTATAGTGAAAGTTACCTATAGTTGATAAAGGAGAGTAGGGGTAGAGGGGGGCAGATGAAAAATAAAATAATCTTTTGAAACAAAACTTATCGATTTTTTAATTCACATTTTCTGTAAATATCACTTAATGTTACTATTAACACGTTCGCTGCCGATCCCGCGCCAGCGCGGGATGTGACGTATCACTTTACAGGTGAAAGTTTACTTTAGGCTGCCGCTTGGCGAAATTTCGAAAATCGCCAAGACGGCGCCATTTCGCATCGTGTTCCGAATAGCAACCTTACACCGGCGGCATACGAAAGCGAGCTTTTCGGCGATCTAACCTAAAAAGAAAACACGTCTTGAAAAAAAAAAAATCCGAATAATAATAATACATAGGACAAAAGGAAAATTTTCATAAAATAGAATTAAAAGAAAAAAAATATTTACGAATTTATAACTAATCACAAATACAAAAATAAAACTTAGATTATACAATCACACCAAATGTCCCTGAAAAGTGTGTTGCTTTAGTAATTGATGATAAGTGTTTAGATGATAGTTTTTTTATTTCCAATAATTTAACAGCTATAAGTACAGTCGGTAACAAAAGTGTCCGAACACTAGCAAAAATTCCTATGTAAAAAAAGTACACTTCATAAGGTTTTGTTAAATAAATCCTTATCGAATCATGTTTTTACACTGACTAAGAACAGGATTCGACAAGGATTTATTTAACAAAAATGTATGAAGTATACTTTTCTACTTAGGAATTTTAAATTTAAAAGTTTTCAAAAGTTGTATAAAGTAAATTATTTATCATTAATATTTTATTTATAGTCCTCTTTCATTAGGAATGAAAAAATAAATCCGCAACTGGATAATTATAGCAAATTTTAACGATTCTCTATTATAATGGTACTCTGATCTGTTCACTATACCCTATCTCAAAATGCATGAAATTAAAAAGTATACAAAATTTTGTACTGTAGCAACCAGTATTGGCATAAAATTCAAAAATATGCCTCTAAAATTCAGGACAGTGGTTGCCTAGTCGGTAGAGCGCCGGGCTCGTAATTGGAAGATTGCGGGTTCGGTACTCGAGCCTGCCAAAAACCATTGTGTATACTAATGGTGGCTGGTGCTCATAAAATCTGTCGTGCCCGCAATGTTTTCCATGTTCCCATATTAATTATACCTCTGGGTGTCTACGAAGCGAGAGACTCATCCCTTCCGTGGAGGATCAAAATTGTGATGGCATGTCCCTGGACAACTCTAGGGGGAGACTTAGACCATCGCCAATTGTCCATTGCGCAGCACTAGTGTGACGTAAAACACAATCAACAAACAAAACCTCTTAAATTCAAAAGTACTTCTTAAATTCCAACTCTATTCAACCAGCCAAACAGTACTAACGCAAACATCACAAATATTCATATTTCAAAATAGATGATTGGTTGGGTTTTACGTCACACTAGTGCTGCGCAATGGGCGATTGGCAACGGTCGGGGACTAAGCCCTAGAAGTGGTCTGGAAACATGCGATCAAAAATTTGATCCTCCATGGAAGGGTATTTCAAAATAGAATACTTTCTCTCTAATAAAACACATATCATCAATATGCAACCGAAGTGATGGCGTCAGCGAGATATTTTATCTGCTCAGTACAAACGAAACTATTTGCTATGGAAATTTAACTTATTACTCATAACTCCAGAGTTTGCTTGTAACGAGCAGATGAAGTTTTACACGTTTGACGTAATACAGCGTATTGACGTAACTCATGACGCAAACAAGCAAAGGTAAACACAAAGCCTATAACATCTGGCGATGTAGCGCTCTTGTGCAACACGTCAAACATATTCGGCGGGTTAAAGGAAAAAAACGTCATTTCAAATTTTAGTCACGTGAAACCGGCAGCGAACGTGTTAATGAAAAATTACAGTAAGGTTATATATGTGTGTGGGGGGGGGGGGAGCACAGAAGGAAAGAAAATGAATGCTTGTATCACTATATTTTGCATTTTAATAAAATTTATTATAAATATCATTGAATATTTAGAAAAAATTACGCTGATTGTTATATATATCTTGGGTGCAATGGGATAAGGGGCAAACGAGAAAAATAATTTTATAAATACCACAATATTACCAATTTTAATTAAAATTAAAAAAACTATCACCTACATTTAATGAAAACTTTCAAAGAGTGTTACATATATCTAGGAGGAGGGGGAGGACTGAGGGAAAAAAATATTGTTTTTAAATCACTTTGCTTTAAATTTATAGGAAATTTTGCATAAATATCTCTTATTGTTTATCAAAAATTGAAGAAGGGGTTACACTACCTGGTGAGAGCTAGGGGCCCATATGGAAAGAATATATTTTCATACCATCTTATTGCCAATTTAATGAAGTGATCGTTATAGAATATATCATTAAAATCGGTAAAATAGTGATATAAAATATCATTTTATTTTCCTCTATCCCCCTCTCTTTAACTCCCCCCCCCCCCCCCCCAAAGTATGTCTGCCACGTACTGTAATTGTTTCACAAATTGTATGCGATCATACAAAGTTTCATTAAAATCGGTAGGAATGTAATATAAAAACAATTGCTTTGCTTCGATCTGCTTCTAGTCCCCCCCCCCCTTCCTCCAGGTATACACTAATTGAATGTTGTATCGAATCAATTGAAATTTCTAAAAATGTAATCTGAAGATTATTCTTTAATTTTTTTATTTCATATTATTTTGCGAATTGGAAAAGTGCACTTTTTTTCCGGTGCCCTTTTTTTCTGGGATCCCCGTACAACATTATTGTGACAGTAGTTCCATTCTCAGTTTTTGTACACAACTTATTTTCATATCTCTAGGTATTCATATAGCTAGAATGGATGAATAGATCCATAATCGACTTAAACAAATTTGTGTGATGTCAATATTTCTAATTTCAGCAATAACTAAAAATATATTTTCCTTTTTCTTTTTTTAATCAGACTTATAAATGTTAATCGTATAAGTAATGTAATGTTTTAAAACACATTTAAAAAAATAATAATATTTCCTATATTATCTTTTTATTAAATGAATTAAAAAATGCTAATCATCTCAGTCAGTTTTTAAAAAAGAAAATCACCTTTTTTTTTTTTTTTTAACAAAAGCAAACAAGCACCTTGAAAACTGTTAACGAATTGACCGATTCCAGTGGATATAATCGGATCCGTATAGTCACGACCAAATTTGTCCTTCCCCCAGGATGAGAGAGGAGAGGCCGAAATAGAATGTTCCGGAATGATTCGCACTCTCGCTTCAATAATACAAGTTATAAAATGACCTTGACATTCTAACTTCATAAACTTCACTCCTACCATTGAATACTTATAGCGATCCAAAACTCTTCTCACTTCTGGCCACTTCAGTTTTGAGCCACCCAATAGCAAAATCGCTTTCATCATGATATGATAATGATATTCTTGCAATTTGATTTTACTAATTTCCTCATTACCATTTTTTCCGTTACCATTTTTTCCGTTACCATTTTTTCTGTTTACCCTTTTTTCCGTTTACCATTTTTTCCTTTACCATTTTTTCCGTTACCATTTTTTCCGTTACCATTTTTTCCGTTACCATTTTTACCGGTTACTATTTGATTACATGGTTATTTTTGAAATATGAACATTATCAGAGTCAGTGTTTTCATTTAAGATACTGAACATGAAAAATATTTCACGAAAAAAGCATCGGAATGTAAATATTATAAGTTTTTAAACACGTTATTGTATTCTAGAAAGTTCAAAATTTTCAATTTTTTCGGGCGGAAAAAAACTTTTTTTTTTTTTTTTTTTTTTTTTTTTCCCAAAATTTCCGTTTTTTTTTCGGACCATTCCTATCTCTAGTTATCAGAAATTATATCGATTATTATTATAATGGATTTGCACATTGGCAAATCTTTTATAAATGATAGAACATTTTTAGATTTATTATATTTTAAATACAAAAGATATTGAGTTTCTTTTGTACAAAATATTATGACGAGTGTATTTCGATTTTTTCTTTTTTTTTTTCAATATTTACCATAAAAAAGGTCTATGTTACAGATGTCTTTAAAAATATGAGTACCTGGTCCGTCATTGGAATACGTCTTTTAAATTGCTATGCCCTTCTTTTTCTAAATGAAAATTCTTTCATCTTTGAATAGTTCATTCTTATATTAGGTATCTTGTCCTGTTTTCATGCCCCTTATAACAAACTTGTTGATTGGCATATGGGTCGAACGGATAACAATGGTTCCAAAGCGCATGCAATTTACGGCTAATATGTATATATAGTTTATGTTTAACAAAAAGCATATATCTTTAGAATTTGGGCTTAAAAAAAAAATATACATATATATATATATATGCATTTTATTTGCTGTGTAACTGTGACAGTTACACAAGTCAGTGGCGTAGCGAGCATGACTGACGCCCGTGGCACGATTTCTTTCTGGTGCTCTGCCCTCCTCCCATATGTTTTTTTTTTTTTTTTTTTCTGAATTTTGCTTTAAATTTTTTCTGTTTAATTGAGCTAGTATTTGTAGAAGAACAGATTTTTTTTTTTCTTTTCAATTTTCCTTACCGAAATATGGTAGAGAAGAGTATTGTTTTAGGATCATATTTTGGAAATTGAGAGTTTTTGTGATATTTGAAAGAAAATGAGGTCCCTCCAAATTCTAAAAACAGGTCATTAGCGGTTGGTCTGTATGTGTGTTTGTTATCGTAACTTGGGTTTGGACCTCCCGTCTGTCACATTGTTACCAACATCTTAATATTCAGTAGTACTATTCGTATCCGTCGCTTTTTTCGCAGTGGTTTATTTTTAGAGTAATTCGCTCCAAATGTAATTAAAATTGAATTTAAAAAAATCATATTCACGCTGGTTTCGGGGAAAACCGCGAAAAATTCTGAATGGCTGGGTTAGATGAAGGAGTGTGACTTGGGTTTGAACTCGGGACCTCCCGTCTAGCACATAGTTGCCTATATCCTACTTATGTTCCGTAGTACTATTAGTATCCGTGGCTTTTTTTTTTTTTTTTTTTCTTTTGCACTGGTTTATTTTTAGAGTAATTCGCTCCAAATGTAATTAAGATTAAATAAGAAAATCCATATTTAAAAAATTATTAATCCATATATAAGAAAATCCAGGGGGGGGCGGGGGCAGAGTGAAGAAAATGGTAATTTTTGTATCACCATGTTACTTATTTACATGAAACTTTGTACTATCACTTACATTTTATTCAAAGTATAGTGAAAGTTACCTATAGTTGATAAAGGAGAGTAGGGGTAGAGGGGGGCAGATGAAAAATAAAATAATCTTTTGAAACAAAACTTATCGATTTTTTAATTCACATTTTCTGTAAATATCACTTAATGTTACTATTAATGAAAAATTACAGTAAGGTTACATATGTGTGTGGGGGGGGGGGGGGGCACAGAAGGAAAGAAAATGAATGCTTGTATCACTATATTTTGCATTTTAATAAAATTTATTATAAATATCATTGAATATTTAGAAAAAATTACGCTGATTGTTATATATATCTTGGGTGCAATGGGATAAGGGGCAAACGAGAAAAATAATTTTATAAATACCACAATATTACCAATTTTAATTAAAATTTAAAAAACTATCACCTACATTTAATGAAAACTTTCAAAGAGTGTTACATATATCTAGGAGGAGGGGGAGGACTGAGGGAAAAAAATATTGTTTTTAAATCACTTTGCTTTAAATTTATAGGAAATTTTGCATAAATATCTCTTATTGTTTATCAAAAATTGAAGAAGGGGTTACACTACCTGGTGAGAGCTAGGGGCCCATATGGAAAGAATATATTTTCATACCATCTTATTGCCAATTTAATGAAGTGATCGTTATAGAATATATCATTAAAATCGGTAAAATAGTGATATAAAATATCATTTTATTTTCCTCTATCCCCCTCTCTTTAACTCCCCCCCCCCCCCCAAAGTATGTCTGACACGTACTGTAATTGTTTCACAAATTGTATGCGATCATACAAAGTTTCATTAAAATCGGTAGGAATGTAATATAAAAAAAATTGCTTTGCTTCGATCTGCTGCTAGTCCCCCCCCCTTCCTCCAGGTATACACTAATTGAATGTTGTACCGAATCAATTGAAATTTCTAAAAATGTAATCTGAAGATTATTCTTTAATTTTTTTATTTCATATTATTTTGCGAATTGGAAAAGTGCACTTTTTTTCCGGTGCCCTTTTTTTCTGGGATCCCCGTACAACATTATTGTGACAGTAGTTCCATTCTCAGTTTTTGTACACAACTTATTTTCATATCTCTAGTATTCATATAGCTAGAATGGATGAATAGATCCATAATCGACTTAAACAAATTTGTGTGATGTCAATATTTCTAATTTCAGCAATAACTAAAAATATATTTTTCTTTTTCTTTTTTTAATCAGACTTATAAATGTTAATCGTATAAGTAAAGTAATGTTTTAAAACACATTTAAAAAAATAATAATATTTCCTATATTATCTTTTTATTAAATGAATTAAAAAATGATAATCATCTCAGTCAGTTTTTAAAAAAGAAAATCACCTTTTTTTTTTTTTTTTTTTTTTAACAAAAGCAAACAAGCACCTTGAAAACTGTTAACGAATTGACCGATTCCAGTGGATATAATCGGATCCGTATAGTCACGACCAAATTTGTCCTTCCCCCAGGGAGAGAGAGGAGAGGCCGAAATAGAATGTTCCGGAATGATTCGCACTCTCGCTTCAATAATACAAGTTATAAAATGACCTTGACATTCTAACTTCATAAACTTCACTCCTACCATTGAATACTGTTAGCGATCCAAAACTCTTCTCACTTCTGGCCACTTCAGTTTTGAGCCACCCAATAGCAAAATCGCTTTCATCATGATATGATAATGATATTCTTGCAATTTGATTTTACTAATTTCCTCATTACCATTTTTTCCGTTACCATTTTTTCCGTTACCATTTTTTCTGTTTACCCTTTTTTCCGTTTACCATTTTTTCCTTTACCATTTTTTCCGTTACCATTTTTTCCGTTACCATTTTTACCGGTTACTATTTGATTACATGGTTATTTTTGAAATATGAACATTATCAGAGTCAGTGTTTTCATTTAAGATACTGAACATGAAAAATATTTCACGAAAAAAGCATCGGAATGTAAATATTATAAGTTTTTAAACACGTTATTGTATTCTAGAAAGTTCAAAATTTTCAATTTTTTCGGGCGGAAAAAAACTTTTTTTTTTTTTTTTTTTTTTTTTTTTTCCCAAAATTTCCGTTTTTTTTTCGGACCATTCCTATCTCTAGTTATCAGAAATTATATCGATTATTATTATAATGGATTTGCACATTGGCAAATCTTTTATAAATGGTAGAACATTTTTAGATTTATTATATTTTAAATACAAAAGATATTGAGTTTCTTTTGTACAAAATATTATGACGAGTGTATTTCGATTTTTTCTTTTTTTTTTTCAATATTTACCATAAAAAAGGTCTATGTTACAGATGTCTTTAAAAATATGAGTACCTGGTCCGTCATTGGAATACGTCTTTTAAATTGCTATGCCCTTCTTTTTCTAAATGAAAATTCTTTCATCTTTGAATAGTTCATTCTTATATTAGGTATCTTGTCCTGTTTTCATGCCCCTTATAACAAACTTGTTGATTGGCATATGGGTCGAACGGATAACAATGGTTCCAAAGCGCATGCAATTTACGGCTAATATGTATATATAGTTTATGTTTAACAAAAAGCATATATCTTTAGAATTTGGGCTTAAAAAAAAAATATATATATATATATATATATGCATTTTATTTGCTGTGTAACTGTGACAGTTACACAAGTCAGTGGCGTAGCGAGCATGACTGACGCCCGTGGCACGATTTCTTTCTGGTGCTCTGCCCTCCTCCCATATGTTTTTTTTTTTTTTTTTTTTTTTTTTCTGAATTTTGCTTTAAATTTTTTCTGTTTAATTGAGCTAGTATTTGTAGAAGAACAGATTTTTTTTTTTTCTTTTCAATTTTCCTTACCGAAATATTGTAGAGAAGAGTATTGTTTTAGGATCAAATTTTGGAAATTGAGAGTTTTTGTGATATTTGAAAGAAAATGAGGTCCCTCCAAATTCTAAAAACAGGTCATTAGCGGTTGGTCTGTATGTGTGTTTGTTATCGTAACTTGGGTTTGGACCTCCCGTCTGTCACATTGTTACCAACATCTTAATATTCAGTAGTACTATTCGTATCCGTCGCTTTTTTCGCAGTGGTTTATTTTTAGAGTAATTCGCTCCAAATGTAATTAAAATTGAATTTAAAAAAATCATATTCACGCTGGTTTCGGGGAAAACCGCGAAAAATTCTGAATGGCTGGGTTAGATGAAGGAGTGTGACTTGGGTTTGAACTCGGGACCTCCCGTCTAGCACATAGTTGCCTATATCCTACTTATGTTCCGTAGTACTATTAGTATCCGTGGCTTTTTTTTTTTTTTTTTTCTTTTGCACTGGTTTATTTTTAGAGTAATTCGCTCCAAATGTAATTAAGATTAAATAAGAAAATCCATATTTAAAAAATTATTAATCCATATATAAGAAAATCCAGGGGGGGCGGGGGCAGAGTGAAGAAAATGGTAATTTTTGTATCACCATGTTACTTATTTACATGAAACTTTGTACTATCACTTACATTTTATTCAAAGTATAGTGAAAGTTACCTATAGTTGATAAAGGAGAGTAGGGGTAGAGGGGGGCAGATGAAAAATAAAATAATCTTTTGAAACAAAACTTATCGATTTTTTAATTCACATTTTCTGTAAATATCACTTAATGTTACTATTAATGAAAAATTACAGTAAGGTTACATATGTGTGTGTGGGGGGGGGGCACAGAAGGAAAGAAAATGAATGCTTGTATCACTATATTTTGCATTTTAATAAAATTTATTATAAATATCATTGAATATTTAGAAAAAATTACGCTGATTGTTATATATATCTTGGGTGCAATGGGATAAGGGGCAAACGAGAAAAATAATTTTATAAATACCACAATATTACCAATTTTAATTAAAATTTAAAAAACTATCACCTACATTTAATGAAAACTTTCAAAGAGTGTTACATATATCTAGGAGGAGGGGGAGGACTGAGGGAAAAAAATATTGTTTTTAAATCACTTTGCTTTAAATTTATAGGAAATTTTGCATAAATATCTCTTATTGTTTATCAAAAATTGAAGAAGGGGTTACACTACCTGGTGAGAGCTAGGGGCCCATATGGAAAGAATATATTTTCATACCATCTTATTGCCAATTTAATGAAGTGATCGTTATAGAATATATCATTAAAATCGGTAAAATAGTGATATAAAATATCATTTTATTTTCCTCTATCCCCCTCTCTTTAACTCCCCCCCCCCCAAAGTATGTCTGACACGTACTGTAATTGTTTCACAAATTGTATGCGATCATACAAAGTTTCATTAAAATCGGTAGGAATGTAATATAAAAACAATTGCTTTGCTGCGATCTGCTGCTAGTCCCCCCCCCCTTCCTCCAGGTATACACTAATTGAATGTTGTACCGAATCAATTGAAATTTCTAAAAATGTAATCTGAAGATTATTCTTTAATTTTTTTTATTTCATATTATTTTGCGAATTGGAAAAGTGCACTTTTTTTCCGGTGCCCTTTTTTTCTGGGATCCCCGTACAACATTATTGTGACAGTAGTTCCATTCTCAGTTTTTGTACACAACTTATTTTCATATCTCTAGGTATTCATATAGCTAGAATGGATGAATAGATCCATAATCGACTTAAACAAATTTGTGTGATGTCAATATTTCTAATTTCAGCAATAACTAAAAATATATTTTTCTTTTTCTTTTTTTAATCAGACTTATAAATGTTAATCGTATAAGTAATGTAATGTTTTAAAACACATTAAAAAAAATAATAATATTTCCTATATTATCTTTTTATTAAATGAATTAAAAAATGCTAATCATCTCAGTCAGTTTTTAAAAAAGAAAATCACCTTTTTTTTTTTTTTTTTTTTTTTTAACAAAAGCAAACAAGCACCTTGAAAACTGTTAACGAATTGACCGATTCCAGTGGATATAATCGGATCCGTATAGTCACGACCAAATTTGTCCTTCCCCCAGGGAGAGAGAGGAGAGGCCGAAATAGAATGTTCCGGAATGATTCGGACTCTCGCTTCAATAATACAAGTTATAAAATGACCTTGACATTCTAACTTCATAAACTTCACTCCTACCATTGAATACTTATAGCGATCCAAAACTCTTCTCACTTCTGGCCACTTCAGTTTTGAGCCACCCAATAGCAAAATCGCTTTCATCATGATATGATAATGATATTCTTGCAATTTGATTTTACTAATTTCCTCATTACCATTTTTTCCGTTACCATTTTTTCTGTTTACCCTTTTTTCCGTTTACCATTTTTTCCTTTACCATTTTTTCCGTTACCATTTTTTCCGTTACCATTTTTTCCGTTACCATTTTTACCGGTTACTATTTGATTACATGGTTATTTTTGAAATATGAACATTATCAGAGTCAGTGTTTTCATTTAAGATACTGAACATGAAAAATATTTCACGAAAAAAGCATCGGAATGTAAATATTATAAGTTTTTAAACACGTTATTGTATTCTAGAAAGTTCAAAATTTTCAATTTTTTCGGGCGGAAAAAAACTTTTTTTTTTTTTTTTTTTTTTTTTTTTCCCAAAATTTCCGTTTTTTTTTTCGGACCATTCCTATCTCTAGTTATCAGAAATTATATCTATTATTATTATAATGGATTTGCACATTGGCAAATCTTTTATAAATGATAGAACATTTTTAGATTTATTATATTTTAAATACAAAAGATATTGAGTTTCTTTTGTACAAAATATTATGACGAGTGTATTTCGATTTTTTCTTTTTTTTTTCAATATTTACCATAAAAAAAGTCTATGTTACAGATGTCTTTAAAAATATGAGTACCTGGTCCGTCATTGGAATACGTCTTTTAAATTGCTATGCCCTTCTTTTTCTAAATGAAAATTCTTTCATCTTTGAATAGTTCATTCTTATATTAGGTATCTTGTCCTGTTTTCATGCCCCTTATAACAAACTTGTTGATTGGCATATGGGTCGAACGGATAACAATGGTTCCCAAGCGCATGCAATTTACGGCTAATATGTATATATAGTTTATGTTTAACAAAAAGCATATATCTTTAGAATTTGGGCTTAAAAAAAAAAATATATATATATATATATATATATGCATTTTATTTGCTGTGTAACTGTGACAGTTACACAAGTCAGTGGCGTAGCGAGCATGACTGACGCCCGTGGCACGATTTCTTTCTGGTGCTCTGCCCTCCTCCCATATGTTTTTTTTTTTTTTTCTGAATTTTGCTTTAAATTTTTTCTGTTTAATTGAGCTAGTATTTGTAGAAGAACATATTTTTTTTTTTCTTTTCAATTTTCCTTACCGAAATATGGTAGAGAAGAGTATTGTTTTAGGATCAAATTTTGGAAATTGAGAGTTTTTGTGATATTTGAAAGAAAATGAGGTCCCTCCAAATTCTAAAAACAGGTCATTAGCGGTTGGTCTGTATGTGTGTTTGTTATCGTAACTTGGGTTTGGACCTCCCGTCTGTCACATTGTTACCAACATCTTAATATTCAGTAGTACTATTCGTATCCGTCGCTTTTTTCGCAGTGGTTTATTTTTAGAGTAATTCGCTCCAAATGTAATTAAAATTGAATTTAAAAAAATCATATTCACGCTGGTTTCGGGGAAAACCGCGAAAAATTCTGAATGGCTGGGTTAGATGAAGGAGTGTGACTTGGGTTTGAACTCGGGACCTCCCGTCTAGCACATAGTTGCCTATATCCTACTTATGTTCCGTAGTACTATTAGTATCCGTGGCTTTTTTTTTTTTTTTTTTTCTTTTGCACTGGTTTATTTTTAGAGTAATTCGCTCCAAATGTAATTAAGATTAAATAAGAAAATCCATATTTAAAAAATTATTAATCCATATATAAGAAAATCCAGGGGGGGCGGGGGCAGAGTGAAGAAAATGGTAATTTTTGTATCACCATGTTACTTATTTACATGAAACTTTGTACTATCACTTACATTTTATTCAAAGTATAGTGAAAGTTACCTATAGTTGATAAAGGAGAGTAGGGGTAGTGTGATGTAAATAATTCATTTACTTTTTATGTTTCCATATTTTAAATTAATTTTATTAATATTTTTAATTTTCATAGCAACAGAAGTTACTTAGTGAGGATCAAAGAACCTCATGGCGTACATTGCGTTCTGGCCACTAACCCTTTTTATTCTTTGGGTCAAAAGGTCAAATATATATATCCAAATAATTTTATTTACATAAGAGAAAAGAGGAATCAATTTACTTATTGGCTAGAATGTTGTAAAAAGAAAAATGCATACAAAAATAATGTTTGTAAGAAAACTAATCTGCTGCATCAAAATTAATCAATTTTATTTTCCAAACCACACTAGTAATTCCAAATTAAGTAGGATATAAAAATTAATGATTTTTAAAATTTGAATAAGTATTCATATAAACTAATATATATATATTTATTATTAATAAGTAGGCACTCTCTCTCCAAATGATAAAATGGTCATTATTTTAAAACAGAAGCAAAACAAATCTTTCTCACCCCATGTTCTTCTCTTGAGAGCTGCTGAAACCCAACTAAATTTAAAACTGCCGGAATAACAGAAGGTGGAGTCAGAACCATCACCCTATTGGTTCTCAGCATGGTGTGATATGACATCACCACTAGGAAAGAAGAACCAATTTTTCTCCTGTGTGTGTGTTGCAGTAAAGCAAACACAACAGGGTGAGTTGAGCCAGCTGAGAGAAACAATGCATTTAAGTGCAGAAAACGATCTTATTTAACATTTAAAAAGAAGTGATGTTTTTAACATCACATTACCCCTAACGACCATTAAAAAAATTTGGAAGACTAAAAATGTGAATGGAGAGTGCATACCTACATTTACATGAAGGATTACAATTTTTTTTTTTTTTTTTTTTACTTACATGTGAAAAAAAAATATCCATATTGACTACATAATATTATAGGAACGGCCATTAAAGGCATGAATGTAACAAAGCAAATTTTTAAGCAACTGAAAGGTCTTACAATACTCTTAACAACATGCACTTGATAAAAAAATTTGGAAATTTTGAGAACAATGTACATGTGACATAAAATCTGAACCAAACACAATACAAAATCGATACGTAAAGCTGAAACAATAAAATTCCGACAAACAACCTAATATCAACGCCTACCCTGGTAGGTGATCAATTCTACCAAAATAGGCGAGGAATACACCATTTCATCAAAAACAATACTATTTCAGCACTGTGGTTACAGACATTCTCAAATAAAAGATTTTATTGATACAAAAGTGGTCAGTGACATATCTAACAATATTTATTAGGATATTGACAACTAATAAAATATATCTATAAATGCAAACAGACACAGCTTTTATCAACAAGTGACATGAGTAAAAAAAACATTGATACCTTTTAAAGAAAATAGTATTATAACAGAAATATTGAAAAGCATGTTAATTGCTGTAAAATTTGCTTTCTTATAAATTTGTAAAAATAATTAGTTAACGAGAATAAAAAAATGTATGACATGACAAAAGAGTTTCAGTGGATGTGCAATATCAACAAAAATATTTAACCAATAGTCTTGATATTAAATACCATCTACCGATTAATCAATGTATAAGTATACACATGAAAGAACAACTATACTAAATAAATGTCAAAGAAATCTTGTTAACAACTGATAAAACAAAATCAGTTATATTTCAGTATAAAATATTTACAGATGACCTCTTGAAGCATTATTATGAAGGAGAAAAAAAAATCAAAATAAGTATCAATACAAATGTCAAAATAATCTTACAGATAAATATTACATTACGGAAAAGGCATTCCAAGTACTCGAGTATAATATTCGAATAAGATTTTTTAAAATTTTATCATTACCATTATTATTATTATTATTTAAAGAATATACATATTATAAATGGAAATAATAAATGTGAGTGGCTACTGAGGCCACCAAGTTAGATTACTAAACAAAATCAAAAATGCACTTAATATAAACGTCAAATAATACTCAAATAAACATACTATCAGATATAACCAAAACAAAACTGCAATGTCAATAATCACAATAAACAAAAAAATTTTATCAAACATTATACACATTTATATACATATCATGTGTGGATTGTGTATTAATTTGATTGTGTAATAGTGTGGATGTAGTGTATACTTGTGTTGTATAAGTGATGTTTGTGTCTGTGAAAATGGTGTGGAAGCTTCCAGAAATTGTATTTAATAACCCAATATATTTATAAACATGACAATATGTAGGAATTAATATATGAAAAGAAAGAAGAAAAATTATGTATACACATATAAATATGCAAGTTTCCGATACATATAACACACACATACTGTACATTTTGAGCAGTAAATAATTATAGTATAGTTATCAAATTTAACAAATAAGACAATATATAAAATAAATCAGCATAACAGAAGATTTATATTCATATTAACTACAATACACACTGCACTAAGTTTTTGTAGATATTCAACATTTGCCACAGGAGAAAAAATATATATATATATAACTACACAATATATAATAGGACAATATACAAAATACAACTTATCAAATATACCTGTACCAACTCATACTTGTTTACAACAGGCAACTTTGGTGAATGAATTGCTTATCAAGTCCCCTAAAAAAAAACTTAAAAAAAAAAACATGTTAAAAGAACATTTGTGAAAATGGAAACAAAAAAACAAAAAACAAAAATTAAGTTTTGCATCTTGGTCTGAGATCATAATGAGACTGCGGTTGAACAATCCCAGCTGGTTGACCTGTCAGAATTGTTTGTGGAATGAGATGTTGCTTTCTTTTATGCGCCAGGATGACACGGTCTATGTTAATAGTGAATGGTTCAGCCCCTTCATTTTCGAATTCTCTGACGGAGAGTAACACGTCAGATATTACTTTTTGAACTGAATATGGGCCTATGAATCTTGGTTTAAATGTATCTTTGGTTTTTATAAAGACCATATCATTTTCTTTGAATTTCCGGAGAACTGCTTTTTTATGTTGTCTAGTATTACGTTGGTTTTGGTAAAACTTCATGTTATGATGCACTTGCCTAAAGATCTGTTTCATTGATTCCATGTATTTATGGTATTCATATGGAAATTCCAGTGTTTCTAACTGAGGAGCTTCAAACAAGTCAAAGATGCTTGTTATTGACCTGCCAAAATGCAGAAAGGCTGGAGAATATCCAGTTGAAGAATGAACGGTGGTGTTATACAGGTTCTTGTGTATCATCAAAGCCTGATGAAAATCAAATCCTTCCTTGGTAAGAGTGGAAATTGAGGATTTAATGCTGGTATTAATTCTTTCTGATGAGCCTTGTGTTTGCGGGTGTCCTGATGATGAATGGGAGATTGTAATTTTCAATGTCTGTGCCAAGTTGTTAAAGATGTTTGCTGTGAACTGTGGGCCTAAGTCTGAGAGTATCGCAGAGGGTCGACCAAAGGTAGTAATGTATCCCGTAATGGCTTTAACTACAGCTTGTGCTGTTGCATTTTTTACTGGTACCAATTCAATATGTTTAGAAAAATGATCGAGGAATGTTAACACATGGAAGCCATTGGAGAAAGGACCCAAAAAATCCATGGAAACTAACATACTCGGCGCAGAAGGAACAAACATTTCCTGTAGTGGAGCAGGTGGAATTCTGTGCGGTTTATATTGAATACATAATGTACAGGACAGAACAAAGTTTTTTACATCTTCAAATAATCCTGTCCAATAAAAGTGTTTAAGTATTCTTCTGTATGTATTTCTAATTCCAAAGTGAGGCATGTGACAAATTTTTAATACTTTAGGTTTTAACTTCTGTGGTACTACAATTTTTGTTTTTGGAGAGTTTTCAGGCTGGTGAAACTTTCGTTTGATCATTAACAGACCTGTGTCCGGATGGACAAAATAATTTTTATATTTAGGAGAAGGTTTCTCCGAAGTGATATCGACAATAATTTTTAGCAGAAAGTCATCTTCTCTTTGCTCTTTAAAAAAACATTCTTCCGAGATTTCCATCATAAGATTATCTGCGTCAGAGCTGTTTAAGGAACGACTGAGTGGAGCAGCATCGTTGCTTAACAACTGAGGTAAGGAAGAACGATGAGGCTCTGATGAGGTGAGTGACTTATCAGATTTTTGTGTGACATTGAAATGATGGAGTTCAATTGTTGGAGAAGCTGAAGAAATGGGTAAATTGTTAGCCTCTTTAATTAATTCTGGGTTTGAGTTAAGATCTTGAGTGTATGCAGAAAAGTCTTCTCTTGAAAAATAGTCTGCCAAAACATTTGTTTTACCTTTTACATATCTGAATGTGTATTGATAGTTTGATAATTCAATCAGCCATTTAGTAGTTAGATCAGCTGGAGAGGAAATTTTCTTATAGTGTTCGAGTGGTCTGCTATCGCTGAGAATGGTGAAAGGTCGGTTGAAAAGGAAAAATTTAAATGCACTGACTGACTTAGCTATGGCCATCAGCTCAAGCTTGATGGCTGAATATCGCTGTTCTGATTTAGATAGTGTTTTACTAAAGTAACTAACCGGAAGCAGAATGCCTTCCTTTTCTTGTAGAAGAACCCCTGAAATAGCAATTTTGCTAGCATCTGTATTAAGAAAAAATTGTTTTGACCAATCGGGTAAAGAAAGAAAAGGTTTAGAGAAAAAAACTTTCTGTATTTGTTTAAAGACTTCAGCATGTTCCTCTGTCCATTTAAATGTAGTTTTCGGAGATGTTAATTTTATCAAAGGATCAATTAATCGCGAGTAGCAGGGAATGAGTTTTCTGTAGAATCCACACAATCCTATAAATCTTTTTAGTTGTTTTCTGGTTGCTGGGATAGGAAATTGAATAATTTTTGTAATGTTGGAAGAAATAGGATGTATTTTCTGATTTTGGATGCTGAAACCGAGATATTCAATAGATGACTGATGGAATTTACATTTCTTTGGAGACAATGTCAGATTGTACTTTTGTAGAGTAGCTAAAAGTGTTTGTAATTTTTCTGTTGTTTCCTGGAAAGAGTCACTTCCTATAATAATGTCATCCTGGTAAGCATATATGCCTGAACAATTGCACTCTTGTATAATTGTGTCAATAAGCATTTGGAATGTTGATGCGGCTGATCTCAGCCCAAACATTAATCTTTTAAATGAATAAGTTCCCCATTGTGTAGTAAATGAGAGACGTCGTCTGTATTCTTTAGGTAATGAAATTTGATGATACGCTGAGGGAAAGTCTAATGTTGTAAAATATTTAAATTTTGAGATGTTATTTATTATCGTATCAATTCTTGGAAGAGGATAAGTGGAGCATCGAATCATAGAGTTGATTAACCTTAAATCTAGGGCCAATCTAAAGGAAGGTTTATCCTCCTTAGACACAGCTTTCTTTTTAACCATAAGCATTGGGCATGCCCATTCAGAGATATTTCTCTCAATGATCCCTGCATCCAGTAATTTGTCAAGTTGATCTTTTGCCTCTTCTTGAATAGCTTGTGGAATAGGAAAAGGGTAAGTTTTTAAGGGAATATCTGAAATGAATTTTATATGTGGAGTGATATGATCGGTGTGTCCAATCGACTTTAGTGAACATGAAAATACAGAGTTAAATTTCTGAAGAATATCTTGCATTATTACCCTTTCTGTAGGTTTTAAATGCTGAATAGAAAAATTATTTACATTAAATTCTTTCTGTCTTAAGGATAAAACTTCTGGTGTAGCCTTAATTAGATTACACATGTGATCAGGTGTATTTGTTGCAAGATCGAAGGAATTTTCTTCTATTTTATCTATCTCTGAAATGTATCCGCAAACGGTATTTTTATTTATATGCAGTTTCTTGCTCGAATTGTTATACATAGGAATAAAAAATTGAATTAATTCTTGTTTAGTAGAATTTTCCTTGATATGTTGTACCTCCACAAGAGAAGGATAGGACGCAAGTGGACAGTGCTTGTTAGACGATGTAAACATTACTAACTGATTTTCTGGAATAAGCGTGGACCGCACAGGCACATATATAGTATCCTGTGGATCAATCATAATCTTCTGGGTAAGCCAACATTTTTGATAAGAGGGTAAGTTCTCTTTATGAACATCAATTTTAGATTTTTTATATCCAGTTTGGGGAAAATCCATATGAGTAGCTATCTTATGTGATGCCCGATTCATATCAGATTCAGATGATAGAAGACTGCAAGAGGGTACAGTGTCTAGAATATCTAAAGCATTTTCATTAATTTGTATTTTGTTATTGTGTAAATTGATAACTACGTGATGGGACTTTAAAAAATCAAAGCCAAGTATACCAATAAATTTAGATTCAGTTGGTATTTCAATAAGAAAAAAGGTGTGTTTGTAAAAAGTTTTCCCTATTTTAAAGGAAATGCAAACACATCCGTCACATTGGACTATAGAGTTTACTGTAGATATCTTGACTCTTGAAGCAATTCTTTTGTAATATAATTTGTTTTGATTTTGTAAGAAGTAATGTTTTGAGAGTAATGACACAGAAGCTCCTGAGTCGAGAAGAAAATTCTCTAATGTTTTGTTTAACAGTAATTGTATGATGGGGAGATTGGGCAGATCATTGCCTGTGTGTAACAAGAATTCCAGTGAATTAACTAATATGCAGTCTCCATTTTCCTCCACACTCGGGGACGTTACCAGTACAGGAGATGTTGTCTGTATCGCAACAGATTTGACTTTGCGTTCTAATGACAAAGGGAACTTTGCCTGTGTGTCTGGAGATCTCAGAATGATTTCATTGTTATTTACAAAAAAATTATTAGGTAGATTAGAATATGTTGAGTTAGTCTGTGAAAAGTTGTTATGGTAATTGACTTTATTCAAACCTGACCTATATGAGGAACTCTTTGTATTTAGGAGTTTAGTGTCACTTCTACCATTCTCCACTTCTAGTCATTGTGAATGATTACTTTTGGTTTGAGGGGAGTTGGATTTAAATGTTTTAGGGGCCCTGGCTCTCCGTGACATGTCTCTATAAGGTCTAGAGAAAGTTTGCCCATTACGATATCTGTGAGAAAACTTATTATTTTGTAATTTTCTAAGTGCAAAGCACCTCTGAGCAGAATGTCCAGGTCTTTCACACCATTGGCATTGAATCGTGTGCAAACCTTTATTTTGTGGAAATTTATTGTATGGCCGCTTGCTATAAGATGAATTGTTAATCTTAGTCAAATTGTTTTCTGAGTTTGTACCTATCACTTCACTATCTATTTTATGATTGAAGTTCTGAATAGTAGCAAAAGATGTTCCTGGTAAGACAGGGTTTACTTGCAAGTTATAAATTTCCTGGAATTTTTCGAGACATTCCACCATCTGATAAAAGGTTGTGGCTTTTTGTGATAGTAGATGAATTCTAAAGTGGGGCGGAATGAGATCATTGAATTTTGCGATTAGTAGTTGTTCAAGGGCTTTTTCTTCCATATCAGGAAAACGTTTTCTCACTAAATTTTCAAGCTTATTAGCAAAAATATTAATATTGACATCGGACTCAAACTTAAATTTGTTAAATTGTTGTGCTATTGCAGTTGCCGACTCTACCTTAAAATATTTCTTAAATATATTAAATAACTCTTTTGTATTTTTGGCTTTTTGGCAAGCTGGGGAGGAGACATAAAACTTAAGAGCAGTATCTGCCAATTTTGATTTCACAAAAGCCAAAGCATGGGATTCTTCCCATTTGCTGTTCTCAATTTTAAATTTCACTTGTTCAATAAAAAAATCCAATAAATGAGGGTCTCCAGAAAATGGCGTTACTAAAGTTTTGAATGGTAAACCTCTTGTCAATCCTTTGTTAGAAGCCATTATTTTTTGGCTATTTGCATATAATAAATTCACGTAGTTGAGGAGAGAGAGAGATACCTACAATTTTTTTTTTTTTTTTTTTTTTTTTTAAGCCAACAATACAAAGTTCTGTTGGTTATTATTTATTTAATCAGTTATTCAAAATATATTGAACCAAAAAAAATTTTTCATTTGTACAAAGTTCCAGCATATCACAATTTTTGAAACAGGGAATTGTCTTATAGGTCACTTTGTGTCCATCATATTCAATCACCAAAAAAATGTAATTGGTAATGTATGACTTTAAAAAAATAATTTCAGTAATTCTAGCCATAAAAATAAAATAACTTATTCAAAATAAACAATCTCTACAGTACCATTTATTCTTAAGAACAATAATCAAGTATTCCTTTCCGGCACCAAATGTGATGTAAATAATTCATTTACTTTTTATGTTTCCATATTTTAAATTAATTTTATTAATATTTTTAATTTTCATAGCAACAGAAGTTACTTAGTGAGGATCAAAGAACCTCATGGCGTACATTGCGTTCTGGCCACTAACCCTTTTTATTCTTTGGGTCAAAAGGTCAAATATATATATCCAAATAATTTTATTTACATAAGAGAAAAGAGGAATCAATTTACTTATTGGCTAGAATGTTGTAAAAAGAAAAATGCATACAAAAATAATGTTTGTAAGAAAACTAATCTGCTGCATCAAAATTAATCAATTTTATTTTCCAAACCACACTAGTAATTCCAAATTAAGTAGGATATAAAAATTAATGATTTTTAAAATTTGAATAAGTATTCATATAAACTAATATATATATATTTATTATTAATAAGTAGGCACTCTCTCTCCAAATGATAAAATGGTCATTATTTTAAAACAGAAGCAAAACAAATCTTTCTCACCCCATGTTCTTCTCTTGAGAGCTGCTGAAACCCAACTAAATTTAAAACTGCCGGAATAACAGAAGGTGGAGTCAGAACCATCACCCTATTGGTTCTCAGCATGGTGTGATATGACATCACCACTAGGAAAGAAGAACCAATTTTTCTCCTGTGTGTGTGTTGCAGTAAAGCAAACACAACAGGGTGAGTTGAGCCAGCTGAGAGAAACAATGCATTTAAGTGCAGAAAACGATCTTATTTAACATTTAAAAAGAAGTGATGTTTTTAACATCACAGGTAGAGGGGGGCAGATGAAAAATAAAATAATCTTTTGAAACAAAACTTATCGATTTTTTAATTCACATTTTCTGTAAATATCACTTAATGTTACTATTAATGAAAAATTACAGTAAGGTTACATATGTGTGTGTGGGGGGGGGGGGGCACAGAAGGAAAGAAAATGAATGCTTGTATCACTATATTTTGCATTTTAATAAAATTTATTATAAATATCATTGAATATTTAGAAAAAATTACGCTGATTGTTATATATATCTTGGGTGCAATGGGATAAGGGGCAAACGAGAAAAATAATTTTATAAATACCACAATATTACCAATTTTAATTAAAATTTAAAAAACTATCACCTACATTTAATGAAAACTTTCAAAGAGTGTTACATATATCTAGGAGGAGGGGGAGGACTGAGGGAAAAAAATATTGTTTTTAAATCACTTTGCTTTAAATTTATAGGAAATTTTGCATAAATATCTCTTATTGTTTATCAAAAATTGAAGAAGGGGTTACACTACCTGGTGAGAGCTAGGGGCCCATATGGAAAGAATATATTTTCATACCATCTTATTGCCAATTTAATGAAGTGATCGTTATAGAATATATCATTAAAATCGGTAAAATAGTGATATAAAATATCATTTTATTTTCCTCTATCCCCCTCTCTTTAACTCCCCCCCCCCCAAAGTATGTCTGACACGTACTGTAATTGTTTCACAAATTGTATGCGATCATACAAAGTTTCATTAAAATCGGTAGGAATGTAATATAAAAACAATTGCTTTGCTTCGATCTGCTGCTAGTCCCCCCCCCCCTTCCTCCAGGTATACACTAATTGAATGTTGTACCGAATCAATTGAAATTTCTAAAAATGTAATCTGAAGATTATTCTTTAATTTTTTTTATTTCATATTATTTTGCGAATTGGAAAAGTGCACTTTTTTTCCGGTGCCCTTTTTTTCTGGGATCCCCGTACAACATTATTGTGACAGTAGTTCCATTCTCAGTTTTTGTACACAACTTATTTTCATATCTCTAGGTATTCATATAGCTAGAATGGATGAATAGATCCATAATCGACTTAAACAAATTTGTGTGATGTCAATATTTCTAATTTCAGCAATAACTAAAAATATATTTTTCTTTTTCTTTTTTTAATCAGACTTATAAATGTTAATCGTATAAGTAATGTAATGTTTTAAAACACATTAAAAAAAATAATAATATTTCCTATATTATCTTTTTATTAAATGAATTAAAAAATGCTAATCATCTCAGTCAGTTTTTAAAAAAGAAAATCACCTTTTTTTTTTCTTTTTTTTTTTTTTA
Organism: Salticus scenicus; assembly: GCA_963930645.1. Taxonomy (NCBI): domain Eukaryota; kingdom Metazoa; phylum Arthropoda; class Arachnida; order Araneae; family Salticidae; genus Salticus; species Salticus scenicus. The sequence goes on from OZ005654.1 coordinate 134,553,189, forward strand.
ACAAAAGCAAACAAGCACCTTGAAAACTGTTAACGAATTGACCGATTCCAGTGGATATAATCGGATCCGTATAGAGCAGGCGCATGTTTGTAAACAAGCGACGCTATTCTGCAACTTTTGCGCATGTAGGCAAAATATCTGCCTCTCCATTGGTGCTTTATCCCCCTTTTGCCTACAATTCTAAAGTACGTGCGGAAACATCTTCGCAGTGACGTTACGTGCGCCTGCTCGATAGTCACGACCAAATTTGTCCTTCCCCCAGGGAGAGAGAGGAGAGGCCGAAATAGAATGTTCCGTAATGATTCGCACTCTCGCTTCAATAATACAAGTTATAAAATGACCTTGACATTCTAACTTCATAAACTTCACTCCTACCATTGAATACTTATAGCGATCCAAAACTCTTCTCACTTCTGGCCACTTCAGTTTTGAGCCACCCAATAGCAAAATCGCTTTCATCATGATATGATAATGATATTCTTGCAATTTGATTTTACTAATTTCCTCATTACCATTTTTTCCGTTACCATTTTTTCTGTTTACCCTTTTTTCCGTTTACCATTTTTTCCTTTACCATTTTTTCCGTTACCATTTTTTCCGTTTACCATTTTTTCCGTTACCATTTTTTCCGTTACCATTTTTACCGCTTACTATTTGATTACATGGTTATTTTTGAAATATGAACATTATCAGAGTCAGTGTTTTCATTTAAGATACTGAACATGAAAAATATTTCACGAAAAAAGCATCGGAATGTAAATATTATAAGTTTTTAAACACGTTATTGTATTCTAGAAAGTTCAAAATTTTCAATTTTTTCGGGCGGAAAAAAACTTTTTTTTTTTTTTTTTTTTTTTTTTTTTCCCAAAATTTCCGTTTTTTTTTCGGACCATTCCTATCTCTAGTTATCAGTAATTATATCGATTATTATTATAAGGGATTTGCACATTGGCAAATCTTTTATAAATGATAGAACATTTTTAGATTTATTACATTTAAATGCAAAAGATATTGAGTTTCTTTTGTGCAGAATATTATGTCGAGTGTATTTCGATTTTTTTAATCTTTTTTTTTTTTTTTTTTTTTTTTTTCTCAGTATTACCGATGTTTTTAAAAATATGAACATCTGGCCCGTCATTGGAATACGTCTTCTAAATTGCTATGCCCTTCTTTTTCTAAATGAAAATTCTTTCATCTTTGAATATTTCATTCTTTTTCTAGGTATCTTATGCTCTTTTCATGCCCCTTATAATAGGCTCGTTGATTGACATATGGGTCGGACGGATCATAATAGTTCCCAAGCTCATTCAATTCACGGCTAATATGTATACATAGTTTATGTTTAAAAAAAAGCATATATCTTTAGAATTTGGGCGTTTTTTAAAAACATATGCATTTTGTTTGCTGTGTCATTATGACGTTTACATAAGTCAGTGACGTAGCGGGCATAACTGGTGTCCGTGGCCCGATTTCTTTCCGGCACTCCCCCCCCCCCCTTCCTCCCATATAATTTTTTTCCCTGAATTTTGCTTTAAATTTTTTCAGTTTAATTCAGCTAGTATTTGTAGAAGAACGAATTTTTTTTTCTTTTCAATTTCCCTTACCGAAATATGGTAGAGAAAAGTATTGTTTTTGAATCAAATTTTGGAAATTGAGTTTTTGTGATATTTGCAAAGTTTGAGATCAAATTCTAGAAACATTTCATTAGGGGTTGGTCTGTATGCGTGTTTGTTATCGTAACTTGGGTTTGAACTTGGGACCTCCCGTCTGTCACATAATGTCCTAATTTATGTTCCGTAGTACTTATTAGTATCCGCTTCTTTTCTCGCACTGGTTTATTTTTAGAGTAATTCTCTCCAAATGTAATTAAGATTAAATAAGACAATCCATATTCACGCTGGATTCGAAGAAAACCACGAAAAAATCTGAATGGCTGAGTTACATCGAGAAGTGTGACTTGGGTTTGAACTCGGGACCTCCCGTCCGTCACATAGTTGCCAAAATCCTAATTTATGTTCCGTAGTACTATTAGTATCCACCGCTTTTTTCGCACTGGTTTATTTTTAGAGTGATTCGCTCCAAATGTAATTAAGATTAAATAAGAAAATCCATATTCACGCTGGTTTCGAAGAAAACTACGAAAAATTTTGAATGGCTGGGTTAGATCGAGAAGAGTGATTTTGTTTTGAACTCGGTACCTTCCGTCTGTCACATAGTTCCCAACATCCTAATTTACGTTCTGAAGTACTATTAGTATCCGCCGCTTTTTTCGCACTGGTTTATTTTAGAGTAATTCTCTCAAAATGTAATCATGATTAAATAAGGGGAAAAAAAAAAACTCGAAAATCGTCTGGTGTGAAAATAAGCCGAGTACTAACACTACTACAGAAAATTAATTAGGATGTTGGCAGCTGTGCTATCATCTTCAAGAGCAAAATATTTCTGCCACTGATGGAGAACACTTTATTTATAAGTTTCCATTGATCAAAATTTCCTTATAACTTTTATCTTAAAGCATAAATATATGGAGATATTTAGTGTTTGATTAGTTTTTCCACGTAATTCAGTGTATCAAAATTGTAAACTAAACATGCATTTAATACTTCTAGCAAATAATTAACAGCATTAAAGTAACATTGATACAGCCAAAAAATATGAATAATAAATGTTGTTGCCGCTCACCTTAGTTTGGCTATATGCGCAACCTTGGCGCGCATCTCTTGTTCACTTGCATTCCCGCTTTAGCGGAGTAGTTGTATTGTTTTTCGTTATAAGAGTAACATCGCTCTTGTTCATCTTGTTCGGTGATATGGTTCACCCTTTTTATAGTTTGCGTTGACTATGGTGTCAACATATTTGAATACGTTAATAATACGTCATCTATAAATTGTATATATGTAAATAATACTTTAATTAAATGTTTGTGAAGTAATAGCTTCAGAATAGTAATTATTAAATTGATACAGTCCACTCATAAAGTATCGTCAACATTTGGTCTAGTAGACCCGGAGGAAGATCAATCGTAATATAATATAATGAAAAGTGGTGGTGCTCATTGATGAAAATTAATTATGGATAAAAATAAATTAGTTATCCTTAATCGCCAGCGCGGAACCTTGAAAGGTCAATTGACTAAGATAGTGACATATTTAGAGACTGTTAGTGACGAGGATAAAGACATTATAACTTTAGAAATAAAGAAGGATAATCTTCAAAAAATAGTAACCAAACTGGATAATTTGAAAATCCAGTATTACGAAATAGCTGATGAATCGGAACTGGAAGTTCAATTGAACGCCTTCGCAGAATTGGAAGAAGAGACAGAAAAATTAGAGGTAAGGCTTCGAAAATTCTTACTCTCTAATAATATTAATAAAAATGAAAATGAAATTGTTTCAAATGAATCTAAAGTATATAATCCTATTATCAATTTTCGTTTACCTGAAATTCCATTACCGAAATTTAACGGACAATGGACAATATAATGATTGGTTTAACTTTAAAGATCAATTTATAACCTTAATTGATCATAATGATAAACTTTCGGACAATCAAAAACTATATTATCTAAAATCTACACTTAGTGGAAGAGCACTAGATGTAATTACAGAAGACGATTCATATATGTCACTTTTTAAAGCACTAGAAGACAGATTTCAAAATAAAAGAATGATTGTTAATTCTCATTTAAATGAGATATTAAACGTAGAGAATCTGTCTCAAGATGTAGTTAAAAATTTGAGAACAATTACAGATAGTTGTCAAAATAAAATATTCGAGCACTCAAAAGTATAGGATTGGAAATGAATCCTTTTACGGAGGCCTTACTCATAAATGTGGTTCTTAAACAAATAGATAAAGAATCCAAAAAACAATTTGAATTATCTTTAAATTCTACAGAATTGCCAACATGGGGTGACTTCATTAACTTTTTACAAAAAAGATGCTTGGTGTTAGAAAACTTGCAATGTGTTTCGAATACGAAACCGAAATTAATGAATTCGGAAAAGAGTACTAGAATTAAAACTTTCTTCTCTAAAAATGATTCTTTTAATGATCAAAATTGTCCCCTTTGTAAAAAAAATCATTCTTTGTCAAAATGTGGTGAATTTTTAAAATTAGATGAACACGAAAGATTCCTAACAGTAAAAAAATATTTGTTATGTATTAATTGCTTGAAATCCAATCATCAGGTATCAAATTGTAAAAGTAATAAATTTTGTAATATGTGTTCTAAAAAACATAATTCACTTCTACATCGAACCTTGCCGGGAACAAAAAGTAATAATTTTCGATCCAAATCGCAAAGTCAGACGGCGGCACAGATAGACGCCGCCGCGCACCTGCTTCCATCAAATGATTCATATCCTGAATTGCAGAAAGAAAAAAATAATGTTTCGATGGCATTATATAACGAGATTAATGATCCAATCTTAAAAAGTAAAAAACATATATTGCTGTCAACTGCTATAGTTTATTTGGAAAGTAGCAATAAAAAAAAGTTTCCGGTTCGTGTAATTCTTGATAATGGTAGCCAATGTAACATATTAGAGAGAGAACTCGCTAATTTATTGAATTTGCAAAAAAGGAAATGCGATATTCATATTTCAGGAATTAATGGTAAGATGACAAATGTGAAATCTTCAGTACGTACCATTATTTCCAATAAAGATGATTCATTTAGTGAACCAATTGAATTTTTAATTACACCTAAAATAACAGAATTAATTCCTTCACACAATATAAACATAAGAAGTTTAAATCTACCACATGACCTTGAATTAGCTGATAGTGAATTTTGAAAAAAATCTAAAATAAATGCTTTAGTTGGTGCTGAATTTTTCTATGAAATATTAAAAGCAGATAAATTTAAAATAGGACAATTCACCTTTCAGAATAGCGTTTTTGGGCATATTGTTGCGGGAACCATAGACCGCAATGTATCTGAAAATACTTTTTGCGGTTTTACTGCATGCAATGATTATCTTAATGAAAACATTCAGAAATTCTGGAAAATAGAAGCTCCTGAAATTGACTTACGTCCAATTAGTCAGGAAGAACAATTGTGTGAGAAACATTTTTTAGAAACTTATCGGAGAGATAAATCGGGAAGATTTATGGTAGCCATGCCTTTGAAGGAAGATGCTAGTGTCCTTGGGGAGTCTAAATCTATCGCAGAAAAACGGCTCAAGCAGTTATGGAATCGTTTAGAAAAGAATCCAACCATGCGAAATCTTTATTGTGATTTTATTAAAGAATACACTAATTTGAATCATATGACAAAAATTGTTGATAATTTAAATGAATCTAGCTGTTATTATCTACCCCATCATGGCATTTATAGGCCCGAAAAATCTACTACGAAGCTTCGCGTTGTATTTAATGCTTCGAGTCCGACAACTAGTGGAATATCATTAAACGACATAACTTATAAAGGTGTCGTTAATGAAGATTTGTATGAAATCATGTTACGCTTTCGACAACACCGATTTGTGTTTTTGGCCGATATTAAAAAAATGTATCGCCAAATAATGATTACCGAGGATCAGAGAAAATTATTAAGAATCCTTTGGAAAAATAATGTGAACTCAGAAATTGAAACCTATGAACTTAATACCGTAACATACGGTACCGCTTGTGCCCCTTTTTTAGCCATTAGAACGTTGAAGCAATTAGCCCTTGAAGAAGCCGAGAAATATCCGAAGGCATCCGATATTTTGCTACATGATTCGTATATGGACGATATAATAAGTGGGGAAGACTCGCGAGAATCTACTAGGGAGCTTCAAAAACAAGTTATACACTTGTTAGAAAGCGCTGGAATGAATTTACATAAATGGAATGCAAATCATATTTCCTTACTTGACTTTTCTAAAGAGACATACCCTGAGTACACATTCTCTGATAAGGAAACCAAAGCCTGGGGTTGCCTGGAAACCCAATTTAGATGCTTTCACATTTAAAATAAATTTGTGTCAGTTAAAGTCTATGACAAAGAGAAGCATTTTATCAGACATTGTTCGTATTTTCGACCCATTGGGTTTCATCGGTCCTGTTATTGTCAAAGCCAAGTTGTTTATGCAGGAATTATGGAAATTAAAATTAGACTGGAATGACCCTATTCCAAGCCCTATTGCTCAAAATTGGCTAGAATTCGCCACTTCGTTAAAAGCTCTTGAACAACTTAAAATAAATCGCTATGTTTTAATTCCTGAAGCACATCAAATAAACTTACACGGATTCGCCGACGCATCGTCATTAGCTTTTGGAGCAGCCGTGTATATTCAGTCTATTCATAATTCTGAAATCGTCTCCAATTTGGTTAGCAGCAAATCTCAAGTTGCCCCTCTAAAAACTGTTTCTATCCCTCGACTCGAGTTATCTGGTTGTGTTTTGTTATCCAAATTAATTGTGAAAATTTTGAAATCTTTGAGATTACAAATCAATAATATTTATCTCTATACAGACTCTCAAATAGCTCTTGCCTGGATCCAAACCGAGCCTTGGAAATTGAAAACATTTGTTGGCAACAGGGTTGCCAAAATTCAAGAACTGTCTAAAAACTTCACGTGGAACCATGTGTCCTCTGCGGAAAATCCAGCAGACTTAATTTCACGAGGTCTAACTACCACCGATTTAATGGATAATCAGTTGTGGTGGCAGGGACCAGACTTTCTAAGTAAATCCAGTAGTATCATAAACAATGACTCTGACTATCTGTCCCCCAGTGATAATAGTATTGTGATGAGTGAATTGAAAAATAATCACCAGTGTGACGCTAACCCTGCAGTGTTGTGTGGATTAATTCAATCTACGGATTCCTCCCAGAACTTTTATAATGATTTTTTTTCATTAACAAATAATTTTTGTAAATTAATTAGAATATGTAGTTTTATTTTTAGATTTATTAGGAATACAAGAGCAAAGGTAAACAGAGTGATTGGACCATTCCGAAGCACCGAATTAAACGACACAGAAGTGCATTTAATTAGGCAGGTACAGTATACACAGTTTGCCGCAAAATTGATCTGCTTAGAGAAAAAGAAGCCCGTATCAGGTAAATTAAATTGTTTTAAGTATCGTCAACAAATGTACGACACTTTTATCGGTTTTCAAATGTATTAGTTTAATTTTTAAAAAAATTAGCTGAACTGTAAAGAAGTTTGCATTTTACTGTGCTCGATAAAAGATATGTTGATGTCTCTTTGTTTAGTTTTTTTTTTTTTTTTTTTTTTTTTTTTTACTTTCTCTTAGAAAGTATTGTTTGAGAAAGTATTGTTTTAGGGTCAAATTTTCGAACGTGAGTTTTTGTAATATTTACATGTTCTGAGGTCCTCTGAATACGAAAATCATGTTTTTAGCGAATAGTCTGTGTGTCTGTCTGTTATCAGTATATCTCAAGAACAAATAGTAGCAGAAATTCCAAACTCGATATTCTAAATGTGTATCATATAGGGATGCTACAGTAAGATTTTCGTTGAGATGAAGCAAATGGTTCATGTACAGGGACACTCAAAAGTATTCAAATACATTACGTCTATAGGGGAAATTGCAGGTAAGTAGAGTTTAACATTTATAGACTGCACTAAACCAAATGAAATGAATATATATTTTTTGTAATAGAGATAGTCAACTGGGAAAAAAAATTTGTGTATGTAGAAGCCTCGCCTCCCCCCCCCCCCTCGAGGGGAGTAAATTTTCCTGATGGGTATATTTCAAAAGAGCTCGCCAATACCTTTAAAACGAATGGTTGAACCATCCATCTGCGATAATTCAAAATAAAGTTATCGATTTTTTTTTTTTTTCATTTTTAACATTTTTTTTTTTTTTAATGTAATATTGAGAATAAATTCAACTTTTTTTTATATATATTTAGTGTTATACTACTTCTAATATGGAAATCGTCTCCATTATCATAAAAGATAATTTGTTTAAATAATAATTTTAATAAATTATTTTTAGTTCCCCATCATACTATAGGTATGGGGAACTTAGGTAATCGTGAAAAATTTCGACCTAGGTTTTTTGACTTTTTTATGCGTTTTCAGGTGTGAGGAATCCGAAAATGACAAAATTTGTATGGTGTCTGTCTGTTAGTGTGTCAGTCCGTTAGTTTGTTAGTCTGTTTACACGATATCTCACGAACAAATGATCGCAGAGAGGTCAGATCAGTTTCAAAATATTACTTTCGATACTGTCAAGAACCCTATTTATTTGGAACATTCGAATTAAAAAACTTCGTAAGTTATTAGAAATTTACGATCTTCTTAACATGGGAGAATAGGACAAAATTTCACTTAAGCGTGCATTAAATGGAAACTTTTTACTGTAAAAACGTCGGACCAGTTTTAAAATATCAGTTTTGATGCCGGAAAGAACATCAGTAACTATAAATAATGCTACTTTGAAAATTTCGCAAGTTATTGGAAATTTACGAATTTCTTAACATGGCAGTATAGGGCAAAATTTCACATAAACGTCAATTTTGAGAGATATTTTCATCGTAAAGATGTCAGATTATTTTTGAAATATTATTTAGGACACTGGCATGAATATTAATGACTATGAATTTTCTAATATAAAGATTTCGTAAGTTATTGGAAATTTACGAATTTCTTAACATGGCACAATAGAGCAAAATTTCACATAAACGTCAATCTTGAGAGATATTTTCATCGTAAAGATGTCAAACCACTTTCGAAATATTATTTAGGATACTGGCATGAATATCATAGACTATGATTTTTCCAATTTAAAAAATTCGTAAGTTATTTGGAATTTACGATTTACTTAACATGTCGGAATAACGCAAAATTGAGCATAAACTTCCATTTTGAGGATCCTAAATACATTAGACAACTTCAAAATTACGTTTATGATATTGGTTTGAACATGATTGAATACAAATATTCTAATGGGAAAATTTCGTAAATTATTCTTAATTTACGATTTTATCAACATAGCGAAATTGTAAATTTTTCATATAAATATGAATTTTGAGGATTATTGCATTGGAAATAATAGCATGAAAACTAAACAACGGAATTGACCCCGATAAAATAAATTAATAGATTAGAATAAGATAATTATATCGAAGTGAACGGTGGATAGCCTATTAGGCGGGGATTTCATTCTGTTGCTGTATCAACCTTTAGTCAAATTCATTTCTTTTAACATGATTATAATATGTCTCGCACTAGAAATTTCTGAGAACATAAATATGATGGGGAACTGAGCAGAGTCTACCTATGCCAACTAGTTTAGAATACTTAATGCCTTTTACAATAGGTAACAAACAAAAAGGAATATTAAACGACTTAAACCTGTCATACACTTCATTAATATATAATTCCTGAAAAATTTGTACTGAATCATTTTCATAATTAAATTCTACACCAAGTAATTTCTTGGTTTTACCTAAAATTTTTATATCAAATTTACATTTTAATAAATTAAGAATTTCATCTATTTGAAATTGATTTTTACCAAACTAAACTAAATAATCTACATAAACTAATAAAACAATATAATTTTCAAAATAATATGAACAATTACACCAGTTAAATTTATTAAACCCCAAATCTAATAGTACTTTATTTAACTCATAATACCAGAGCCGACCACTCTGATGAAGGCCGTATAACGCTCTGTCTAGTTTACAAACGAGATTTTCCCCTCCCTTTACAACATATCCTTTTGGTTGAGACATATAATTTTCTTCTTTTAAAGGTGCATAAAGATAAGCACATTTTATATCGCATTGAACGTTATGCCATTTATAACATGAGACCAATAATGAAAAAAAGAAACGTATTACCGAGAAATTAACGACGGGTGAAAACGTCTCGTCATAAGTATCTCCCTTTATCTGATGAAAGCCCTGGGCCACGAGCCTCGCTTTAAAGCGGGCAACGTTTCCTAGCTCATCTCTTTTAACGGCGTATACCTATCTATTTCCCAAAACTTTTTTTCCCTCCGGTAAATTAACCAGATGCCAAACTTTACGGGTTTTCATATTACTTATCTCATCATCCATGGCATTTTTCCATTCAACACATTCTGAAGATTTAACGGCCTGATTATATGTTTTAGGTACAGGGATAACTAGTCATGATTTTTTATGAGTTAAACTTGAAGTTGGGTTATTCGAGTTTTGCTGATCAACTACCCCCTCGAACATATTACTACTAGAGAAATAAAAAAAATTAGAGTCCAAAATTAGATTATTTTTATCACAATATTGTTTGACATCGTTCATCGATCTCAACCTAGTTTTTGTGTTATCCGGGTAATAGAAGATCTCAACTCTGTCACTCATTTTTCTGGGTACGGGTTTCCTATTCCAAGTAATTGAAGAAAGAGGTTTAAAAGAAGATTTATCTACAGGAGTTTCATCGACTGACTCGTCACTAGAATCATCGGGCCCACTTCTGAAAACAATGTCAACAGGATCGGAAGCTTGACAATCAACTGGACTTTCCGGAAGTAAGTCCAATTCCTCCAGTGAGGTGCCCATCACCGCTCCACTGCATTTACTAAATAGCTGATCAGAGAACGTTACGTTTATAGTTTCAACTATTTTATCCTCATCCTCCAACCAAATTTTATATCCCTTAGTCCTTAGTGAATAACCTATCAGTACTCCCTTTTTAGCCTTAGATTCAAGCTTATGGTTTCTATGTTGTTTTGGGTTTCCTACATACGAAATTAACCCAAACGGCTTAAGGTGTCTTACGGATGGTTTAAACCCAGTATATAACTCAAAAGGAGTCTTGGTTTGTCCCCTGTGGATTAAACAGTTCCAAGTGTACGCGAAATACAACATTGCATCGGGCCAAAAAGAAAAAGGTAAACCACTATCCGTGATAATAGCTCTAACACAATTTAAAGAAGTTTGATTAAACCGCTCACTTAACCCATTTTGCTCAGGTGTGAACGTGTTAGTTAACTCATGAAAAACTCCATTTTTACTACAAAATGATTTGAAGTTGTCATTTACAAATTCGGAACCATTATCCGTACGAATAGCTTTTAATTTTTTATTCAAACTACGTTCTGCCCGTGCAATGTGTCTCTCGAATACACCAAAAACCTGAGACTTATCCTTTAAAGGATAAACAGCAACCCTTTTAGAAAATCCATCAATTATGGACAAAAAGAAACTTTCCCCATTTTTACCAGTTACTTTAATTGGGCCCCAAACATCCATAAATACTTTCTCTAACGGTGATTTAACGCCATGAACATCGGATGATTTAAAAGACACTCGGTTTTGCTTACTAATCATACAAGGTTCACAAAAAAATTTCTTAAACATAAGTTTAGGAAGGCCCCTCACCCCGTTCTTCTTGCTAGTATTTACAATAGTATCAGGACTTACATGCCCAAAACGAGCATGCCAATACCCAATTTCATTAACTTTTGCAAGAGAAGCTGAAGGATTTTCTGGGTGCCCCCCATTCACTTTACTCCCCTTTTTAACTTTAGAAACATTAGGATATAAGTAGTAAACACCGTCTTTAATTTTAGCAGTAAAAATATGTCTTTTATCTTTACCGAATACCGACACTCGACCCTTACCGCCAGTGTATGTGGCACCGTTCACATCTAATTTAGGACCTGATATTAAATTTTTCCGTAACTTTGGGGAATATAAAACATCTTTTAAATACAATACATTTTTATTAAAATTTAACTTGACAGTTCCTTTAGCAGTAATAGGAAAACTAATACCATCGATCGCGGCAAAAAGCTCCTCACCCTCAACAGAAGTATAATGCTCAAAAAGATCTAAATTTCTTAGAAAATGATTTGAAGCAGCGGTATCAAAAATAAAGCTGTCATCATCACTTAAATTACTCAAATTAGCTTGAGCTATATAGTAGGAGGGGGGAGATTTGCATTTGTCATGACCGTTGGAGTTATACTTTAAATTTCTAGGTTTAAATTTAACATTAGTATTCAAAAAGCAGTTTTTCTTTAAATGACCAATACGGCCACACTTAAAACAAGTTAAAGGTTTTTTACCTTTATGTTGAACACTCTGTATCTGAATACTGTTATTGGCATCTTTCTTGATATCACCTTCTCGATGCTGTAGACGTGATTCTTCCGCTGTTAACTCGGACACAATACTCTGGAACTTGAACTGGTCACTCTTCCAACGCAACAAATATTGCACTGCAGATTCAAACTTGGATGGTAAGTGTTGCAAGAGCTGGAAACAGCAATACACATCCTCCAATACACATCCCAAGCATCAATAGCACAATCACAATTTTCAATAATGCTTCTGACTTCAGGCGATGTATTAAGATAAATTGTAGATAATGCAACTCGACTACGTGATTTAAAATCTTCCACTTGTTTTGAAGTTATTCCAGCCTCAGCATCTTCAACAGGCAGTTTTTCTTTCTTACATATTATATTCCAGCAGTTTCTTTCAATTAAAATAAATTTAATGTCCTTGACCCACGTAATATAATTATTCATCCGTAATTTTTCAATAGTGGGATTTAAGCTGACTGCCATTTCAATTTCTTATCTTCAAACAACTAGAATGCCATAAAAACTATTATCAAAATTTTAAATGCTATGAGCTGACAACGAGCCAAATTGCCCCAAACCACTTGTTGTGAAAAAATCAATTATCACATATACGAGTATTAATTAGCAGAATTAGCAGTGAAATATACGATAGTTGCTCAGCTCTAATAAACTATAAAAATGATAAATATGTGTGGCATTCATTGAAGACAAATAAGTTTAACAAAACTGTTTATTAAACTTGAAACAAAATGATGAGTAACATTAAATAAATAGAAACAATAGTTGAATAGAAACTTTGCTGACGGAAGGTTAAAGACCTTTAAAATACTGCCATGTAGATTAATAGAGTTTAAATAGAAAACGACGTTTACTTTGTGACATAACTAGATACACTAAACGTATCGTCGAAAATATCAAGTCACAAAAACGTAATTTACAATCATTATAAAACTAAACACTTTATAACTAAATTAAAATACCAGCTCATGACTGAGCTAAACTGAAAAAACATAAGAGGCTAAGAGCCTAAGAAACTAAGAGAACTATCACATATTCCTTACCTCCTTTTATAGAAGCGAACGGATTCAAAGTGACAGCTACTCGATGCTATACACTCGGCAACGCCTCCCATAACCATAGCAACATGATGCTACGAGTCTGCCGCCATCTATGGGCTAAGCAAAAAACTCTGCAGTTGAAAAATACAACATCTCCGTGTTAGGTAGCGATAAAACAATGAACGATCCGTGAAAGGATTTAAATATATTTTCTTTAAGTTAATTTTAACAAAATATGCTTTTAAATATGAGGTAAGTAAATTAAAGTTATTTCAAATGACTTAAACAAAATTATATTAATAAGAAATATAACATTTAATCATTAAGCTTTTGTTTTTAATTTTAATGTATCTTTAACTCAATGGCAGTATCAATTATAAAATAAATCATTTAAATTATATTTAAGTAGTAAATTAATTTAAATTTAAATTTGAGAATCAACACGGAAAGGGAACAAATTTTACAACAAGTCAAATTTTTATGCTTAAGAAAAGAAAATTTAAAAAATCATTTCTCAGCGGGTACAAAGTCGGACCGGGTCCTCACTGCCTTCGGCATCGCAGTCCCGTGCGCGCTGCGCGCGCCTATTCCTTCATTGACCTTTCGTGCCCCCTAAAAAAAATCATTTCTGATCGGGTAAAAACTCATACCGGGTCCCCACTTCCTTCGGAAGCGCAGTCCCATGCGCGAGCACGTGTGAATGTATACGCGCGCTGCTCGTACATATTCCTCCTCAAATCAAATATTTATACTTAAGAGAAGAAAATCAAAAAAATCTATTCTCATTGGTTAAAAAGTCGGGACGGGTCCCCACTGCCTTCGGCAGCGCAGTCTCGTGCGCTCTGCGCGCGCACAAGTTAAGGGATACGCGCGCAGCGCACGCCTATTTCTTTTCCACCCTTTCAGGCCCTCTTAATAAACCTACGTATACCAATTTTGAACGATATATCTCATTTGACTGATATGCAAAAGAAAACGTAATCAGGACACCTCAAAAAGTGTAAATCTAGTGAAAACTTTCGATAATTTAAAAGTACGCAGTTCTAGATGGCGGTCGCCTCCGATTTTGAATCGCTTTTTTGTTCGACATGGGTCGATGTTTTAATTAATATCTCCGCTAATTAGATATCGTACATCTGCGATAAATTCTCTGTCTGATGGTACCTGCTCGAAGTCCGTGCGACCATTAGCGGTGGAGCCTTAGCTGTTTCAAGCCGTTTCTCACAGACAGACTCACAGACACACACACGCGCACAGATTTTAAAAATATAAGAGACTAGCGAGCTTCGCCCGCTAGCGGGTCAGTATTTTGAAATGAATCACTAAAATTAATGAATCACTAACAGTAACTTTTAGTGTTAAGAAAATAAATTTAAAAAAAAAAAAACCTTTCTGATTGGGTAAAAAGTCGGACCTGGTCCCCACTGCCTTCGGCAGCGCAATACTTATGGGATACACGCGCTGCGCGTGCGTATTCCTTCCCTGACCTTCGTGCCCCCTAAAAAAAATCATTTCTGATCGAGTAAAAACTCACACTGGGTCCCCACTGCCTTCGGCAGCGCAGACCCATGCGCGCTGCACGCGCACATATTCCTTCTCAAGTCAAATTTTTATTCTTAAGAAAAGAAAATTTAAAAAATCATTTCTCATCAGGTACAAAGTCGGACCGTGTCCCCACTGCCTTCGGCTTCGCGCGCACAAGTTAACAGATACACGCGCTATGCGCGCGTATTCCTTCCCTGACCCTTCGTGCTCCCTAAAAAAAAATCATTTCTGATCGGGTAAAAACTCACACCGGGTCCCCACTGCCTTCGCCAGCGCAGACCAATGCGCGCGCACGTGTGAAGGTGTACGTGCGCTCCCCGCACATATTACTTCTCATATCAGATTTTTATTCTTAAGAAAAGAAAATTTAAAAAATATTTTCTCATCGGGTACAAAGTTGGACCGGGTCCCCACTGCCTTCGCCAGCGCAGTCCCGTGCGCGCACCGCGCGCATAAGTTAGGGGATACGCGCGCGGTGCACGCCTATTTCTTCCCCACACATTCAGCCCCTCCTAATTAACCTACATATACCAATTTTGAACGGTCTAACACAATTAGCTGATATGCAAAAGAAAACCTAATCAGGACACCTCAAAACGTGTAAATCTGGTGAAAACTTTCTATAATATAAAAGAACTTTAAAATATCTTTCGTATGATGTATTAAAAATAATTTAATCGTAATCAGAAATTGAATTTTGAAAATATTACAGCGCCATTTGGCGTTAGAAAATTCTGTAATCTACTGTTCGATTCCAAATCAACAAAGCTTTCAAATGATGTATTACTTATGAAATTATTTTAATTAACAGCTGAGATACAAAAGAAAACCCATTCAGGAGACCTCAAAACGTGTAAATCAGGTGAAATCTCGAATTCTACTTTCGATATTTTAATTAGTAGCTGAGATACAAAAGAAACCCCATTCAGGAGACCTCAAAACGTGTAAATAAGCTGAAATCTCGAATTCCACTATTGAGATGCGAAAGAAAACCTAATCAGGACACTTCAAAACGTGTAAATCGAGTGAAATCTCGAATTCCACTTTCGATAATGTAACCGTACTTTAAAATGTGTATCGAATGACATTGAAAATGGCGACCTTCATTCCATAATAAAATTTAAAAAATTATGATTCAAAAAAAATTATAACTCATTTTAGGCTTATAATATAATATAGCATATTTAGACTTATAAAAATTATAAGCCTAAAATTAAAAAAATTATAACTCATTCAGTTTTTGAAAATTTCTCTCAATATTTTGGGAATTGAATTGTGGAAGCGAGATCTATATACAAAAAAAAAAAAAAAAAAAAGAAAAGAAAGAAAAGAAATGATTTATCTCTAAACGATTTGAGTTATAAAATGTTTTGCGAAAAAATCGATGTTTCGTAAGATCTAAATCGCTAATCCGTATTTTGTAAAAATGTTTATATGGTTCGAAAGAGGATTAAATGACCTTTCCAAATATACCAGTTGTTAAGAAATCGGTCTGTTATTCTTTCGTACAGGACGTTTCATAAAAGACGATCGAGAAAAGAGAAATTTTCGACCCTTTTTAAAACTTTTTTTTTAAATATAAAAAATCCATATATATTTTTTTTTTAATTGTACCGTAAGAATCGGTAATAAATGCTCTTTCTCGTGGTACAGGTGTATTTTTGATATCTGCAACAGATCGGCAGCGATCGGTTTACAAAAACCCACGAAATTTCCTCTTTCTACTTCTTCTTTTCAGGTACGCGGTTCCGGCCGAAAATGACGATCGCCAGCCGTTTTGAATTAGACATGGGTCGACTTTTTAATTAATATCTCCACTAATTAGGGTCGCATCGTTTAGCAAATTAGATAACGAACATCTGCGATAAATTCTCCGTCCGACGGTACCTGGTTGATGAAATAGTAAGAAGACTGGAAAGGAAATTTTCTGACTGGAAAATATGAAACTTGTGAAAATGTTCCTGATTCCGGAAAACCTTATGCTGATGAAGAACCAGATTCCCATGAACCAGACTATATTGAAAGAGATAAAAGAAAAGGAAAACTAAGAAAAGGAAAAATTCTAGGAAGCAAACAGATGATGATGAGGAAAACGGGAAGAAGAGAATAGAGAAAGCCAGCTCCAGAGAACCTTCCCTTTTACTGTCTGTTGTTAGACCTTTAAAGAAAATGATCGACAGAGAAACTGAACGTGAATATGCCTGTTCCCCAGAAGCTGGAAAAGCGTTCCATCTGCAGAGTTAAGATGAAAGAAGATCTTGTGCCAGAAGTCAGTCCGGTAGCAACGTTCAGCGAATGTGAACTGGTGAGAAGCCTTGAGTTGAAGACTTTCTGCAAGAATCGTTATTCCTTCGAACCGAATGATCCTGGGACTATAACAAATGTTATGACTACGTCCCGTGTAGGAACTGCCATACCCCCGGATCGCCTCGGGGGTGTGATGGCTTAAGTTGAGTTCTGGTTCCCTCTGAACTCAAGAGGGGATTGTCGCGAACAGATGCCACTCTCTGTTATAAACCAGACGCGTGGTGAATCATGAAAAACTTTTGTGTGAACTCTTTTTGCTGATAAATAATTTTATTTTTATTTTTTGTAGATTTTGCTGTTGCCATATTATAGATCAGATGTAGAAATAAGACGGTGCGAACGATAGTTTAGCGTCCGAGCCGAAATATAGATTTTAGATACGTGTGTTTAATATTTAATTAAAATAGAAAATGAAAACAGTGACTTAGGATTATTTTTACGAGTTTTGTTTTACTTGATCTTCCATTAAAGCTCTACCAGCAGGCAAATAATCGAAATGGATTTCTACCAGATGAGAGTCTGCATCCGTCCCATCGAAAGAATCCAGGTAGGCCCATTTTGATCTATTAATTTTCAATAAAGATTTTTGATTATGTGAAATAAAGTAGAATAGTAGTTAGGGCCTCACCAGTAATGTTAGAATTAAGGAAAATAATTACATTGAAATTTTCTATACTATCTATCTATCTATAATGAAAATTTTGTCATCACGATAACTCCCGAAATAATACTCCAAATGGAACCAAATTTGGACAGTGAACTGATCTTATAAATCTCTTCGATGAGTTTGTTAACGAAGTTGCTCCGACTTTTTGTTTTCAAGTGGCAGCCACTTGAAAATTTCAAACCGATATTGTAAAAAGCATATTTAAAGCAAGATTTGCTTGAATTTTGATGTAAATGCAGGTCACATAAGGGTCTCAATGAAGTTTATCTGCCATTTTTAATAAAGTGGCAGATATTTTAAATTAAGAGGGAGCACTTGAAATCAGGCTACCACTTGAAAATTTAAAATCACTATAACTTCCGAAATAATACTCCAAATCGAACCAAATTTGGACGGTGTCTTAACTTATCTTATAAATATCTTAGATGAGTTTATTAACCAAGTTGCTCCTCCATTTTGTTTTCAAGTGGAGACCACTTGAAAATTTCAAATTCAAATTGTAAAAAGCGTATTCCGAGTTTGTTTGAAATTTGATGTAAATATAGACCACATAAGGGTCTCAATGAAGTTTATTAATGAAATTTATCCGTCATTTTTAATAAAGTGGTAGGTATCTTAAGTTAAGCGGGGCCACTTGAAATTACGCTACCACTTGAAAATTTAAAATCACAATAACTTCTGAAATAATACTCCAAATCGAACCAAATTTGGACAGTGTCTTAACTTATCTTATAAATAACTTAGATGAATTTGATAATCAAGTTGCTCCGTCATTTTGTTTTCAAGTGGAGATCACTTGAAATTTTCAAATTCAAATTGTAAAAAGCGTATTCCGAATTCTTTTTAGTTTTGATGTATAAATAGATTATACAAGTGTCTCAAATAACTTTATTAATGAACTTTATCCGCCATTTTTAATAAAATGGCGGATATCTTAAGTTAAGCGGGATCACTTGAAATCAGGCTACCACTTGAAAATTTAAAACCATGATAACTTCCGAAATAATACTCCAAATGGAACCAAATTTAAACAGTGCCATAACTTATCTTATAAATAACTTAGATGAGTTTGTTAACCAAGTTGCTCCGCCATTTTGTTTTCAAGTGGAGACCACTTGAAAATTCCAAATTCAAATTGTAAAAAGCGTATTCCGAGTTTGTTTGAAATTTGATGTAAATATAGACCACATAAGGGTCTCAATGAAGTTTATTAATGAAATTTATCCGTCATTTTTAGTAAAGTGGTAGGTATCTTAAGTTAAGCGGGGCCACTTGAAATCACGCTACCACTTGAAAATTTAAAATCACAATATTTTCTGAAATAATACTCCAAATCGAACCAAATTTGGACAGTGTCTTAACTTATCTTATAAATAACTTAGATGAATTTGATAACCAAGTTGCTCCGTCATTTTGTTTTCAAGTGGAGATCACTTGAAATTTTCAAATTCAAATTGTAAAACGCGTATTCCGAATTCTTTTTAGTTTTGATGTATAAATAGATTATACAAGTGTCTCAAATAACTTTATTAATGAACTTTATCCGCCATTTTTAATAAAGTGGCGGATATCTTAAGTTAAGCGGGATCACTTGAAATCAGGCTACCACTTGAAAATTTAAAACTATGATAACTTCCGAAATAATACTCCAAATGGAACCAAATTTAAACAGTGCCTTAACTTATCTTATAAATAACTTAGATGAGTTTGTTAACCAAGTTGCTCCGCCATTTTGTTTTCAAGTGGAGACCACTTGAAAATTTCAAATTTAAATTGTAAAAAGCGTATTCCGAAATTGTTTGACTTTTGATGTAAATAAAGACCACATAAGGATCTCAATGAAGTTTATTAATAAACTATATCCGCCATTTTTAATAAAGTGGCAGATATATCTTAAGTTAAGCGGGGCCACTTGAAATCAGGCTATCACTTGAAAATTTAAAATTGCAAGAACTTCTTAAATAATACTTCAAATCGAACCAAATTTGGACAGTGTCTTAGCTTATCTTATAAATATCTTAGGTGAGCTTTTTAACCAAGTTGCTCCACCATTTTGTTTTCAAGTGGCGACCACTTGAAAATTTCAAATTCAAATTGTAAAAAGCGTATTCAGAATTTGTTTGAATTTTTATGTATACATAGATTATATAAGTGTCTCAATGAACTTTAACTGACATTTTTAATAAAATGGCGGATTCTTAAGTTAAGTGGGGACACTTGAAATCAAACTACCACTTGAAAATTTAAAATCATGATAACTTCCGAAATAATACTCCAAATCAAACCAAATTTGGACAGTGTGTTAACTTATCTTAGAAATAACTTGGATGAGTTTCTTAACCAAATTGCTCCAACATTTTATTTTTAAGTGGAGACCACTTGAAAATTTCAAATTCAAATTGTAAAAAGTGTATTCCGAATTTATTTAAATTCTGATATACACATAGACCATATAAGTGTCTCAATCAACTTCATTAATAAACTTTATCTGTCATTTTTAACAAAGTGCGGATGTTATTAACTAAGCGAAACAACTTGAAATTAGACTACCACTTGAAAATTTATAAACAGGATAATTTTTTTAATTGTAATTCAATTCGAACCGAAGTTGAATAGTGATCTTATCATATAATTATCTTGGATAATTTCACTGGGCAACTTGTTCCAACTTCTTGTTACCTTGTTGCGGCCACTTGAAAATGTGCTATCAAGATAACTTTTAAAATACTAAATTGATTCAAACAAAAGTTAGATTGTGAATTTATGGTTAAAATATCTTGGATACGTTCGCTTGGTAACTTGATCCGCAATTTTATTTCCAAGTGGCAGCCACTTGAATAGTGAATGGTGAATGGTTGGGTTTTACGTCGCACTAGTGCTGCGCAGATGGGCAATTGGCGACGGTCTGGGACACACCCCTAGAGGTGGGCCGGAGACATGCCATCACAATTTTGATCCTCCACGGAAGGGAAGGCAGCCACTTGAAAATTTGTCATTATGATAACTTTTGTAATACTAAATCTATTCGCATGAATTTTGGGTTGTGGATTTACCATTCATATATCACAGATAAATTCGCTGGGCATCTCATTCTGCTTTTACATTCTGCGGGACTGCATGGATACCCTCGTATCTGGGACAGTCGATGATGGGGCGCGCTTGCGTGTCACCTGTCTTTTACTTTTCCAAATGGTGGCCACTTGAAATCACGGTACCACTTGAAAATTTGTTATCACGATAATTTTTGAAACACTGATTTAATTTGAACTAAATTTGGACATTGAACTTATACAAATATCTTGTATGATTTCTCTGGACAAGTTGCTTCGCCAATCCGTTTCTAAGTTGCAGTCAGATAGACTGCCTCTTGAAAGAATTTCTCGTAACAATAACTTTTGAAACACTGCACTGATTCGAACCAAAGTTTGACAGTGAACTTATGCTTAACGAGTTATTGACAGTGAACTTATCTTGGACGAGTTTTCCCTGCAACTTGCTCCATTATATTCTTTCCAAGTGGCAGCCACTTAAAAAATTTGTTATCACGGTAACTTTTGAAAAAATTAATCAATTCAAACCAAAGTTGAAAAATGGATTTATCATTCAAATATCACAAAGTCCGTTAATAATTTGTATTAATGTTTTGAAACAAAATGCTACCATATTGTTTTAAAGTGGCGGCTACTTGATAAGGAGAAAGAAATCAACCTACCCTTCCGAATGAGCCGGAAGGACTTGTTTTTTTTTTTTTTTTTTTTTTTCGGTGACTTTTTTTCTGCCAATCATATCAATCACACACCGAGAGAATTCTTTTTTTTATTTATATAAACAATTTCAACTCTACTCATTCATAAGTTATTGCTATCAATTTTACCGTTGCTCCAAACGCCAGGTAACGCAGGCCTCACGGAGAACCATGATATTGCAGGATGTCATATCGGATGGATGGCTCCGTCGTCATACCGACCAGATTGTTGACCATGTCAGAGTGAGGTTCAGTGTAACGTCCAGACGCGCTGCAGTAGTTGAAAAGTCTACTGGCGCGGCGTATAGATGTGCCTTGATAGGGCGGGGCAAGACTAAGCACTGACATACACATGAGACTGGTCGTGTCTTGTCTTTGTTGGGGCTAGTGCTAATGTAACGTCCAGACACGTTGCTGGAGTTGAAAAGTCTCCTGGCGTGGCGTATTGATGTGCCTTCAAGTAAGGTTAAGCACTAGTACACCCATAGACACGTTGCAGGAGTTGCAAGTCTCCTGGCGTAGCGTAACGGGTAGGTTCTGACAAGACGATTGCTGTGTTTTTGAAGTTGATGTGTGGCCGTCCATACGAGGGGCATCTGGGCGACCTTAGCCAAGCAGCGCCTGCTGCAAATCGAGAGTTTCTGTGACCCGATAGGGCAATGGCTAGCAGCCTCTATCTTTTTAGAGGGCGCTTATACAGATCCTGATTGGTGAAGTTTGGGTGTTCCTCATGTTGAGGGTCTACTGGTCGATCACCAGAAAATCCAACTGCCTTATCATTGGATCAAAGCTTTCATAATCTACAGTTGTTCTGAGTTGAAGGGTTTTTACTTCGTAATTACGCGAAGGTTTTTCCCAATGAAACAAATCAGACTTTCCTTCTTTTCTGTTGGCACCTGTTTTCGGTTCCCTTTTAGTTTCTTATGGCTCTTTCCACGTTCATACGTTGCAGTTTTTCGTGTAGCGGCCCGTACTTGGGTGGTGTCTGCTATAACCCATAGTGCTGTGAGTAGATCTGTCTTATTTGACTAGTGGTGCATGGCCGGACGGCTCTTTTCTGCTCTGATTGTAACGACTCGGTGCCCATATGGGGTAGAAGCCCGGGCAACAAGGGCTGTTCAAGTTGTCCTGAGTAGGGCCTGTCGTGTGGCAGCGGAGGCTGGCTTATAGAAAAAGGGAAGCGTGTGTAGATCCACCTAGTTGGCACAGTAAGTGCTGATCGGCTAGTGTGGTGAACGCCGTTGGGAACGCGGCTTTATGGACGGCTGAATGACGTCCTCTAAAGGTAAAAGAGCCCTTCTGGACGCCAAACCGTTGTACTGCCAGGATCTGGGGCCTTCGTCCCGCTGTTGACTAACCGCGGTTGGTACGAAGGAGATGGTGAAGATCTTGTAATCCTGATTGCCGACCATACCTGGGTCAGTACTTAATGTCATGTGGCAGGTACATTGCTGTCGAGGCTGTCAAGATTTCATATGTAGGGACATCAGTGATGGGACTGCATGAATACACATAGTATCTGGGACAGCTGGTGATGGGGCGCGTAAACGCGCCACCTCTCTTATGATTTCTCAAAATTCCATGTTATTACTCATAAACTTATTCTTAAGAAAAGGAATTTAAAAAAAATCAATTATGATCAGGTAAAAACTTACACTGGGTCCTTACTGCCTTCGGCAGCGTAGACCCATGCGAGCTGCGCGCGCACATGTGAGGATATACGTACTCTGTGCGCACATATCCCTACTTAACTAAAACTTTTATTATTAAGAAAATAAAATTTAAAAAATCATTTATCATCGGGTAAAAACTCGCACCGGTTCCCCACTACTTTCGGCAGCGCAGTACCCTGGGTGCAGCACGCGCATGGATTAGAAGTTACGCGCGCTGCGCGCGTACTTCTTCCCCACCCTCCCTGCCCCTCCTAATTAACCTACATATACCAATTTTGAACAGTTTAGCTCAATTTATATGTTTTTGCCCCCCCCCCCCGACCCCTAATAAGTTTACACTTTCAAAAATATCCTCATTCGACTTGTAATCTCCATAACCCTATATGTACCAATTTTGAAAGGTGTAATTCAATTTCTAATTTCCCCCCCCTACCCCCCTTTTTGCCCCCCTAATAATTTTATACTTTCGGAAACATCCTCATTCGACTCGTAGACCACCGAAACCTATATACACCAATTTTCAACGGTCTAACTCAATTTCTAATTTTTTGCCCCACATGTATCGCCCTCTATTGGTTAAATTTAATGTAGGTTATTCGATTACATAAAAGTACTTTAAAATATCTTTCGAATAATGTATTAAAAATAATTTATTCATAATTAGAATATAAAATATTACAGCGCCATCTCAAGGTAGAAATTTCTGTAATCTGCTGTTCGATTCAAATCAACAAAGCTTTCAAATGATATATTACTTGTGAAATTATTTTAATTAGTAGCTGAGATACAAAACAAAACCTAATCAGGAGACCTCAAAACATGTAAATCGGATGAAAGCTGGAATTCCACTTTCGATAACATAAAAGAACTTTAAAATATCTTTCGAATGATGTATTAAAAATAATTAAATCATAATTAAATTTTGAAATATTGAAATTTTAAAATATTACAGCGCCATCTGGCGGTAGAAGTTTCTGTAATCTGCTGTTCCATTCCAAATCAACATAGCTTTCAAATAATGTATTACTTATGAAATTATTTTAATTGATGATGATGTCGTGTCTATGAAAGTGCAATTAAATGGCTCCGAAACTGTCGAAGACAGCTTTAGCAACCTCGACAGCCCTATCTGTATAAAGTAGGTGTACTGGGTCTTCAAAGCCGATATTAAGAAGTTTGGCCTGGATTGCTGGGCAGCTGAAGATGTGTTGGGGAGACAGTGGGATGTCGTCTGGGCAGTGAGGACAAAAGTTGGTGTAACTACGCTGCCCGTCCTCAGAAATCCTCATCCCCTTTAAAATTATTTTAATTAGTAGCTGAAATACAAAAGTAAACGTAATCAGGACACCTCAAAACGTGTAAATCGGGTGAAAGCTCGAATTCCACTTTCGATAATATAAAAGAACTTTAAAATATCTTTTGAATGATGTATTAAAAATAATTTAACCATAATTAGAATTTAAAGTATTGAAATTTTAAAATATTACAGCGCCATCTGGCGGTAGAAATTTCTGTAATCTACTGTTAGATTCCAAATCAACAAAGCTTTCAAATGACGTATTACTTATGAAATTATTTTAATTAATAGCTGAGATACAAAAGAAAACCTTATCAGGACACCTCAAAACGTGTAAATCAGGTGAAATCTCTAATCCCACTTTCAATAATATAAAAGCACTTTAAAATATCATTAGAATTTGAAATACGCGTATTAGAATAAAATGTAATTTGCAATTAAAATGTAATTTTTTTGTTTATTCTCCAAAATTGATGAAATTTGAACTGCAACTTTTATTGTGATGTTAACCGTATATAGTAAGTTTTGTACACGGAAGAGAAAAATTGAAGAATTTTGAAATTTGCAATTTTTAATTGCAGTCAAAAAACACGTGATCTCAAACAGTAAAAGATTTTTTTCTTGCGCCCCATTTTCCAGATATCGTTTTCTCTGTGAATGGGAGTTGACATGGTAACCCAATGCATTGAAAATTTCGTGAAAGGGCACGACGCAAGAAGCGAGTATCTCAGGAAAATCTACAGAAAATTAAAAAATTATAACTAATTCAGTTTTTCAAGTAATCTTTCAATCTTTTAAGATCTGATTCGTCTAACCGAGGTCTATATACAAAAAAAAAAAAAAAAAAAAAAAGAAAAGAAAAGAAAAAAGAAAGAAAGAAAAAGAAATCATCTATCTCTGAAAAATTTTGAGTTATAAATTGTTTTGTTAAAAAATCGATATTACGTAAAAATATAAAAATATTGATCGCTAATCCGTATTTTGTTAAAATGTTTATATGGTTCGAAGGATTAAATGAGCTTTAAAAATATACCGGTTGTTAAGAAATGAGACAGTTACTCGGTCTTACAGGGCGATTCAAAAAAGACGATCGAGAAAAAGAAATTTTGGTCCCTTTTTAAAACGTTTTTTTTAAATATAAAAAAATCCGTATTTTTCAAAAAAAAAATTTGTACTGTAAGCCGTAAGAATCGGTAATAAATGTTTTTTCTCATGGTACAGGCGTATTTTCAATATCTCCAACAGTTGAGCAGCAATGGCTTTACAAAAACCCACGAAATTTTGTCTTTCTGCTTTTTCTTTTGAGGAACGCGGTTCAAGTGGAAAATTACGGTCGCCTGGCTTTTTGAATCGTTTTTTGATTAGACATAGGTGGACGTTTTAATTAATATTTCCGCTAATTAGGGTCACATCGCTTAGCGAGTTATTGCGATGTCGAGATGAATAAATTCCACGCTTAACCAATGGTCAATACGTCGAGGGGAAGAAATTTCACGTCTTCTGGTACTGGTTTCGAGCCGCTGCGACCATTAGAGCCGGAGACAAACCCGTTATAACGTCTTAGTGACACACAGATGCACAAATTTTAATAATATAAGAGAAGGCATATACAGGGACGGGAATATTGCGCATAACTCATACCAGTATTTATGAAAGGTAATTTTCTTCTTCTTAAACCAACGATTTTATAAGTGGAGAAAATTTTTGAGCAAATATCGTTATGAGTTCTGCGCCAAATTCCCATATCTGTATATATTATGTTGCCTTTTATTATTATTTTGTTGTTTAAGATATTAATGTTGTTACAATTATTGTCATTCAATTGTTTGTTTCTGTTGAACATTTCGTTTGAAATATGTATCAACACAATTTAACACTTTTGCATGAAAATATTTTATAGTTACCTTCTATTGCATTTGAAAATAATGCATGCAATCCAAAAAGTATGATTTTATTTGTTTTAAATATTATTTAAATTTACGTATCTAGAGTATAATTTTATTGATTAAATTATTTATAGTAAAAAGGTGAGTTCTGACTAGAACTATCGAAATTATTATCGTTGATCATTTAATAATGTACCATCATTAGCGTTACACATACTTCTATAAATAAAAAAAAATTAATTAAATATAGTGCGCGAATAATTGTGCTCGGAGATAAACGAGAAACCTACGGAATTCAGTAGGTATTTAGTTTTAAAATAAATATAAATTTTTCTCTTTACAGCCAGTTTTAAAATATTTTTATTCTTCTTCTTCTTCCTCTTCTTCAATATATATATATATATATATATGTACATATAATAAAATATATTGTAAAATTTTAAATGTAAAATTTGAAAGCATTTAAACAGTTTTTATGAAAATATTGCACTATGTCTCTTTTTTGCTTGTAAAAAAATTATGTGCATTTATTTTTAGGAGAACATTGTATTTTTCTACTCTATATGCATCTACCTTTTACAGAAAAAAAGAAATTTCTTTGTTACCAGACGTGGCAAACGAAACTTAAATTTTAAGCATAATTTGGTCTGTCGCCCCACGGACTATTATACTTTTGGAGAATAATTAACATCAAATTATTCAAAAAGAGAAAGAGAATCTTGGAAGTTGATTCAGTCAATTAGATTTTGTGTATTCTGCGAAATTTCAATGAAAAAAAAAATCTCATGGAAAAAGAGGACAAATTTGCAACAGGACGTAAAATCAGATATCCCGACTAATCTCAACCTCAAATGGGGCGCTGGAGCAGAATTGTTAACAGTAAACCTAAAGTTCTTCGTTTTTCTTATCGTTATGCTAACTAAATATATTAAACATTAATTACTCTTTAAATAAAATTTAAATAAAAAAAACATAGTTAAAAAATTAAACATTTTTATAAAATCCTAATTTTTTTTATTAATATATATTCTACATACCAGGAGGATAAATATATCGTTCAATAAAAATTTATTTTAAATAGCTTTTAAATTTAAACCATCCATCTTAATTTTTCGAATGCGAAAATAAACAATATCAAACCTACCGGCAATTCAATTAAGCCGCGATTCAAATTTGCATAAAACATCTAAGAAGTACGATGGTCGAAAACTTCGCACGCGCGACTTCGGCGCGTGCCTGACGTACGACGGGAAGATCACTTCGTTTCTCCCGCAGAGCAGGCGCATGTTTATAAACAAGCGACGCTATTCTGCAACTTTTGCGCATGTAGGCAAAATATCTGCCTTTCCATTGGTGCTTTATCCCACCTTTTGCCTACATTCTAAAGTACGCGCGGAATGATCTGTCGCAGTGACGTCACGTGCGCCTGCTCTTGGTAGTCGTGGCTTGCCTCTGTTGTTCAATTCGCCGTCTCTCGGCTGCATACTATTTCGCCGTAAAAAGTGACCTTTTTTTTTTATGTGAAAATAAAGTCTTTTTATCGTTAGTTAAATTATAGTTCATATTAATCTTTTATGAGTTCAATTTATAAATTAAATATGGTTTCAAAAGTTGTTTCATCGTGTATATTTCTGCCGACGACGCAACAGTGAAGATTCAAGATCTCATTTTTTTTCCCCTCTCAAGCCATGTTAGTGCAACTCTACTGTTTTTAAGGAAGCTCATTAATAATTTCTGCAATTAATTTAAGAGACCGTTTTCTTCATCAAATATAACCGAGCTTTAAAAGATTTTGTTTATATCCACATTTTTTGTCATCCAGCATCTGCTTTATTTGATATGTTAATTTCCTATATGTTCATGAAATTTTATCGACTTAAAATTTTCTTATTGTTAACAAGTTATATTAAAACTTATGTTGAATTTATAGTTTCAAATAAAATATAAATTAAAATTAAAACTTCTATGGTCATCATTTATACGCTTTTACATGTTTATTTTTGATCATATTTACTTATTCTAGCTTTCACTTTTCTAGGACCTTTTAATTAACTTTAAATGTTGTTTAGCTGGTGTTTATGTCTAAAGTAGCTCCTCTGCTAATTCACTTAGCCTTGGATCTACTTCACACCAGCTAACAAGAATTTCTCTACTCTTCTTCTCCTTTTTACCCAATTTCTCTCTCTTCTGAAATGTAAGGCTATCTAATTTTTACACAGTGTCATATTCAGGGTTATCAAGTTTTTGACGTGTGATAAGCAGTCATGTCAAAAACCTCGCATTAAAAGTGTCAAAAAATCTATGTTAATACGTATAATTTATGTATTAATAAAAGATAAATATTTGTGTTTATAAATACAATTAACTCCCTCTAATTTGCAAAAACCTTTAATCTGCAATCTGCCATCCATTTTCGGATGTAAAGAATAAATTTACTGTATGAAAATCAGTAGGTTTTTTTTTTTTTTGTTGTTGTTGTTTTGTTTTTTGTTCTTTTATGGAAAATCAGTATTTATATATATTCGTTAATTTAATCATATTTTCACATTTATCTCTTTTCTTCTGAACTGTACATTGCAATGTAAAGGATGTCGGTATTTCTGTTAAGACTAAAAATTTATAAATTTATTTGATACTCTGCAGTTAGATGATTTTATTACAGAACTTTTTTAAATGTTGGAAAAGTCAAAAGAATCTCATTTCAGAATAAGAAATTACATTTTTTCTAAAATGTATAGAGTAAAATAAAGTGTAAACATAAATGTAAAGTATTAAAGCAAATAATAATTACTTCAATATTCGAAATAAATAACCTCGACGATAAAAGGTGCGAGTGGCAGATCTAATTTAGCTCATAGAATAATAATAAAGGAAGAAGGAGCGTACGTGTTTTGGTTTCGATTTGTAAAATCCAGGAATGCCGGGTATAGGGTTGTAACAGTGCTTCCATCTGATTGGTTGGCGACTTGTTGGGCGATATTTTTGATTGGGCAATATTTTTTAATCGTCTCGTCTCTCTGTCAATCAGTCTGCGAAGCAGCACCCACAACAAACAGCGATAAATGCGCTGAGGATGGGTGCCCTACTTCAAAGTTGAGAGGAGCAAAAGTAGCTTTCGCTGGCATTTCACTAGTAAGCATTAGAGTATTGGCGTGCTCCTTCTTCCTTATTATTATTCTATGATTTAGCTTTACATTTGTAAATAAACTAAAACGATGCACTGCTCAGACATCTCATCATTATTTGTGAAAAACTTCACCTCGTTTTCTAAAAAAAAAAAAAAAAAAAAAAAAAAACACAAATCAATTGATTACGGGTTACATACAAACGGAACGATTGCGATTTCGATGGCGTAAATTTTGCAAGTTTTTTGCAAATACAGTCTGCAGCAAAAGTATCCGAGCACTAGCAAAAATTTCTATATAAAATGTACACTTAATGCAGTTTTATTAAATAAATCCTTGTCGAATCCTGTTCTTAGTCAGTCTAAGGACATGATTCAACAAGGATTTATTTAACAAAACAGTGTTAAGTGTGCATTTTTTTTTTTGAGGAATTTTTGCTAGTGCTCGGATACTTTTGCTGCCGACTGTAGTTATACATATGGAACGCTTGCAAACGGCTTTGCTACCGGAAGTGTTTCATTTGTATGTACCCCTACGTCGAGCTGGTTGCGAGAACTTCCGGTTCGTCTGCTGCTAGCTGTAAACCATAGATAGATTGATCATTGAGAGGGGAAAAGTGATACCTTTTTTAATCGGGAGAAGACGGCCATTTTACTCTCTTATGGATGTATTTCCCCGAGTGAATATACACGGGAATACACATAGGTAATTTAGCAAATAAAATTTATGCACTAAAAGGGAATGAAAAACTCCAGATACCCCTTTTTCTTTCTCTCTTTTCGTTTTCTTTTTTTTACTACACTCTAGTATACTCATGTCTGCACAAAACGGTCTTTCTTTCGGCATTTATTATTATACTTCTTTGAGATAAAAATCGTCTGCCTTCATCATGAAAAATAATTTTAATAAATTATAATCTCTTATATTATTAAAATCTGTACGCGTGTGTCTGTGTCTCTGTGTGTCTGTGAGAAACGGCTTGACGCGGTTAAGGCTCCGCCGCTAAAGGTCGCACGGACTTCGAACAGGTACCGTCGGACAGAGAATTTATCGCAGATCTGGGTTATCTAATTTGCTGAACGATGCGACTCTAATTAGCGGAGATATTAATTAAAATGTCTACCATTGTCTAACGAAAAAACGATTCGAAATCGCGGGCGACCGCCATTTTGTTACAGAACAGCCTACCTCGAAAGAAAAAGCAAAGAGAAAAAATTTCGAGGGTTTTTGCAAAGTGATCCTGTTTGAACGGTTCGACATATCGAAAATACACCTGTACCAAAAGAAAGCATTTATTACCGATTCTTACGGTACAATTTTTTTTTTTTTTTTAAATACGGATTTTTTATAT
Organism: Salticus scenicus; assembly: GCA_963930645.1. Taxonomy (NCBI): domain Eukaryota; kingdom Metazoa; phylum Arthropoda; class Arachnida; order Araneae; family Salticidae; genus Salticus; species Salticus scenicus. The sequence continues at coordinate 134,583,891 of OZ005654.1, forward strand.
TTTTAAAAAAAGTTTTAAAAAGGGTCGAAAATTTCGTTTTTTCGCGGTCGTCTTTTTTGAAACGCCCTGTACGACAGGGTAACAATTCCATTTCTTAACAACTGTTATATAAAGAAAGGCCATTTAATCCTCTTTCGAACCATATAAACATTTTTACAAAATACGGATTACCGATCCATATTTTTAGATTTTACGAAACATCGATTTTTTCGCAAAATATTTTATAACTCAAAAGCGTTTAGAGATAAATCATTTCTTTTTTTTTTTTTTTTTTTTTTGTATATACATCTCGCTTTCATAATTTAACTCCCAAAAGATTGAGAGAAAATTTCAAAAACTGAATGAGTTATAAATTTTTTAATTTTCAGTATCGCGGCAGTCTTCGATGAAAAAACCATTGCAAATGCTTTACTTCATTCGGAAATGAAAACCGTAATCAAATAATGTAGATCACCATAGCAACCTGTTCAAAGAGGTTCATTTCTCCACGGAAGCTAAGAAAAAAAAAAAAAAAAAAAAAAAAACAGCGAAGTCACATGTATTGGTTCTGCGATTAAAAATTGCAATATTCTAATGCGCGTATTTCAATTTCTAATTACGATTAATTTATTTTTTATACATCATTGGAAAGATATTTTAAAGTTCTTTTTTTTACTTAAAGTTTTCAACAGATTTACACGTTTTGAGGTGTCCTGAATTAATTTTCTTCTGTATCTCAGCTACTAATTAAAATAATTTCAAAAGTAATACATCAGTAGAAAGCTTTTTTGAATTGGAATCGAACAGTGGAATACAGAAATTTGTACCGCCAGATGGCGATGTAATATTTTCAAATTTAAATATTTCAATTTCTAATTATGATTAAATTATTTTTAATGCATCATTCGAAAGATATTTTAAAGTTCGTTTAAATTATCAAAAATTTTCACCAGATTTATACGTTTTGAGGTCTCCTGAATCATTTTTCTTTTATGGCGCTGTAATATTTTCAAATTTCAATATTTCAATTTCTAATTATGATTAAATTATTTTTAATACATCATTCGAAAGATATTTTAAAGTTCTTTTAAATTATCGAAAGTTTTCACCAGATTTACACGTTTTGAGGTCTCCTGAATTAGTTTTCTTTTGCATCTCAGCTACTAATTAAAATAATTTCATAAGTAAGACATCATTAGAAAGCTTTTTTGAATTGGGATCAAACAGTGGAACACAGAAATTTGTACCACCAGATGGCGCTGTAATATTTTTAAATTTCAATATTTGAATTTCTAATTATGATTCAATTATTTTTAATACATCATTCGAAAGATATTTTAAAGTTCTTTTAAATTATCGAAAGTTTTCACCAGATTTACACGTTTTGAGGTGTCCTGATTACGTTTTCTTTTGCATCTCAGCCAAATAACTTAGATCGTTCAAAATTGGTATACGTAGGTTAATTAAGAGGGCCTGAAAGGGTGGAAAAGAAATAGGCGTGCACCGCGCGCGTATCCCTTAACTTGCGCGCGCAGCGCGCACGCGACTGCGCTGCCGAAGGCAGTGGGGACCCGGTGCGAATTTTTTACCGATCAGAAATGATTTTTTTTTTAGGGGCACGAAGGCTGAGGGAAGGAATACGCGCGCGCAGCGCGTGTATCCCCGAAGTTGTGCGCGCGCAGCGCGCACGGGACTGCGCTGCCGAAGGCAGTGGGGACCCGGTGCGAGTTTTTACCCGATCAGAAATGATTTTTTTTTTAGGGGGCACGAAGGGTCAGGGAAGGAATACGCGCGCGCAGCGCGCACGGTACTGCGCTGCCGAAGGCAGTGGGGACCCGGTGCGAGTTTTTACCCGATCAGAAAAGATTTTTTTTAGGGGGCACGTAGGGTCAGGGAAGGAATACGCGCGCGCAGCGCGTGGGGATCCGGCCCGACTTTTTACCCAATCAGAAATGATTTTTTTTTTAATTTCTTTTCTTAACACTAAAATTTTCTGTTAGTGATTCATTATTTTTAGTGATTCATTTGAAAATACTGACCCGCTAGCGGGCGAAGCCAGCTAGTCTCCTTATATTATTAAAATCTGTACGCGTGTGTGTGTGTGTCTGTCTGTGAGAAACGGCTTGACGCAGCAAAAGCTCGGCCGCTAACAGTCGCAGGGACTTCAAACAGGTACCGATCGACAGAGAATTTATCGCAGATCTGGGTTATCTAATTTGCTAAACGATGCGACACTAATTAGCGGAGATATTAATTAAAATGTCGACCATTGTCTACCGAAAAATGACCCAGAATTCATGATTAAATGCTTAAAAAGCGACATTTTTATGGAAAAAGTAGAAAATAAATTAGAAATATCAGTCGTATCGTTACAAACAAGATACCATTGGAAAGGGCTTTTTTTTCTCAATCCGATGGTTTAAACGGCTTATCGATCGGACAATTAGATTTTTTAAAATTAACTAAATTATAAAAAAATGTTGGCAACGAATCACAAGAATGTTATCTTTGCAGACATCAAGTCTACAGCAGTCTTCAACGGAAACACATCTGGTATTTAATGGAGTCACGTGTTTCGTAGTGCGATTAAAAATTGCAATTTTCTATTTTCTTCAATTTTTCAAATTTTACACATTTTATTTAGTATATATTATTTACACCACAAAACAAACTTGCATTTCAAATTTCATCGATTTTCGTCAATAAACAAAAGATTTACAATTTAATTGCAAATTAAATTTTATCTTTACACGCCGGACATTTTTGCAATATTCTAATACGCGTATTTCAATTTCTAATTACGATTGATTTATTTTTTATACATCATACGAAAGATATTTTAAAGTTCTTTTACATAATTCAAAGTTTTCAACAGATTTACACGTTTTGAGGTCTCCTGAATCAGTGTTCTTTCATGGCGCTGTAATATTTTCAAATTTCAATATTTCAATTTCTAATTATGATTAAATTATTTTTTATACACCATTCGAAAGATATTTTAAAGTTCTTTTAAATTATCGAAAGTTTTCACCAGAATTACACGTTTTGAGGTCTCCCGAGTTTTCTTTTGTATCTCAGATACTAATTATAATAATTTCATAAGTAATGCATCATTAGAAAGCATTTTTGATTTGGAATCGAACAGTGGAATACAGAAATTTCTACCGCCAGATGGCGCTGTAATTTTTTCAAATTTCAATATTTCAATTTCTAATTATAATTAAATTATTTTTAATGCATCACTCGAAAGATATTTTAAAGTTCTTTTAAATTATCGAAAGTTTTCACGAGATTTACACGTTTTGAGGTGTCCTGAATCAGTTTTCTCTTATGGTGCTGTATTATTTTCAAATTTCAATATTTCAATTTCTAATTATGATTAAATTTTTTTTAATACATCATTCGAAAGATATGTTAAAGTCCTTTTATATTATCGAAAGTTTTCACCAGATTTACACGTTTTGAGGTGTCCTGAATTAGTTTTCTTTGTATCTCAGCTACTAATTAAAATAATTTCATAAGTAATACATCATTAGAAAGCGTTTTTGAATTGGAATGGAACAGTGGAATACAGAAATTTCTACTGACAGATGGCGCTGTAATATTTTCAAATTTCAATATTTCAATTTCTAATTATGATTAAATTATTTTTAATACATCATTCGAAAGATATTTTAAAGTTCTTTTAAATTATCGAAGGTTTTCACCTGATTTACACGTTTTGAGGAGTCCTGAATCAGTTTTCTTTTATGGCGCTGTAATATTTTCAAATTTCAATATTTCAATTTCTAATTATGATTAAATTTTTTTTAATACATCATTCGAAAGATATTTTAAAGTTCTTTTATATTATCGAAAGTTTTCACCAGATTTGTCCTGAATTAGTTTTCTTTGTATCTCAGCTACTAATTAAAATAATTTCATAAGTAATACATCATTAGAAAGCTTTTTTTAATTGGAATCAAACAGTGGAATACAGATATTTGTACCGCCAGATGGCGCTGTAATATTTTCAATATTTCAATTTCTAATTATGATTCAATTATTTTTAATACATCATTCGAAAGATATTTTAAAGTTCTTTTAAATTATCGAAAGTTTTCTCCAGATTTACACGTTTTGATGTGTCCTGCATTAGTTTTCTTTTGTATCTCAGCTACTAATTAAAATAATTTCATAAGTAAGACATCATTAGAAAGCTTTTTTGAATTGGAATCAAACAGTGGATTACAGATATTTGTACCGCCAGATGGCGCTGTGATATTTTCAAATTTCAATATTTCAAATTCTAATTATGATTCAATTATTTTTAAACATCATCCGAAAGATATTTTAAAGTTCTTTTAAATTATGGAAAGTTTTCACCAGATTTACACGTTTTGAGGTGTCCTGATTACGTTTTCTTTTGCATCTCAGCCAAATGAGTTAGATCGTTCAAAATTGGTATACGTAGGTTAATTAAGAGGGCCTGAAAGGGTGGAGAAGAAATAGGCGTGCACCGCGCGCGTAGCCCTTAACTTGTGCGCGCGCAGCGCGCACGCGACTGCGCTGCTGAAGGCAGTGGGGACCCGGTACGAGTTTTTTCCCGATCAGAAATGATTTTTTTTTAGGGGGCACGAAGGCTCAGGGAAGGAATACGCGCGCGCAGCGCGTGTATCCCTGAAGTTGTGCGCGCGCACGGGACTGCGCTGCCGAAAGCAGTGGGGAACCGGTGCGAGTTTTTACCCGATCAGAAATGATTTTTTTTAGGGGGCACGAAGGGTCAGGGAAGGAATACGCGCGCGCTGCGCGTGTATCCCTTCAGTTGTGCGCGTGCAGCGCACATGGTACTGCGCTGCCGAAGGCAGTGGGGACCCGGTGCGAGTTCTTACCCGATCAGAAATGATTTTTTTTAGGGGGCACGAAGGGCCGGGGAAGGAATACGCGCGCGCTGCGCGTGTATCCCTTCAGTTGTGCGCGTGCAGCGCACATGGTACTGCGCTGCCGAAGGCAGTGGGGACCCGGTGCGAGTTCTTACCCGATCAGAAATGATTTTTTTTAGGGGGCAAGTAGGGTCAGGGAAGGAATACGCGCGCGCAGCGCTTGGGGACCCGGCCCGACTTTTTACCCAATCAGAAATGATTTTTTTTTTAATTTCTTTTCTTAACACTAAAAGTTTCTGTTAGTGATTCATTAGTTTTAGTGATTCATTTGAAAATACTGACCCGCTAGCGGGCGAAGCTAGCTAGTTTAATAAATTATTTGTATTACGTAAATTTGTATAGGTTATATATGGAAGAAAGTCTTGTGGTGGTCACAACATACTAGTTATATATTAAAACTTTCACGGCTGCTAGCTACATTTAAAAGAATTTTGAGAATTCCATATAACTTACTAATATAAAAGCTTAAAATTTTTTTTAATTTAAAAAAAGTATTCCATTAAATATGAAAACAGTATTTATCTCGTAATAATAACAAAGCAACTGATTATAAAAATTATATTTTTCATAAATTACTTGAATATAACTCATTTATGGAACCTACCCCATTTCTTTTCATACACTGCTCGACATTGAAAATGCAACACCAAGAAGGAATGAAATTTGTTGGGTACATACATTATAGTAGGAAGAACAATTGATTAAAATTTCAGGAAATTTGGAGTAATATGTACTGAGAAAACAGTACATAAAGCAGCGACCTCTGGAAGAAATAACAGCACATATCTGCCTAGGCATTGAATCGAACAGCGATTGGATGACATGTACTTGTAGAGCACTTCATGTCTTTTAACACGATGCCACAATTCATCGATCGAAGTAACTGGTGAGTGGTGGGGGAGGGGCGAGTCTCTTTTCAACGAATAAACAGTTATTTTCATTGGTGCGAGATCAGGAGAACGCACTGGCCAGATAAACAGTCGAACACATTCGGCATCAATGAAGGTCCAGACAATATGGACAACTTGCGGTCGTGCATTGTCCTGCTTAAATGTTGCGCTTCAGAGGCCTTGAACATAGGGCAGAGTTATGGGACTTAACTCGTCAGAAATGTAATGGCTGGTATTCAGAGTGGCGGGAATGAAAACAAGAGGTGACCGGGACGTGTATCCAATGGTACAACATACCATCATCCAGGTGGTGACTCAGTATGCGACTACCAAAATTCTGATTACCCCCAAAACTGCATCACTGATATGGGCGCCATTAATGTGTGATCAACGATGAACCTGGACGCAAGGATGGTGTGAAGTCACTTTTCAGACAAATCACAATCCTGTTTACAGCATCAAGATTGCCTTATCCGTATTTAACGGCATTATGAATAATACACATTGCCAGCTGGGATTCGACATCATTATACTGTCCATTATTTGCAACGATGTTATGGGTTCTTATTGGATACACGTCTCGATTACTTCTTGTTCGTATTCCTGGCACTCTGAACATCATTAAATTTCTGATGAGTTAAGGCCCGCCCCTCTGCTCTGCATTCGAGGCCTCCGTAGCGCAAAATTTAAGCAAGATAATGCACGACCGCAAGTTGTTTGTATTGTCCGGACCTTCTTTGATACAGAATGTGTTCGACTGTTGCTCTGCACAGCGCGTTCTCCTGATCTCGCACCAATGAAAATGAACTGTTTAATCATTGAAAAGCGACTGCCCCCCACCACTCACCAGTAACTTCGATCGATGAATTGTGGCATCGTGTTGAAGCTTCATGAAGTGCTCTACCCGTACATGTCATCCAATCGCTGTTCGATTCAATGCCTAGGCAGATATGTGCTGTTATTGCTCACAGAGGTCGCTGCTTTATGTACTGTTTTCTCAGTACATATTACTCCAAATTTCCTGAAATTTTAATCAATTTTTCTTCCTACTATAATGTATGCGTCCAACAAATTTCATTCCGTTATTATCATTCCTTCTTGATGTTGCATTTTCAATGTCGAGCAGTGTATATTTATTAGAACACTTAAAAGCCGCGCAATATTTCGGCATTTTCAAAATTCATTACCTTCTATTCTATTACTGTTTTCGAGTTTAACTCTCTAAAGCACTTTTTCGGCATCAAAAATCTTTGCTCGTTAACATGGGTACAGCGTGTAGAATAAACAGTGTGGAAAGCGGCGAATAAAATTGTACTAAAAAAATTAAGCCTGTCACCAGATGTCATTGTAATCGAAGCTAGTGTCACGACAACAAAACCGAGACTGCCTATTGGTTAATTATATGCTTAGATCACGTGATTAAACTGACGAAACTGGGAAAAGCCAATCAAGTCTTCGATTTGAGCAATAGCTTCGATCACAGCGACAGCTGGGTAAGCTTAATTTTTGTAGCATCATTTTAACATCACGGTTATAGGCGATTGCCACACTGTTTATTCTAGACGCTGTAACATGGGGATGATAGATCTATATAAATTACTATATCTATGCTATAAACAACGGTTATGATTATTCACGTTCGTTCTCAACCGGAAGCGGAAGCTCAAAGGACCAGAAGCGTCTGCTAGCAAAAATAGGCTCCAGTCACAAATACCGTGATAATCAAGTTCTAGTCACCTTATTATTACCCTTGTTTTCCAATATTTACTTTTTTATTACCCCCATTGAATCCGCATTCCACGTTTCCTTACATTCCAATTTTCACATAACTGCAATTACACTGAATTTTTCGACATTAGTGTACACTGGTTCTCATAATTATAAGGACACCCGTTTTTCTATATTAACTAACACTGAACATTATTATTTAAACAAATATATTTTTTATTAATTTGAATTTCATTAATAGACTATATATAAAAAGTTTTATCGTTTTTCTATCCTAAAAAACTTTAAATACGGTCAAAAAGACGATTTTTCAGGTGTTCACAATTATAAGGACAGCTCGAATCTTAGTAATTTTTTTCAGTTATTCTTTAAGTTAATATTTTATAGGGTCTCATTTTAGGGTGAAACAGTCAGACATTCTCTCTGGTATATATATATATATATATATATACATACATTTCTTTTTAATATTCAGTTTCAATACCATTTCATATAGCATATATGATATTCTTAATACATTTAAACCATTTAAAATTGCTTTCCACTTGCACGCACTTTTCTAATATGATAAGTTAAGATTTTTTCAACTTTTAGGCCACGGGAGAGGCAATAATACAGAAGTTTCTTTCTTCAAACTATTTCCTATTGCTCTTGAAGTAGAGCAAAAATGTAAGTCTTGTTGAAAAAAATATTATTACCCCCCAAAATCTAACAAAAATCTGAGAATTCCACGTTTAAAATTTTCGGATATTCTCTTGATGTTCATAATAATAGAAAAAAATACTAAATTCATTCTGCCTTCAGTAGTAACAGCTCCCCAGAGCACCATAGATCCACCTTTAAAATGCCCGATACATATCTGCCTTTAAGAAATCTTCTCTGTCTTTCGCTATCTTCAGATCGTGCCAGTAACTGTTAAATACATTTGGTTAATCAAGAATAAAACGTTTTTCATCCAAAAATGCAACATTTTACTATTTACTATTGTTTTTATTCAACTTTAACACAGACGTTCTTTCCCCCACTAAATACTTATTGATTATTACAGGTTTTTTATTTATTTTAGCATATTATTAATTATTTTAAACATGCATAAATGTGGACCCTAACCTTTCGTTAAAAATTACGAGCAAATTCAGCAGCAGTCACTATGAGTAGAACAGTAAGAGGAATTACGAGTTTTCGATCATTGTAAAACAACTCTGATTTTGTATCTGATCTCTTTCCTATGGAACCAGCAGTTCAACGTTTGATCACATTTCCTTCAGCAATTTTAGATCTTTAAATGTCATTAGAAATTCGGTGGATTGAAATTATCCTTCCACTTAAAAAACACATTTATCATACTTCACTACATGAACGTTCTTTTTTTCGAGGAATTATTAGTAATGTCCGTCCAAGAAAAATTGAAGGCTTATATATATGAATTAATCTAGCCCAGTATTTAACAAATTCGCATGATAAAACGAAAAAGTCTTGATTGTCCCTATAATTATGAACATCTAAAAACGTGGAGAAAAAAATATTTTTCATTATTTTTTATTAATTTTGTTTCATATTAAAAAAAATTATAGCAGTTTTGGTTTTTAGAATACAGATATATTAAGTGCACAATTATTTTTACATTAGTTATTTTAAAAAAAGAAGTGTCCTTATAAATATGAGAAGGAGTGTACTTTCTGTTCCACGACTAAATTATTACCTGGAAAAGATTTTGAAATTGATTACCTAACTCATCTTAAAAGTATTTACCACCAGAGTTCGCAGAGCGTCATACCCTAGAATGGTGAATTCAACTTTTAGCTGTTTAATTTACACGAAACGCAACTTTGCAGCTGCATAAGTATTCTTGAATTGGTGCTTGTGGACAGTACAACAATCATCCAATCAATCAATTAAATGAAAACAAACAATCGGAAAATAAATTTCTTGTGGAAAGAAATAGCAGTGTCGGTGTGTCTGTGTTTTAAAATTTATATTTTTTGAAAAATGTGTAACAAGATTTTTTTTTTTTTTTTATTTTATTTATTTATTTATTATTATTATTATAATCCAATAAAAGAGATTTAAATCTTTGATATTTGTATCATAATTTCAATTTTAGAAAATAATTTTTTCCGCTGCTAAAATAAAAATGCTTAGGATTAAATTATTGTTACATCAATAATCAAACATTTCCTAATGTTTGATGGAATCAACAATTTTAATTTTATAAAATAATTTTTTCTACTGCTTAGTTAAAAATTCTTAGAATCAAATTATTGTTATATTAATAATCAAATATTTTCTAAAATTTAGCGGAATTAAATTACATTGCATAACAGAAATTCCATAGTTAATAAATGTATACTATACAAAAGAAATAAATGAAAAGAAATAACATTCATTCTATTTATAATGAATGACAAATCTAATCTAAAAAATATATATAATTTTAGTTTTCAAAAATTTATATGATGATTTCAATTTTAGTCAATGAATGGTGATAACACCGTCCTGCCAAATAGCCAGCAAAGAATAGTGAGGCTTAACTGGCTTTAAATTTTTCCAAATATACTTCTAAATATGAGCTTTTAAGCATAGGTTGACACATGAAAAGTTGATATTTTTTTCAGTTTCTTTAAGAAAATGTGCATTTAAAAGTCAAAATCTCAAATTTTTGCTTTGAAAATCCAATCAGAGTTTGACCAATCAGATAGCCTCTTACATCACTGTTGTATCATTTTGCCAAAATTTAATCTTAACTGCTCCACGTTAGAGAAATATATAGATATTGATGCTAGACTATGCAACTATACATTTTTTTTTTTTTTTTTTTTTTTAACTCTTCTTTGAATATATCTTTAAATAAGAGAGGTTATGGTTAATTCAAAAAGTAAATTTTATGCTTAGTATTGATTTTAAAGAATATATTTTTATCTTTAAATAAAATTATAATTATAGATAATCAAATAATGAAGATTGCAGAATACTGGCTTGGAAAATGGCTCTACCTCTCTACAGCTGTTTGAAGAATGATGCTAAGAACAGTTCTAGTTAGAGATAGATACTTTATTTTAAATATTTTTTTATGTGCTTATCCAAACCGTGAATCTGTTTGCTGCATATTCTGACATTTTTTAAAATTTATTTTCTACTTTTTAAATTAAATTAACCATAAATCATGTTTTAAAATTTTAATCCTTATATTTATTGGAATTTATCTCAGATTTATTTTGTATGAAATTGTAATTTATTTGAATGGTTCATCACTTATTGTTTTTTCTTCTTCTTTTTTAGGTTTATCAAAATTGAGAAATTATAAACAAAATGACTCAAATCAGTGTTTTTCTGTATTTCAAGAACCTGAACTAAGTGCACCATTTTCCGTTCAAGAGCAAATATATTCCAATGATTTTAACTCAAATGCATTTACAAACCCTAAAAATTTTCCATCAAAATTCAAATGTTCTCATTGTTCTAAAGAGTATCCATCCTTTTTACAACTTAAAAGACACATAAAAGTTCATTCTGTTTTGAAATCTCATGTTTGTGATGTATGTTCTAAAGCTTTTATTCAATCCATAGATCTTATTAGACATAAAAGAATTCATACTGGAGAAAGACCTTATAAATGTAAATTATGTGATTACTCTGCCGTGCAAGAAAGTCACTTAATGAGACATTTACAAAGACGGCATCATCATATATAAATTTCTTTTCTTTTTTTTTCTTGTAATGTATGAAAAATGGTGTGCATTATGTTTTGGTATTTTTATAATCTTATCACACAGAAAAATGTGTTATGTACTAGTCTTTTGAAATTTTGTGCTAAATATTGCATTTTGAGGTTATTAAAAAAATCCTAGAAAAAATTATTGCTCAAGACTTCGTGTGAGAGAACACCAATAGCAAAATACTAAGTTAATGTATACGAAAATTTACCCCTTTATTACATAATACATTTTGTTTTCACATTCAGAATTTCATGAATGCTAAATCATTCCTTGTTTTTCAAAAATTGATTTTTAATACAGTTCCTGTCGCTTATTAAAATCATATTCATTCTCAGCCAGTGATTTTATTAAGCAGCTGATTTTTATATCCAGCGAACGTTCCTGCACTTAAGGAAAAGGTATTAAACTTCCTTGAATTTGGAAAGAAACTTCAAAGGTAACAAATAATGGAATTAGTAAACAATATTAATTTTTGATAGATCATTAATTAGTTGTTCCTTCAATATAAGTAAATTAAACGCATTCCAAGTTCCCATACGCTTTCCTTTGAGGAAAATCATCACCACTTTACCAAAAGTTCATGTGGTGTTCTTACAAATTAAAAACCTTTCCGTGTCAGCTTCATAAGTTATAGTAAATTCAAAATAAGAACTAGAAAAAACTACTCAGCATGAAAATTACTTCTGACACCATATCAGCATCTTCTTATGTAAAATGTCCTCCTGAATCCAAATACGACACCCATTTTGCCCTATCCTATCACCCACTATTTTTTAGGAACAGCCCCATATTTTTATCATTTTTCGGTGATTTTATGGCTATAAATTTGATTTTTAGGAGGGGGGATGATTATTTTAACTGTTAAATATCTTCTGAGGGGCTACAGAGTTGGAAAATTCTAAAATATAGACATTTGCCACAAGGGATTTTTTTTTTTTTTTTTTTTTTTTGGGGGGGGGGGGGGGGGGGAGGTATTTTCCACTGAAATTATGTATTACATATCTTATATTTTATTTAATCTGTTATTGTTATTTTTTAAACTTTATACTTTTTTGTGTTTAGGTATTAAATTAATTCTTTTTCATTCTTCAAATCAAATTCATGGTCATAAAAATATCAAGCAGGGAAAAAAATTGAAAGAGGGGGTGGTATTTCTAGAAAACGTTGGGTGACTGGGCAAAATGGGAGTCATATTCGGATTCTGGAGATCACTTTACATAAGAATCAGCAAGAATGGTATCAGAACTCATATTTTTATTTTATTTTATTTTATTTTTTTTTTTTGCAGAGCAGTGTAATTAGAAATTTTAAAAAATATATATACCATTTCAAATGAAATTTGTAACTTTTTACTGCGCTTTGAAGAATACATTCCTTGAAATTGTTACGGAGATAAGTTATGGGACGTGTTTTAATTTGTAACTGTGCTGCAAGTATAAAATCTTCAACAGTGAGTGATAATAGAGGATTTGTTGTACTTATTTTTTTTCTACTTCAAAATAATAATAATAATAAATATAAATAATTTTTTTTTTGTGTGTGTGTGTGCATAAGTGATAGTTTTGGCTACTGAGCAGATATTTTTAAGTTAATTAACTGGTGATGCTGATTTTATAAGGTGGCGGCTTTAAAAGTAATTTTTATTGAATTGATTGGTCCTGGCAATTTGATCAGATTAAGTGGCTGATTTTATTAACCAGTGAATTTATTAAGCGGCGGTTACTATATTTTATTTTGAAACTGTAAAATGCAAAATGCAAAACTTCTTTAAGTAAAATTTTATATTTTTCTACTTCAAAATAAATGAAAAGAAAAATTAAAAATAATTTTTTGGGGAAATAAAAGAAGGGGGGGGGGAGGTTATATATAAGGCAAATTTTATAAATATGAAAACAGAATTTAAAGCTTAACAGGACTCAAAATTAACGGTGGTTCATTGTTCCAGGATCACAGCTACTGTAGCTTTTGAAATGTTGTGATATTTTTTTGCTATGTAGAATGTACATTCCCTGAACAGAAACTCCTCTATTTTTGAGCATTTTTCTGCTTGTTATTAAATTTTTCAATGTTTTTTTTTTTTTTTTTTAATTATTAAAGATTTCTGTTTGGATGAACTTTTTTTTTTCTGTTGTGAATACAACATTTTTAATCTGTTTCAGTATTGGTGTGTGTATGTATACCTGTTCATTAAAGTGTGAGTATTGTGGATTAATTCATATTTCTTTTCACTATTCCCAGATATATTTCTTTTGAATCTTATGGATAAATTTGACATTTTATCATATATTTTTTTGTATTTTACAATTTTGTGATATTATAATATATATACATGTGCTGGACAAAATAATAGAAAACACTTTTTTTTTCGTTTTGTCGAATATCTTGAAAAAAAAAATTAATGTGTTGTTTTTTAATTATGGGAATAAGAAAAACAAGTCTTTTGTAACATATTTTTCAGCGAAGATTTTGTCACAAAGGCCCTTAGGAGGCAAACAACAAATACAATAAAATAGAAAATATTTGTGGTTATCCTGTATTTGGAAAATGAACAATTCATCTGCAAATTTTAGTTATGTTATAAATGTTTTATTTTATGTGTGTAGAGTTTTGTGAGAATAAGCTCCAACATTTAGAGTTATAAAAACTTTAATAAAAAATGCAAATATTTTTCACAAGATTTTACTTTACTAAAGGTTTTTCTCCAAATTTCACGAAACTTACAGAAAACATGACAACATATTTCTAAGTCATCATACTATAGTTTAAAACAAATACATTTAATGTTCAAAGAGATATGAACAGTTGTAGTAAATAATTTATTACTGCACACGTGCACACTGTAGCAAAAAAAAAAACTTTGACATAGTTCAATCCTCAACAATTTCAACTAGAGTACCTTATAAAAAAAATTCAGTTGAACATCATAAAAATTCATAGAGATATTGATGATTAAAGGAGCTGTTTCCTAAAAGTTTTTTACAATAAGGGGGGTCGTTCCCAAATGAAAATTTGTATCAGAAAAAACTACATTACACAATGAAACTTAATAGAATATTTGTGATTCATTTTTCTTTCTTTTAGAGGTATGTACTACATACTTATAGGAAAAAAGAAATGTTTTTTTTCTTTTGTTTTCCTTATTCATAGAATTCAAGAACATTAAGTATTTTCAAAGATATTCAACAAAATGTAAAAAAAAAAAAAAAAGTGCTTCCATTATTTTGTCCAACACCTGTATATATAAAGTAGTTAATTAAATATCTTGTATCTATATTAAATGAATGCACTATTTCATTCATCAGAATTTGGAGAGGAAATTATAAGATGTGCAAAGTTATATCTTTCATTATTATCCTTTAACTTTTGTTTTCAAATGAGGGAACTCTTTCAAATGGTAACTTCCGATTAGATTGAAAAAAAAAAAAAAAGAAGACAGAAATTTGCTTTTATTGTTCTTAATTCATTGGTAATATGTTAGCTACTGAGTTACAGAAAATCCACAAGGGGAAAGAAAAAAAAAAATGTTTAAGCTTTAAATGCTAAATACAAAAAGTAGCCAAAGTATCTTTCATGCCAAACACGTTTCCGAACTGGATTTTTTTTAAAATTTAGCTATTTACCTTAATCGTGCTAAAATTGTCAATGTAAAATCTGATTCCACTTTGCTGTCTACAGCCTGGAAAAATTTGTTTAATTGAATTAAATAATTTCCTTCATTATGTTTATAACATAATAGTTATAATAAAATAATTCTAATTAAAAAAAAATATATATATATAAATTTTATTAAATTTACTTATTAGTATAATATTAATTAAATAAAAAAAAAAATTAATTGATTATTCCTTCCTTCCCTCTTTTTTTTTTTCTTCTTTTTTTGTGTGTGTGTATGTGTGTGTGTTCCTCTTTGATTGGTCCTGCATGATGCTTCCTATTGGTTATTTGTGTTGCTCCTTCCCCCTCTGGATTTTGCCCTGCTTTCAGTCTTGCTTTTGCCTCCAAGGCAGTAGCACATGTTTTTTTTTGCACCTGATTAAGAAAGGCTACGTCCTTTCAAAACCGGTTGTGCTGGCTTAAAATTTATGGTGTGTAAAGAAGTTTTAAAATCTATATACAACATTGGCTCACATTCGTTTATACCAAAGAATTATTAAGCCGCATTGAATCTTGAGATGTGACTACATGTCTTTGTACCATATCAATAATTTTCATTTATTTTATGCAACCTTAATATTGCCAGATTGATATATGAAAAGGAAAATTGAATTTCAGATTTATTTTTACATTACAATTAATTTATTTTGAATTGCCATTTACATAAGTTTGCAGATGATAAAAATAAAATGAAATCATATTACAATATTTAATTAATTCAAATTAACATTGAAATAAATAAAAACAGATTTCCTTAATAACTGCAAATGGAAACTGCAACCACAGAATTGCCAAATAGGACACTCATTTGGAGACATTGCAGTCACAAATTCATTTTTACTTTTATTTTATAGCTTTTTTGCAATTCAGCATCTAAAATTTCTGGAAAATACTATTCTTGATAAAATCTTATGCCAATAATTTTTTCACTGCATTGAATATAGTTTCACATTTGTCAAAGCTCAAGGCAAGGAGATTACAATTTTATGCAAGTTTTGTACTTTTAAATTCATCTTATTACAATACAAACCTAATTTTCTCAAAACTAACACCATTGCTACAAAAAATATTGAAATAATAATAATAATTCTTGGTTTGGAGAAATGAATAAAATAATGAAAGTAGGATGATTTAAGAGAAAAATGTGACATCACAATTGCAATAATATATTGAGAAAAAATAAATTTTACCCATGATTTGAAGTAAATAAAACGAGAAAAATTGTTTAAAAGAATAGATATAATGCTAGGTAAAGACTGCCACTTGGCAATTTCACAGTTTTTCTTTATTGGCTACTGCTATAAACTGCCAAATTATAGTCAAAACATGCTAATAGAGAAAAAAATTAATATTTGAAAATATAGAGGCACTAGATTGGGGAAGGCCTACTAGTATTTCGATAGAAGCATTAAAAAAATAATATAATTTTAAGTGCATCCTTATACAAAAAGTTAAATTGCCATAAAGAGTAAAAACGTGGAAATAGTAATCTGATGGAAGTCAAAAAATTTTGAAAAAAGAAAAAAAAAAATCTGGAGTGACTCCACTCGACTTTCCGAACATTGAGTATCTAACAGTTTTGTAGATAAAATAAAGAAAGAGGAGTTGCTAAACAAACAAAAGAGAGAAAACTATAACAGAGTGTTTGAGTTTCTTTCTCCATATATCACACGAGGTTTTATTTAACGCTACTGAACTTTGAGCCCTTAGATCATAATGATAAAGAATTTTTCGTTGTGTCCCTGTAAAAATTTATAAATGCTAGATTCACCAAAAGGCTTATAGTTAGTGCAACAGTGATTTATAATATTCATACAAATTTTCAGCTCAATTGAATAAGGCGTTTAGATGCTATCGCTGGTCTCATAGGCCATAAAGATAAAGAATTTTTCTTTGTGTCCCTGTAAAAAAAACTGTAAGTGCTAGATTCACCAAAATCTATACAGATTGCGTATCTGTGACCTATAATATGTGTATAAAGTTTTTGCTCAATTGAATAAGGCGTTTAGATGCTATCGCACTTTTAAGATTTTGGTCCCTTGGCCATAATGATAAAGAATTTTTCTTTGTGTCCCTGTAAAAAAACTATAAGCGCTAGATTCACCAAAATCTATAGGGTTCGTACTATGGTGACTTACAATATACGTACCAACTTTCAGCTTATTCGAACAAAGCGTTTAGACGCTAGCGTGTTCACTCACAGACATACACACATACATACACACATACATACATACATACACACACACATACATATATCATCGTAAAAATTGTGAAAACGGACTCGTTGAACCTCGAAACGTATAGAAACATCAAAATCTCGAATCCGGATTTTTGACATGATTACAATACTTTCCTCACTATAGTGTTCGGAAAGTAAAAAGAAACTAGTCTGTAACAATAGTGCATAGTGTTTCCAGGACCAAAGGAGGAAAAAAAAAAAAAAAAAAAAGAACAAATTTTAAGTATCTAAAGAAATTATGCATGAAAGTAATTATGGTGTGTTTTTCTTTTCTTTTCATTTATTTAAGAGGTAAAAAAAAAAGTTATGATTAAATGTATCTCTTGTATGGAAATCAAAAGTTTGAGATAAAAATAAATAAATATTAGCTCTTTAAAATAGAGAATATGATGTAAGGACTAGATTTGAAATTCAACTAAATTTCTTTTAATTTAATTTTTGTTATACATAAGGGCTTAACTTATTAAACTGCTTATGTTTTATGTATATATCTGTAGAAAATGTACTCTGAAAGAAAGGGATATGATCATGTAGCTAAAACTTTCATTGTTGTGTGTAACCAGAAATTTGAATAGAAATGCATATTTTATCAAAGAGATAATTTTGTATTTTGTGCAAATTACCGATGTAGTCTTATTTTTCAACATTTTCTAATAATTTCCAAAACCTTGAATGTGGCATCTTAAATCTAAAAGTCAACTTTTAGATGAGGATTCTTTTTTAATTAAAAATCATTTTCTATATAAATTGTATCTTTTTACATTAAAAATTTATATATTTGCTTTTACTTTATTAGATTATTTCTGTAATATAAATTCTTTTTGAAAATTAAATATTTTTATATATATATATATATTAATTATGTTTAATATGTGAAACTAAATATTAAAAAGCTTGTTGCTACATACAGTCGATAACAAAAGTGTCTGAACACTAGCAAAAATTCCTATGTAAAAAAAGTACACTTCATACGGTTTTGTTAAATAAATCCTTATCAAATCATGTTCTTAGACTGACTAAAAACAGGATTCGACAAGGATTTATTTAACAAAATCATATGAAGTGTACGTTTTTTACATAGGAATTTTTGCTAGTGTTCAGACACTTCTGTTACCGACTGTACAATGTCATAGTATTTCTTTTTTATACTTTTATTTGATAAATAATTTTACAGTTTATGCAAACATCATCTGAAGTTAAATAAACGATAAAATTGAAAATAAATCATTTTTTATTAAGATAATTTATACTGCTTTTGTATTTTTACAGAATATTTTAATGATCCCAACAAATTTTGTAATCGGGAAGAAAATGGATTTGAAGACTCCAGCTTTAGTGATAGTGCAGAAAATTCTAAGTCAAGCCATTCTACTAAACAACGACGGTGTTCTTTTCGCTTCAAAATATTTTCATGTGCTGCTTTTTCTAGACACTTGTGTTCTCACACTGGTGAAAAACCTCACATTTGTGCCATATGCTCTAAAGCTTTTTCACAGAAATGCAATTTACTTAGACATTGGAAAATTCATACTCGCCATAAACCTTATAAATGTAACATTTGTGATTTTAGTACAATGCAAGAAGTCAGTTTACAGAGCCATTTTATGTTAAAACACAAATTTATAAATTAATATTATTTAATAAAGTAAATATTAGGTAATGTATTAGACAGCACAAAATTGCTTTAAAAAGGGAAGGATGTAAAAAAAAAAAAAAAAAAAAAAAAAAAAAAATGCACACAATCCAAACTTTTTTTTGCCAAATAAGCTCATGTGGCCCAGGCTTACTCTCTGAATTTCATAGTGGGCCTGAAATTCATTTTTTAAAGGTATTTTTGACACTATTTTTTCTTTGTTATGGACTCTCATAGCCTTTTTCCTATTATTGTAATTATGTTACTAATCAAGGTTATAAAAAGTATTTAAAATAAGTGTTAGAACTATTTATTCCATTGATTACAAAATAGAAATTATAGGAATATCAAAATTATAATATATAAGTGCATCTTAAAGATTTGTAGTTGTCATTGTACAGTTAAAGCTATGGATGCAGCTGTATTTTTCAAACCTTTAAAAAACAATAGAAATTCATTAATTGTAATCGATTTAGCCCTATAATTATTTGTGAAAGATTTTATTTTAAAGTTATTTGATATAATTATATAAAAACTGTATATATATAGCACAATTTTCTTTAAATAATGGTAAAGTAAAAAAAAAAAAAAAACAAGATCTGAAAAAGAAATTTAGTAAATATCAAGGCAGTAGTTGGAAATAATTGATAACTCAAAAAAAATTTAAAAACTCAAATTCATCAGATGTGAATAATATATATGTATGCAAAAATTTCAGCTCATTCAAATGATAGGAAGAAAGTTAAAATTTGAAAAAGAAATTTATTGAACTGGAGTTGGGAACCCAGGTCATTCTTTCTAAGTCCGTTACTGCTTGATAATGTGTTGTCATCATAATTATACATGTATGCAAAATTTTAGCTCAATTGGATGACAGGAAAAGGGTGAAAATTCAATTCTTAGATTGATTTGTAGCACACATATGAATAAACAACATACGTTAAATAAAAGTGTGTAAAAAATAGACCTCTTTTATGATAATGAGCTTACCTTACTGTTAATTATTAAGGCACCTCTCTTATAATTTCCTCACCTTCGATCATTAAATTTCACGTAACTCTATGAAAAAATTTGTTTATAAAATTATTCAACACCTAATGTATTTTTTAAAATTTCGTTTTCATATTCGGAAAATTCCCAAACATTAAAGTAACCCTTTGCACTCGAGAGGTGACTCTCAGTCACCATTCAATTTGATGTGGAAACTCAAGAGGTGACCAAGGCTCACCATTCGCTTTGGCGTGATACTTCGAATGATAATGGTATTTATTTAAGTTTAGTTTGGGCACTATCGCTTCATTAGCATAATCAACAATACATGCGTATAAAAAAAAAAAAAATACAATTTTAAATCATTTCTGGACAAGCACCACAATAACCTGTATCATACTTTTTGGGACCGCCTATTTTTATCTTTTCTATTATACTTATTCTAATCAAAATACTTGTATCCAAAGTACATTGATTGTACAAAAATGAATATTGCATATATTCTTAAAAAATAAAATACCACATAAATTACAAAGGAAAAACCCACTGATGGAGATAGATTTTTAAATTAAGAGAATCCACATCAGAGGTCATGAAAGCGTTATGGCAAAGGGTTAATTCCCAATCATTAAATTACTCATTTTTGAAAAAAATGTTTAATTTTATACTTTCTTCTGTCTATATAAGAAGAAAGTATTGGATTCGTAAAAATTTTCAAACTCCAGTTTTTGATGGATTTACACATTTTGAGATGTCCTGAACACAATTTGACTGTTTCTAGAAAATGTCTGTCAGTCTGTGTGTGTGTATCACAAAATTTGTGGGCATTGCATATCAGGAACCAAAAAATGAAATTTAATGAAACTTAGTATTTAGTTGAACCCTGACCTAAACTGGTGTTGATTACATTTAGGGATCAATTGCTCAACAGGTTTTGCTGTGATTCCATTTTTTCTAAACTTTCAACATAGCAGTATAGGACAGAATTTTGTATAAATGTACATAATGGGAGTAATTTTTAATGCATGATTGTAAAATTAATATAAACTATTGATAATAGTAGTACTAAAAAAAATGTGTGTGGATGTAGGAGTATCCCTCTCCCCTCTGGGGTGAAGTACACCCCCTGAAGGATGTAAATTTCCAATATCAGTATCTTTCGAAAGAACTCGTCAATACATTTAAAACGAATAGTTGAACCATAGTTCTGTAATGATTTAAAACAAAGTTATAATTTTTTTTTTTTTTTCCTTTGTTGGCACAAAATTGACTTTCTTTCAGCATTTAGTGTTATACATCTCTGAGATAAAAATCATCTACATTTATTATGGAAAATACTTTTAATAAATAATTTGTATTGCATGAATTTGAAAAAGGTTATGTAGAAGAAAGTCTTGTGGTGGCCCCAACATACTAGTTTTATTTCATTTTATAGAAAAAAAAAAAAAGTAAAGGCACTAAGTTAATTTTTCAGTTTTAAACTAAAAACCTAGGTATTTAAAAAAGAAAAAAAAAAAGAAAGTACTAATTTAACGATTGTGAATGTAAAAACTGAATTTTAAAAAATACCTCAGGTGATGGGTATAAAGAAAATTCCCCATAGAATAACATGGGCTTTGTCGTCAATGGCAATGAGGAGAGTCTTCTTAAGTGAGCTCTATATATGTTATGAAAATAAAATAAAATTTGAATAAAATTCCTTTTTAACTACTCATGCATAATTGAGGAGTTTTTGAATGAAGACATGTTTAAGAATTTTGAATTAAATTTTGGTAAAGATGTTTTATTTAAATTACATTTTCAACTTATTGTTAAAAACATTTTTCTTATAACTTAAGTTTACATACATTTCTACTTTTTTTTAAAAAAAATTGCTGTTAAAATTAACTTTTATTTCCTCAATTTTTAAAAGATAAATAACTTCTGTTAATTTTTTTTAAAAGAGGTTAATTTATGAGCATTATTTCTTTTAGAATTTCAATATTCTAATGTCAAAAATTTTTAACATGTGCTTTTTGAAAACTGGCGTTAAAAAGTAATAAGTAAAAAAATCTTTGAATAAATGCCATAAAATGCAAAAAACTTGCAATAATTGTTTCAGGTTGAAATAAAATATGATTTTTCGTTAGATGAACAAAGTGTGTGTGAGAATGATGCAAAACAAGAGGCAATGTGAAACAGTTATGAGTTTTTTGCATATTATAGTGTTTATTCAAAGATTTTTACTTATTTCTTCTGTATCTAGTTTATTAATTTAAATAAGATTAATAAAACTGCAAATATAAATTAATTTTTTTATTACTAATTTTTGGTAAACATTGAACATTTTATGGAAATGTATTTTCATTCTTTTTGATAGATTTTGAAAATTTACTCCAGAAATTTGATTTGTCACCTTAAGAAAAATACAATTCCTTCTAAAAATAAAATAACTGTATTTGCATTTCGAGAGCTGCATCCTACAAAATTTCACATTAAAAAACCCTAATAGATCTTGATTTCTTATGGCTTCATAAGAAATTCTTCCCAGTCTACCTAAAAATCAAAAACAAAAAAAGTTTCATTTTGGATGATTTGATGTGTGTTTAAATGCAACTTAATTTCCCTCTCTTTTATTTATTTTTTTGAGGGGGAGGGGCAGAGTACTGATATAAAATATTTTTTTTATCTCAAGTCTTTGTTTTGAAATGTTCCCTATAAAATTGGAAAGGATCTGTGAAAATTTGCAGCAGTTAAGGTGTTATCAGACGGAGGACGATATATTATAAAATATAAGCTATTGCCTCTCAAAAGCGACCAAACAACTTCAGTAGGGTGGTTTTTAAGCATAAACGGAAGAACGAAATCCAGAAATGTAAACAATGGACCCAACATTTGGCTATTATTCCCCCCAAGGATGTTTAAAAGGGAAAATAATAGAGAGTGTTCTGTAATCGCGATTCTCTGATTGGAGGATTTCGTTCTAAAGACTACCGTATGTGATTTAAACAGCCTAAAATGCTTGATTGACGAACATACATTCGGCAATTTGTATCAAACAACATATTTGGATCGTTTCCCGCATGAGAAACCTGTTTATGAGGTATTTTGTGCTAAAGACTATCATATGGTTCAGGGCCGGCTCTAGGCGGTAGGCAAGGTAGGCAACTGCCTACGGCGGCAAAATTTAGGGGCGGCAAAACCAGCTGAACTACAAAAAATAAATAAATAAAATACTTGATTATTGAATGTAGAAAATTAATAAATAGAAAAAAAATAAGTAAATAAATAAACAAGTAAATAAATGCAATAAGAATTTACAGGCTTCTCTGCCCATTCCTATAATTTGAAATGCAGACAAGAATAGACAAACTTGTAAGTTCTCTACAGTATGCATTGTATGCGCAGCCGCGATACGAAAGGAAAAATGCACACTCGCTGATTTAACAAGCTCTTTTTTCCCTCTAATTAAAGAAAGTCAAGAATTTGCCAATTGTAGGGACTTTTAGCAGTGTTCTTCAGCATGTAGGAACTATTTGGAGGTATCCTTTCTCCTCAGGAAATTATATCCTAAGTATGAAAGAACGTCCTAGGACATCCTCAGCCATAAGATAGGGACATTTTGAGTTGCCCGTAAAAACACAGCAAAATTTGAGTTTGAATTTGCAACAGTGTCAGATTTAAAACAATGCTTTATTTATGCAATAACGTCCATCAGATTCATTGGATTGGGGTAGGGGGAGATAAATTTTTGATTAAGATTACCATTGGCCAATCAGAATTTCCATGCAAGTTCAATGAACATTTTAAAGGTTTTCTAACTGTTGAAAGATCTACTGGTAAGGAACTGCCTAAAGTTTTGTTAAAAGAGTTGAAAAAAAAGGGTTAAAATCAGAAAATATGAGAGATCAAGGTTATGAAAATTGCTCAGATTTGAGAGGTGACAAATTCGGAGTACAATCAAGGATTAAATCTTTAAATTCCAGAGCATTTCATTCCACATTGCATTGCAGCAGCAGCCACTTATTAAACTCAGTAGTTAATGAATGACTACGAAGTTGGAAAAGTTGTATAGATTCCCTAATATCTTTATTTCTTAAGATAGAAAAAAATCATGATGCTTTATTAAGCATTTATAAAAATGTAAAGATAGATAATACAGGCTGTTCGCACATTTTTTAGACGATTTTATTTCGCAGTAAGAAAAAATCGTTTGCATGGAGAATTTTATTTTCACAACAGTTATATTTCTGGAAGTTTTATTTATCTTCTGATATTTATAATTTTTGTTTAGATGCAAAAATGCGCTTTTAAAATGGCAGTGGATGGAAGGATAGGTTTCCACTCTTTCCAAAGATAGTTTTTAGTGAAATCTTTATGAAAAGCATTTATCAGGAGAAAAATGGAAAAATGTTGCAACAACAGATGAATCTTGGGTCTATTTAAGTGGTTGCAATAAAAAAAGATCAATTTATTATCACAAAAGTGGAGAAAAAAAAAATTGCTACATGGCTCAAAGCATCAAAAGAGAGTTTTTCTAAAGGATTTATGATTGCCACTGGTTTTTTCATACAAGCGCAAGATAAAAGCAAACAAATGTGACAAAAATGTCAAAATCAACTCTAAAATACTTTCAAGAACATATTTTAATTCCAATTTTTAAAAATTAAAATCCAGATCTTTATCCACAATTAGAGATGCAAGGCTTTCAAAACACCCGGTTTTTTTCCGGAAAAAAACCGGTTTTTTTCCCTGGGAATTTAAGACAAAATTGGAAATTTTGAAAATTCCCCAAAACTGGGAATTTTGAAATTATGAATATTTTTATAATTTTTATATCTGTTAAATATTTTTTGTGTATAAACAGAATCCGATCCTTAAATTAGTTTCAACTTTAACTTCTGCGTAGATTTCATTTCTCTTTCCCACTAATTTTAGAATCTTCGATGTTCATGTTCATTTCGTAAACGAAGAAAATAATCAATTATAATTAATTCGTCGCTAACATTAACGGTAAGTTTCTGTCACTATATTCATTAATATTAGCATTTTTACCAACTTTTTATTACTTAGCACTTTTACCAACTGAATCACAAGTGGAAAGTCTGTAATTTTATTTATTTATATAAAACTTTATATTAATAACAATTATAATATTAAAATTTGTAGTGCTTAAAGGAAAAAAAAAACAGTTGTTTTTAGTGAGTATAGCTAATACGTGTTATTTTATCTAGAATAATGTAGTGAAATTAATTGAATTTTAGGCTTATGAAATAACTGTGGAATTAAAAACTATACATAAGAGGTGTCTGTGGAGAAAAATGCTTATAACAATCCTAAGTCTAATTTTTGCCAATCAACAAGCCAAGTAAGATGTTATGATTCAAAGAATCATTTTTTCTTAATCACATAATTATCTTTTAAGCTTATATATATTGTAATTATATTTAGTTATATAAATATCACCATATTAAATCTAGTAAAAAGGGTTTTATATTGGAATATCTTTTCAGATATATAAAGTATGACTTGTTTATATATCAAAAGCTAATGATTTGGCTGCAGTTCTGATAAATTGAAAATAAAATTATATATTAAAACAATGTTATAAGCATATCAGTATATCAAAGTCTTTAAAATTGCCTTTTATATTAAGTAAACAACATATTATTTGCTTTAGAGATTTCTAATTTGTTTTTTCCCCTCAAAATTCCCAAATTTCCCAGTTTTTTCCCCAAAACTCCCGGGTTTTTCCCCTTGGTTTTAAATTCCCGGGTTTTTTGCATCTCTATCCACAATGCTATCAATCTGTTGAACTGCATCAAGACAAAACAAGCAGCCACACATCGCAATCCGCAATTGCTTTTCTAGAAAATAATGGAACAAAAAATGGGAATTAAAACCAAACCTTCACTGACATTCCTGCTAAATCTTCTGATGTATCACTGTTGGATTTTTGTGTTTTTCGACTCTTAAAATCAACATTATCCAAACACCGACCTATAACGCTTTGTGGACTCTGGAAAGCCGTTCAAGAGGAGTAGAAAAATATACCTCTTCCGATATTATAAAAAGCATTATTATCATAGAAATTATGATGTAGAATGTTAGTTAAGAACAATGGCTATCAAACTGAACAAATAAAACACGAAATATGAGTGAAATTGCTTCAGTACACTCCATCAAAATAGTCTAAAAAATGTGCGAACAGCCTCTGTATGATTCAAAATGAGGCAGTTGTTTATTGATTACAATCGGTACCAAAATTATTGAAGCACTAGCAATAATTCCTATAGATGCACACATAATACTGTTTTATTAAGTAAATATTTGTTGAGTGATGATCTTAGTCTTATACTGTTTTTAAAAAAAAAGTTGATAATAAAAAGAAGAGATCAAACTTATTGTAGGAGATTGGTGTGTGTTAATTGATAGATGATAACCTTCAGTTATTTTTCATATTTTTTAATCGACGACACAGTACAAAACAACACACACTACACATATTTGACGTAAAAGATAGAAGGGGACAAAGCCCGCAGTTATAATGTGGGGATAAACCCGCTTATACATACTTTTGGGGATAAAGCCCGCGGTTACCAAATGGGGATATACCCGCTAGGCAATTCAACTTGTATTGCAGCCGAAAGCCAAACAACAACTGAATTCTTGATATGGTCACATGACCACGAAAGCCCGTAGTGCTCGTTCGACATGCGCAGATGTCCGAACACTTATATATATATATATAAAATGTGGATGTGTGCTTCAGTAACTTTGCTGCCGACTGTACAATAAAACAATTAATGTTTTTTATGTTTGATCGTCATTTGATACAAAATTTTGAATCATATTAATCCGATTAAGTAAGCTACGTGAAACAAAAGTTTTTGATTTATACCAAGCCACTCATTTATTAATAGCTCTTTATTTGTTTATTTATTTATTTATTTTTTAAGAATTAAGATCAACTGAATCCTTTGAAAAGTTTATCTTAGAAGCTGAAAAATTAGCTAATGTAATAGACGTAGAAAAAAAAAACTTTGAATTGACTACATCACGCCATCATGTTAAATCTTAAAAATGAAATTTTTCTTATGAAAGTGTAGACGAATCTATAGAAAATTCAAAAGAGAAATACAAAATAGATTTTTTTTTTCTTTTCAGCGATCAGGCGATCAATGCAGTGAAGCTGACATTACATTTATTGAATAATCATAATCATTCTTTTGAAATTTTATGCAATGTCCACAAAATTAAAGACACATGCAAAAATTAATTACTGGCACTCTGTAAAGATCTGGGAAAGGACTTAACAGATGCTGATTCCTCTGATCTTAACATTTTAAAATTGGCTGGCAAAATATACTTTATTTCCTTCACTTTTAGAAAAAAAGAATCTCCAATTGACGTCTTTAAATTCATTACCTTCCTTAACATTGGGCCAAATTTAAGTCATTGCTTTAAAAGAATTTTAACCTTGCTCATAACTTTTGCTAACGGAGAAAGAGCTTTTTCTAAACTAAAAATGATAAAAAAAAAAAAAATACTTTAAAACCATGTCTAGTCAAAATCAACTCAATGGGTTAGCAATGTTGGCCATTGAACATGAATTGAGTAACAAATTAGATATACAAGAAGTTATTAGAGATTTGCAGAAAAAAAGGTTTGAAAGTGATTATTTTATTCAGGTTTAAATTTTGTATATAATACTAGCATTCTTTATTCTTTGATGTTTAGAAAACATTGTCTGTACTAGTATTAGTGCCAAAGATTTTGTGTTTTTAACTTAAAAGAAACTAGTATGTTGTGGCCACCACAAGACTTTCTTCTATATTTTCCTATATACATATTCAATCAGTAACAATATTTAAAAAAAAAAAAAAAAAAAAAAATTACGATTTTTTTTCTAAGTTCTTTTTTTGTTAAAAGTAATACATATTCAACCAGTAACAATATTTAAAGAGAAAAAAAATATTTTTTTTTCTAAGTTTTTTTTTTTTTTTTTTTTTAAGTAAAAAAAATCGATAACTTTGTTTTAAATTATCACAGATTTATAGTTCAAGCATTCGTTTTAAAGGTATTGACGAGATCTTTCGAAAGATACCCATCTTGAAAATTTAGCCCCCCCGGGGGGGTACTTCCCCCCCAGGGGGGAAGCGATGCCCCCACATGCACAGAAATTTTTTCCTAGTTGACTATTACTATTATCAATAACTCATTAATTTTACAATCACAAGTTAAAAATAACTCTCATTATGTACATTTATACGAAATTTTGTCCTATACTGCCATGTTAAAAATTTAGAAAAAATGCGATCACAGCGCCACCTGTTGAGCTATTGATCCCCAAATGTAATCAGCACCAGTTTATGTCGGGGACCAACTAAATACCAAGTTTGGTTAAATTTCGTTAAAAAAAAAAAATTTTTTTTTTTTGTTAAAAGTAAAAAAAATCGATAACTTTGTTTTAAATTATCGCAGATTTATAGTTCAACCATTCGTTTTAAAGGTATTGACGAGATCTTTTGAAAGATACCCATCTTGAAAATGTACCCCCCCCCCCCAGGGGGGGGGAACCGGTGCCCCCACATGCACAAATTTTTTTTCGTAGTTAACTACTACTATTATTAATAATTCATATTAATTTTACAATCACAAGTTTAAAATAACGCTCATTATGTACATTTATACGAAATTTTGTCCTATACTGCCATGTTAAAAGTTTACATAAAATGCGATCACAGCGCCATCTGCTGGGCGATTGATCCCAAAATCTAATCAGCACCATTCCATGTCAGGGTTCAACTATATACCAAGTTTGGTTCAATTTCATTGATCGGTTCGTGAGATACGTTGAAAAATACGAAATTTTGCGATCACAGCGCCACCTGCTGGACGATTGATCCCCAAATCTAATCAGCACCATGCCCCGTCAGGTTCCAACTATATACCAAGTTTGGTTGAATTTCATTCATTGGTTCGTGAGATACGGTGAAAAATACGAAAATTTGTCCTATACTGCCATGTTAAAAATTTACATAAAATGCGATCACAGCGCCACCTGCTGGGCTATTGATCCCCAAATCCAATCAGCACAATGCCCCGCCAGGGTCCAACTATATACCAAGTTTGGTTGAATTTCATTCATTGGTACGTGAGATACGATGAAAACACTAAACCACAGAAACACACACAGACAGACAGACATTTTTTAAAAACTATCAATTCGTGTTCAGGGGACCCCAAAACGTGTAGATCCGTCAAAAAACGGAGGTCGAAAATTTTCGCGAATCCAATACTTTCTCTATATTACATATAGAAAAAAGTAAAAAAGAAAAGAAAAAAGAAATAGTAGTAAATATTTGAGTATTATTTACTTAGCTCAATTCTATTAGACCGTTTAAGTTTGGGGGGGGGGGGGCGGCACTTTTGAGGTTTGCCTACGGCGGCAAAAATGTTAGAGCCGGCCCTGTATGGTTCTTCGTTTGATAGCGGCTTTAGAAATTGCGTTGCCTCTTGAAGTGAGGAAATAAATTATGCAATTTGTCAAAGTTGGAAAGGCAGCTAGCTATTCTTTTTTTTCCAGGTTTTAAAGCATGCATTTTAAATTTAGTCAAAATAGGTTTATGCTGTAAATTGTAAAAAACTACAAATATACATACATATATATATATATATATTTAAATTTTAATCTAATAAGCTAAAATTTCTTTTTATTAGCTCCTATTGAATATTAAAATTAATTGTTGTAAGTATAAAATATATTTCATGTAATTCTGTATAAATTAAAAGTTTATTTATTTATTTATTTATTTAATAATAACACAGGCCTGTAAAATTGAAGTTTTTGAAAAATACAAGAGAAGTTTTCGCCGATTTTTATGTTATTCGGTTTGCTGATTTCGAAAATGATCTCCATTTTTTCCCACCATATCAAGATTAAAAAAAAATTTATATTGATGTTTTCGCTCGAGCAATTTTGTATGTATTATCTAGCAACAGTGGTTTTTACCCATTTAAATCTATGTAAAATGATCATTTCTTGGTGAAGTAAATTGATTTTTTAACAGTCAATTTATTTTTTATAGGTTTAAATAGGTAAAAATCACTGTTGCTAGATCTCATGAGCCCTCTCTGGTCGAGAGAAAAACAAAGTTCCCTTGAGTTTAAACTTTTTACATCAAATTATGGTTCAGTTACTAAAAGAAAATGTCCAACATACTATTTTATTTGTTTTTATTAAGGTAACTTGCTTAAAATGTTGCAGGCCACCATAATAGTTAATCTCTCTTTACTGCATTTTCCTCTGGAACACTTTTAAGTCATATTTCATCTGAATAAAAAATATCCCGAGGTAAAGGTGAAAACTTATTTTGAGCGCTGGCCATTTTTAGCAAAAAATGAATTCACTGTGTCTGGATCAACAGTTGCTACTTCTCCATAGATTCTTTTGCATATAATTCCAGAGTGCTCTTTGAATCTAAAAAGCCAACCATTAGAGCAGATGAAGTCACTGATGCCAATTCAAATTGGTCCGCAACATAAGCCACTTTGACCTTATTATTTTTAATCATAGGTAAAGTGCTGCTGGAAGTCTCATACTTTGCAGAAATCTGTCTTTTTCAATGATTTATGATCAACTTTCTTTAAAATATTTTGCTTCGAATGATAAGGACTGCTGTTTACGACTCATTATTGACACGATTTTCAAATTAACCACATAGGACAAAGTTCTGTACCAATATTTACATTATAGGTGATCAAACTTGGTCTCTTTCAGCTTTTAAGCACTGGTTTCCAAGAATCAGAATAAATGTTTAGCACTGTGCATCATGTGATCAAAGCATTGAAGTTGGGAGGCTGAAACATGCCAAA
This sequence comes from Salticus scenicus, assembly GCA_963930645.1. NCBI lineage: Eukaryota > Metazoa > Arthropoda > Arachnida > Araneae > Salticidae > Salticus > Salticus scenicus. Next base: position 134,614,502 of record OZ005654.1, read on the forward strand.
GAAATGGAATGTACCAGAAATGGAGAAAAGAGCATGCTTGATAGCATCCTTTTGAAGTGCTTCTTTATGTGTCTATCACTTATTTCTAAATCTTTTCAATCCATTCTAGTCACTATCCCATAGGATTTGAATGAGACACCCTTAGGCATTTCACTTGTTTTGCTGACATTTTATAGAATCGAAATGCAGGTTTTTCAAACTTTCAAAATTAAGAAAAAAATTTCAGGTAAAAAGAATTTTTTTTTTTTTTTTTTTTTTTTTATCTGACCGTAATTTTTTTTTTTTTTTTTTTTTATCTTAAGTGGGATTTCGTCCAAATCGACTTTGTTGTAAATGATTAATTTAGCCTAAATTTTAGCTTTATCTGACAGAGATTGGCATTTATTTTGCGTCAACGGGGTCTGACTATATTCAAATTGATTAAGTTTATTAGACACATAATGACATAGCTGATCAAAAATAAAGAAAAAATTAGCATTTTTTTTTCTTTTAACTTTTGAGAAATTTTTGGTTTGAAACATCTATTTGTTATCCTGATTCAAATTTTAAATAATAACTCATTTTTTAAGAAAACACTTTAAATTGCAGAAAACTCACAAAAGTTGTTTGAAGTCAAAAGCACACCCCTTCATCAGGAGAAAAAACTAGGCATGAGTGCATCATTAAAGCAGCAAATATGTGCTTGCATCTAATAACAAATTTATTGCAACTTTTGCATTTGACATTCTCTGAAACATTGTTATTCAGAGTAGTGCTGCTTTTTACCTAAAAGTGAAGGGACAAAAGTTTACAAATCAATTAAAACAAGGAAAAATATCGAAAAGTTGTTGCATAAAAAATGTTGGTTTCAGTGCAAAACCACTTAAAGGGTTAAAATTTATCTCTAGTGTGTCCTCCATGTGTGCACCCGCTGAAAGGTTGGGGGGGGGTGAAAACTTTACATGGATCCATTATGCATGTATATAATCAGGGCGCGAAATTTCCGCTCGCCAGCTCGCCATCGGCGAGTGGAATTTTAACTCTGGCGAGTAAAAATTTGGTCTCATTATAGATAGAATTCTTACACGATACGATGACAGAAAACGTTATTTTTATAAATTTAAATATGGCAAAATCTTGCTATCTTATAACTTCATATTTAACCTCTCCTTTTTAGATTCTGGAGAGCCAAGTCTGTGTGTGCGCTGCTCACGATCAATCCAGCCTGGGAAAGGAAAAATGCATAAGTGTATACATAAAAGTTTTGATCTCTTTGGCAGTTTTGTTTTTCCAACTGTTATTTCTCCAAGCAGAGTGAGAATAGATGAGCAGAGAGCCTCTTTGCCCGTCACCCACTATCCGAGAGATGAGAAATGCGAAAGTTTACCTATGCGATATCGTCACATAAAAATGAGCCCGAGCAATTTTAAAGATACTGCCTATGTTTATTATAATTTCCAGTTTTTTACTGAAACGCCAATGATTTGCGCTTGTAATGATTTGTAAGCAACGATTTTATCGAAAAAGGGATTCCAAAGTGACTATTTCAAATGACAACAATGAAAAAGTTATACACATCGACATTCCGTCTCATTACAAAAATAAAATAGACAAAAGACATTTCTAGTATAAAAAGTTAAGTAAATAAATAGATAAATAAGGAAGCTTAATCTTTCATAAAGAAAAGATTTTCACAGGATAGTGTTTGACAAAGAATTTTTTTCCCCTTCTTTTTTTCTTTAATGACTCTTTGCATTTATGTTATTAGATATTTTAATATTTTTCAAATCTCAAATACAATACATTATAATGATTTTTAATTATAGATGATTATGAAACGAAACATGATGATATATGACACACTTTTATTATATATAATTTTAGACATATTTGTAAAAGCCTTTCAAATAGTTAGGAAAAATAAAACACCCAAAATGCGTTATATATATATATATATAAAAAGCCAACCCTATTTTGTGGCGAGTAAAACCTTTTTTTCAGCGAGTGTAATCTGAGTTGAAATTTCGGGTCCTGATATAATTTATGTTATTATATCAGTACAAAAACTTTTAATGGGTTAAAATTTGTGACACAGCACTTTATTTTATGGCTATATGAATTTGAAATATGGTTCTTAAAAACAGTAATGTCAAATTTTGAGCGATGCTTTGCTATTAATTAAAATATACATAGATTTTCTTATTTGATCATTTGCTTTTTTTTTTCTATTTCTATTTACTGTGTAAACATAACTTCAACATGAAAAGATATATAAAATTTACTCACTGATGCTTTTTTTATTTACATCCCATAAATTTAAAATATAGGTTTTAAAAGATATTATAACAAAATTCCAAGGATGTGTCGGTGTTACTTTAAAAGATTTGTTTTTAAGATTCCATTATAATTACTTTTGTTTTGTTTAATAAAGTATATTTACACATTGAAACAATGTTTTTAACTTTCAAATATACTGTCAAATATATTCATTATTCTGTAAAAATTATAGGAAAACAGCAGAATGAAAACTCGCCTCCTATTTTCCACAATGTTTCATGGACATCTCAAAATATTAAGAAAAATCCTGTAACACAAAAGACATTTTTTTATACGTCTAAAAGAAGGCAGTGGCAGTGTCCTTATTGTTTCAAGTCTTTTCCATATTCCTCTCATCTTCAACGACATATCAGAATACATACTGGAGAAAGACCATATTCTTGTAATACATGTGGAAAAGCTTTTGCTCAAGCAGAAGTTTTGCAAAGACATAAAAAAGTTCATGCTGAAGGGAAAATTTTCAGATGCCATTTGTGTAATTTTACTACCTTGCAAGTTAATATGCTGCAGTGCCATATGAAAGATCATTTTGTATAGAATTTTAAACAAAATATTCAAAAAATATGTTAAATTATTTTTATACATTAAACAAAAAATCTATGGATGCATAAAATGCTGATGTATAAATTTTTAAAAGATTGTATTATGGTAATATATATATACTGTTACAGCATAAATTTCATCAACTAGTCAGTTAATAAAGTTTTGGATTTATTTTGTTAATAAAAATCTGTGAATTTAATGTTTTCTTTTTAAAAAAGTTACATTTAGAAATATTTCATTCATCAAATAAATATTTAGGGTCGCCAGAAAGTAACTCAATATTTTTAATATGTTTTTCTCTCATAAAATATTGTATATAAATTCAATTTTCTGTACACATGTATGATTATCTTTCTTTTATAACTCAATGTGTGCTGCAGTATTTCCTAGACAGTCTTAAATGAACAAATATATTTGCTATGATTTTTCTGAAAAACTCAGCAAGAACACCATGTGCTGCTTGTGGTTTGTTGCAATACGCTGAAGTATATCACAGCAAACCACAAATTCTTGGCAAACATGAGAATATGATTTGTGAGGTCATAAGTCGTATTTCTGCTGTGAATTCACTTCTTGAGGAAGATTGTAGCAAATGTACCTGTTCATCATCGCAATGGAAAATTTAGTGTTTATGCATTCATAATCAAACATTTAGCAAGATTTACAAAATAATGATTTTTTTTTTTTTTTTCAAATTTATAAAACTGTCTATTTAATAAAATATTTTTAAGGGGACTCTCAATCTATTATCACTAGCTGACAAAGCCTGTGTTATTCTATGGACAAATTTGTTAAGAAAATTACGCATTACCTAATTACTTATTTTGTAAAATTCCTTTTTCACATTTAGAAAATTCACATGGTTTTTGTTTTAGTATTTCATTTTGAAGCTATAAAATGCAAAAAAAGAAATAAATACATTTTTCACATATAATTTTCAGCCTCAAAATGAAATATAAAACATTAAAAAATAAAATAAAATTGGTTAAACAAAAAGAAATTTCAATGTTATGCATTTTGTTATTTTTGAAAATGGAATTTAAAAGTATAAATTAGCTAATGAGAAATTTCTTAACAAATTTCCCCATAGAATAAATTTTAGTTAAACATTGTTAAGTTAGTAGGTTTTTATATGTACTTTATATCACTGTTTCGACAACAACTGGTGACATTCAAATTGATTATTTAATATAATGCCTACGGATAACGGAAGTACTATTTTAATAGAGACCAAAATGAATAAAGTAAGCATTGAGGTTTTGCCATTTTGGCGAGAAAAACTGGACATATGGTTTTACCAAGTGCCCAGTAGCAGAATTTTCTGTCAATCTGCGACAACTATTTCGACATCGAAAAATAATCTGCAACGTAGTTCACTTCAGGATTTTTGCATGTTCGGTAGTTTCACCCCTGAATTAGACATGACAGCTGACAAAACTCATAAGGTGAAAGCTGAAAAGGAAATATATACTGTTTTGTGCAATATTAACTTGCTTTATTTGCAAGAATAGCTGCTTTGGAACAAAAAAATGATTCACTGTAAATCATCACCAAAATACATCTTAAAGTTGTAGTCATTCAAATAAGCAATTTAATCTGAAACTTTTTTTTTTTTTTTTTAATTTAATTTCAAATTCGGCAATCGTTGTCAACCTACAAAATATTATTCACCATGTGTTTGGAAAAGAAGTTGGATAACTACATGGTACAACAGGATTAGTAGTTATTGTTGTTGCTGGTATTAATGAAAGCTGTAAGTTTTATTATTTATGAAAGATAAAAACACAGGACTGCTGCAACTTATTCTAATATAACAACAGATGATTTTAAGTTATACACAATGAATGAAACAGAAGTTTAGGATTTAGAAGAGAATTTCAATTTCCATTTATGTTAAATAAATTTGATAAGGCTATAATAGGAGTCAATTTTCTAAGTAAATTTATTACAATCATAATAAACAATCTGATAATGAAAATGATAAGCCCAAAATTACTATTATAAACCTTTTCAGCCTCTATGAATTTAATGTCATGAGTTTTGGTTGGTATATCGCAGCTTCTACTTTTCAAAGATTTATCAACAAAGTATTAGTATTTCCCATAGTTGGATAATGCCTTGTTTGCGTCAATATTGAAGAGAAACATGAAAAATCACTTAAAACTAGTTTTTGATAGCTTGTACAAATATGGATTAAGATATAATATTTTTAACTTGGTTTTTGGAGCTAATGAATTGGAATTTTTAGATTTCCTAATTAAAAGTGCGGAACCAAAACATGACATATAAACAAGTTCAAGTGGATATAGCAGTTCATGGGACTTATTCAGAAGCTCAAACTGATGTCATAGGTAACTTACCTCAAAATCTGAATTTTTTGAGGTATAATCTGGATGATTTCTGATAATTTATCCTAGAATTTATAAATTCAAAAATTGAATACCTGTTTTGTTTGTTTTTCCAAATTATCCTAAAAATTATTTTTATTTCATAAAATCAATTAAAATTCACCCTAATTCTTCATATAGTAAACTTTGCAAGATGTATTGTCTCATAATCAGCTGTCTTGTCTGAATTGCTTTCCTCTGTTGTTGTTTGATTCCAGAGCATATGGTTGCCACCTGGTAGGAATAGTTAAGTGTTCCATGATATTATGTGAACAAGGGGTGAAAAGAATCTCTATTGTTCTGCACTTCCCAGCATAGGAGTGAGATCGGTAATTGGTGAATTTTTTTTTTTTTTTAAGTCAATTTCCAGCTGATTTTCATTGTTAAATTTAATGTTGCTTCAATGTTCTTTGATCCTGTCTTTATTTTTTCATCTGATCATCCAAATATATAAATCAGGTTCTTTATTTTCTTTTAAAAAATTGATTTAATATATCTCTACAATCTCACAATTCTCAAATTTTCTTTTTGTCACTTCAGATTTTTTCAAAAATATTTTGATTTGGAGTAATCGGAATATTGATGCCAAATTCAGTTGCCTTTTCTTTTGATTTTAATTGAAATACCTTGGTTAAATGGAATAAGTGATGTAAGCTTGATCCTAATCTTTAAGCCACTTGAGATAAATTTAAGTTTTTTAATCCTTTTTAAGCAACTTTCTGACAAGCCTCACCTTGAATTCTGCTTTTTTCACAATTTGAGTAATTTCTGTAAATTCTGCTTTTAAAAATGCTTCATTGGAATATATATTGATTGTCCTATTGACATAGGCTTTTAGTGCTGAAACTTTATAATTAAACAAGATTTTAGACCTTCATTAATAATCTCATTACTTGCTGTCAGTTCTTAAATACAGTGGTTTCAATCAAACTGATTTCTTAAGATTTTTAAAATCCAAGAAATTAATAAAGAAAATTGATGAAGTTATGAGGAAAATTAAATAAGTGAAGCATTAAAACCCACGAGCAATTTTATCCTAAATGAAATAATAAAATTTTCAGGCAAAAATAGGAGGTTCTAATTGACTCATGCATTTCAGGATTTGTTTCAGAGTTCAAACTAATGGAATTTGAAAGTAAGCTTCTGAAAAATATTTGTAAACACGTTAAAATTTATTTAATATATGTTGACGATATCTTTGCAGTTATTCTTCACTCAAGCAGCCCTCAGTCCATAGAAAAATTAAATAAATTGGATGAAAATTTAAAATTTACTCTTGACGCAGGAAAAGGAAATATTGATTTCTTAGATATTAAAATCTTAAGAAATGAAAATTTCATTGAAACCACTGTATTTTGGAAACGGACAGCAAGTAATGAGATTACTAAAGATTTAAAATCGCATTTAACATAAAGTTTGGTATTAAGAACCTTTGTCAGTAAGGCAATTAATATATGTTCTAATGAAACACTTTAAATACAGAACTAAAATCACTCATATTGTGAAAAAAGCTGGTTTCAAGGTGAGCCTTATTAAAAAGTTAAATAAGAAAAGGATTAAAAAACTAGTGGCCATAAGAACAGAATCAAATTTACATCACCTATTTCATTTAACCAAAGCATTTCAATTAAGATCAAAAGAAAAGCAGCTGAATTTGGCACCCATATTCCGATTACTCCTAATCAAAATATCTTTGACCCAGTCTAGAGAAAACTGAATAGTATTTTGAAACTGCAGAGATTTATAAAATCCATTTTTTAAAAGAAAATAAAGAACCTGGCTCATAAATTGGGATGACCAGGTGAAAAAATTAAGGCAGGATAAAAGAATATTGCAGTGACATTAAATTTAATAGGAATACAACAGCCTAGTCTAGTTTAACAGTGAAAATCAGCTGGAAATTGGCTTAAAAAATATTTAAAACTTGCCAGTTACCAATCTAATTCCTGCATCATGATGTGCAAAGCAATAGATTCTTATCTTTTTTCATGTAATATCATGGAACACTCAACTGTTCCTACAAGGTGGCATTATGAGCTTTGGAATCAAATAACAAACAAGAAAGGCAATCTAGAGAAGATAGATAGCTGATGACAAGATGGATGCACCTTGAAAAGCTCATTGTGTTAAGGCTGTACATCAATAAGATAGCTCCCTTTCTCCCTTTGCATGTTATGCAATAGGATTTTTGTTGCTTCGTTTAAAAAATATCGCATTTAAAAATGAAGTTTTTCAAATTCTGTTTTTTTAATATTACCTTTTGAACAGGCCACTTTTTGGCTTAGTGAGCAAGTTTTCGAAAAAATTAATTTAAATATTTTATTTCAATATGTAAATTATAAACTCTAAGTAAAATATTTAAATTTATTTTTTCAAAAAATTGCTCACTAAGTTAAAAGACAACCTGTTCAAGGAGTAATATTCAGAAAACAGAATTTGAAAAAGTTCATTTTTGAATGAGATATTTTTATAAAACGAAGTAATGAAAATCCAATTGGATAACATGGGAAGAAAGCTCTCTGACTGATGTACAGCCTTAATTTTAATTGACTTTTTGTGATAAAACCTTCATTTCATTGAACATTTAAAATTATTTTTATCTATAGGTAGCTTCTTAACAAAGAAGTAGAACCTGAATTTCTCAAGCAAGGTGTTTAAAAGCATACAGTACCTAACTTCACAAACAGCAAAGCCCATATTATTTTCCCCAATGAGAAAATTTGTTTCCATAATTATTCATCACATGATTTTTTTTTTTTTTTTTTTTTTTAAGTTCTGTTTTCATATTAAGAAAATTCACAACAATAAAACTGGTACTCATTTCCTAAAAAAATATTTTTTTTAATTTTAATATTTCATTTTACAGATAAAAAAGATGAGAAAAATGCACTTACAATGAAGCATTCAAAAAGGTGTCTTCAAAAAATATTGAAAACAATATATACGATTCTACTCTTCATAAAACACTAGAAAGTGAAAAAATTATTGGCTGAAATGAATTACAGCGACCAAAAAATATTATCAAAATTAAGCATTTTGGCGATTTAGTGCTGTTAGGCGATAAGTTCACAAGCACCGAGATTGCCGTGTACGAACCATGTTTTGCTTCTCCCCCAAATACCCAAAATCTTCGCCTAACACTGTGAAATCGCCAAATATGCTTAATTTTGAGAACTTTTTGTGGTCACTGTAATTCATTTCAGCCGATAATTTTTTCACTTTCTGGTGCTTTATAAAGAGTAGAATCACATATATTTTTTTCAATATTTTTTGAAGTCAACACCTTTTGAATGTTTCCTTGTTAGTTAATTTTTCATATTTTTAAGCTCAAAATAATAATTTCTGGGAAATGAGCATCAAATTAATGGCTGTGAAGTTTTTGAATTTCTAAATGGAATTAAAAAAAATATACCGTAAAATTCCAATAGTAACCCCCTCCCGATTATAACCCCCCCCCTCCCTCCCCCACCTCTGAAATTTGACGTACTTTACTTTTTCAGAAAATTCTGTTTATAACCCCTCCTCCTTACCTTTGGCGGCAAAGTTTGCCATTCTTTCGTTTTTCCCATAAGCGTTGCAAATAAACTTTTTTTTTACTTTTGAAGTCTTATATGTTTATTTAGAAACTTTAATTTGCATGTAAACGTATACAGGTGTTATTTTTACTCATCTTTTAAAAGTACAATAACTCCAAACAAAAAAATGCAGTGTTGTTTACATTCTTTAAATTAAAACTCCAAAACGTTAACTGCTATTTACAAGCGGCCGTGGCTTTTGCAATCCTGTTTATGCAACTCTGTTTTTGCAATCACAACGCTTTTCTCAATTTTAAATTATCTTTTTAATTTTGAATCATTAAATAGCGTAATAACTCCGTAATACTACTTGCATATGTAACTTTAATAGTTATCATTTACGTTGTTTTGTTCTTTCATATCAGTTAATAGCAGTGCAATTAACTGTTTTTTTAATTGCTAGCAAATCTTCTAGACTGCTTCGTTTTGCAATCGCAATTTGTTTATCACATGTTCGTATCTGTTTCTGTTATTCCGAATAAGTTTTCTTTTTGTTGTTAAAATAAAAATTTAAACTGATTAATAAAAATTGTTTATTATTAATAAAATTTAATAAATAATAAATAATCAGTGTTATTATATTGTTAATACAATTTAATTGTATTGTTAATACAATTAATATATATTATAATATTAATAAATTTATACTTAAAAAGATTGTGAAACTTCCGATTATAACCCCTCCCCAAGTTTTTACAAATTTTCCCTTGAAAAAAAAAGGGGGGGTTACTATCGGAATTTTACGGTATTAGGTAATGAGTAATTCTGAAGACAAAGTTCCCCTGTAGAATAACATGCACTTTGGCTGTTGGCAAGGTTAGGTATTTTACGCTCTTGCAATTACAAGCAATGATTTTCATGCTTGCTTTAACTTTGTTAAAAGCAAGTCATATTTTGTACAGATAATATCAATTACATAGAAGAAATATTTTGTGGACAGAACAATGTTGCGGATTTACAATAAATTATTGCATTAAAGAAATGCAAATCATGTAAATAAAACAGCAAACTACATACCAAGTTTTATAACCTACCAACCTTTAGAACCATATTAAGTAAATTTCAAAGCTAAAATTGTGCCATTTCATTACAATATATTGAAAGTTGACCATGAATAAATTGTAAAATTTTATTACACACATATAAAGAAAGAAAAAATGTTTTATAATATGTGTCATAGATGTTTCCCTTTTACCATAAAAATAACAGGAAATAATGAAATAATAAACATCTAAAATGTAATATAAATTTATAATAAAATGAAATAAAAATAGCACCAATAAACAGTAAAAGATACTGACATTCACAAATTTTGCAGATGAGGGAATAAAATGTAATATAAATTTATAATAAAATGAGATAAAAATAGCACCAATAAACAGTAAAAGATACTGACATTCACAAATTTTGCAGATGAGGGAATGAAATTTAATATAAATTTATAATAAAATGAGATAAAAATAGCACCAATAAACAGTAAAAGATACTGACATTCACAAATTTTGCAGATGAGGAAATAAAATGTAATATAAATTTATAATAAAATGAGATAAAAATAGCACCAATAAACAGTAAAAGATACTGACATTCACAAATTTTGCAGATGAGGGAATAAAACATTGATAAAATTTAAATATTGAATAAATTGAAACTTTTAAAATTTTCAACATTATTATTATGAACAAACAATAAATAATAACACAAAATTTAAATGCTACATCTAAAGGAATTTTGAATCAAACGTAACAAGGAATAAAACATTGATAAAATTTAAATATTGAATAAACTGAACTTTTCAAAATTTTCAACATTGTTATTATGAATAAACAATAAATAATAAAACAAAATTTAAATACTACATCTAAATGAATTTTAAATCAAATGTAACAGGCTATAAAACATTGATAAAATTTAAATATTGAATAAATTGAACTTTTTAAAATTTTCAACATTATTATTATTATGAACAATCAATAAATAATAACATAAAATTTAAATACTATATCTAAAGGAATTTTGATTCAAATGTGTCACCGGACATGTTATACTAATGTATATAAACTCCTGTTTGGCTACATGTAAAATTCTTTGTTGATGTCTTTGCATAAATCTATGTTTTTATGCTTTCTGTTCTTTTCTGCCAGACAACAGTGTTAAATAGTAAAAATTATTTAATTTATATATAATCAAATGCATGGGCGTCGACACATAGGGGCAAGGGGGGGCACTTGCCCCCTCCTGGAAAATTTTAAAAAGTAAAATATTATGAAAAAAAAAATAATTAAAGTTTTAAAATTATGTCATTAGAATTCAAATGACCGAATAAAATTTATATCACAGAGCCAATTAGATCCAAACCGACCTGACCTGCATTTATAGGTTGTCTCTCTCTAACTTTTCCCTTCCAACGGTTGTAAATCAACTTGACAGTAAGTTTTTCGGATTAGTGTTGGTTTGGTATAAGCTATATAATTTTTATAAGTAAAATGTTTTAGCTTAATTTATATGCATAAAAAATTTATTGTACTAAGTGCTTACACAGAAGTTTACTTAATCACCTCAATCAACCAGCCAACCATTTAAATCGAACTGAATATTTTTAAATACGCTGAAATTTAGCAATGTTCAGTTTGCCCCCTCCTGAAAAAATTTTTGGCGACGCCACTGATCAAATGTATATACATTTTGATAATATAAAAAAGTTAACATTTTAAGAATATACCAATACTTTATTTTTTGATTCTGATCAAGGAAATTTTCACAATTAAAAATAATTGTATATTACAGATCATCCTAAGTGAAACTAAATATATGTTTTTTCAAATTATTGTGATGACCATTAATGCAGGGCATGTGCCCCAGGCCTTGAAACTGGTCCATAAAAATGCAATTTTACCCTTAAAAATAACAACAACAACAAAAAAATGGCATCATAAAATGAAAAATTTGGCCATTTTAATCCCCTATGCAGGTATATATGTACCTTTTCTGATTGGTGTACAGTGCAAGGGCCAAAGGGGTTAAAGGGGGCCTCACGAAAGTATGTGTGACCCCGGCCTCACATGAAATTAATCAGGCTCTGGTGAAGACTGTTATAATGTAGAGACTTATAATCAGAAGTCAACAAAAGGTGGTCCACGACAAAAATTTAATATTTCTGTAAATGTGTGGAAAAATATAATAATATACAGTAAAGCACCGTTTATACGTCTTTCAAGGGACCTGGCATAAAAGAGCATATAAATGAAAAGACATATAATTGAAATTAAAAAATTAATACTTTGATTACTACAAATTTAATAGCACTGAAGCAAGATTTATGTGAAATACTAATTAATAGTGTTTTTTAAGATAGTACCTACTACATTACTTTACCAGAGATGCCAACCTTGTAGGACAATTTTCAGTAGTACACAAGAAAATTTTCAGTAGTTTTGGGTACTTGTCAGTAGTCTGGTAGGTCGGTCGGTCTTAACTGATGTAAATTGAAGTTCAGATTTTAAAAATATTGTACATGTTATACATTCAAATATGATTTATTTACTAAACTAATGCTTTGTTACTTATTTCTTAAAATCATAAATAAAAGTTTGATATATATACCAGGTGATTCAAAATAGATGTTACAGCGATTATCTCGTAAACTAAAAAGGATAGAACATACTTACAAAATTAGCGCAAATTAAGAGTAGATTTCAGATATGGCATTTTTTTTTTTTGTACAAGGGGCTGTATGCAAATTAAATACGAAATTTAATTTTTATATGGCCCCTCCTATCATGTGACTTATACTTAGAAAAATATTCTCCTCGCTGTAACAAGCAAAAAAAAAATCATCTCTGTAAGTCAAAATCTCGTTGAGTTATTGCAATTTGAAAATGATGACTTATACCACTTTTTTTTTCAATTTTGGGATCTATTTTTTGATGCCAATAGGCTCACTTTAGGGGGTTATCTGTGAGATGAGATAAATTAAAAAAAGATCCTTTATTTTAAAATTGCAACTAAAATCATTCAAACACGTGAAATCAACAGTTTTAAGAACTTAATGCAAATTTACATTATTCTGTATTGTTAAAAAATTTAATACTTAAATTTCTTAGGGGTCACTTGCAATTAAAACACATTAAGAGAGGAAAAAAATTAAAAGACTAGCAAAACTGTCTGAAATTTTCACACTTTATTTTTACCACTTTCCATCATGGCTGAAAAATTTAATGACTTCGGCTTTTTAACAATTCCAGCAAGGTTGAAAAGTGTTAATGACTTCGATCTGTCAGTCTGTCCATCCGTCTTTCGTTGTATCCGTGCTCTAACTCCCGTGAATATTAATAGAATTTCCTGAAACTGATATATGTTATTTGAGTTCACTATCGGATGTTCCTTATTGAAAATGGAGTGAATACCTCTGCTAGTTTGTGCACAGGGACACCCGAAAGTATTCCAAAGCATTGTGTTCTATGAGAGGTATTTTTATAAACCATATTTTAATACCTTTAATCTATGCATATATTAATAAAATTGAAATATGTTATTAAAGTTTTCTATCGAATATTTTCTATAGAAAATGGAGTAAACACCATCACTGGTTTGTATACAGGGACACCTGAAAGAATTCCAAAGCACTGCGTTCTATGTGAAGATATTTCTATAAACCAAATTTTAATTACTTTGCATAAACCTTAATGAAATTGAAATATGTTATTCATATGCACAAAAGAATGCTTTCTATAGTGTACAGTACGATTATCATTAGATTTACAAGGCACACAAAAATATTCAGTTACGTTAAGGGCTATTATTGGACATTTGCTGGAATTGCATTTTCATTTACATTAAACACTTTCTAAAAATTTTAAACTGTAAATATGATTTCAATTTGCATATTTATTTGTCTGACTGTCCACCTGTCCGTCTGAACACCCTCAGCATCTGTAAATATTTTCAGAAATTTTAAAAAATGATGTATATTATTCAGGTTTACTATATGATATTCCCAATTTAAAATGGCATTAATTAATCCTCTACAATTGGTTTATATATTGGTTTAGGTAAAAATGACAATGTATTGCATTTTGAGACAGACATTCTTATAAATTACATTTAAATAACTTTATACTATAAAAATCATAAGGAGATTCATATTTATTGTTAATATTCTAAAATAATGTTTTGTATAGAAAATGATATGGTATTGATGTATAATTCTATGTCAAGGGGGTTACCGCCCTTCTCAACCCCCGTTTAATTATAGTGCCTATATTTATCAAAGCAAAAATCAAGTCTTATCAATTTCCTTGAAACTTGCAAACCTTGATCAACTTTTCAAGTGGCAACTAGATATAAAATCCAAAGTACCAAATTTGCATTTCCTGTAGTTATTACTTTCTCATACCCATAAGGCAGAGAAAGTATTGTCTTTGGGTCAAATTTTCGAAATTGAGTTTTTGTTATATTTATACGTTTTGAGGTCCCCTGAATATGAAAATTGCATTTTTAGCTGTTTGTCTGTGTGTATGTCTGTCTGTTATCAGCATATCTCAAGAACAAATAGCAGCAGATATTCCAAACTTTGTATTCTAAAAATGTATCATATAGGGATGCTACACTAAGGTTTTCGTTAAGATGAAGCAAATGGTTCATGTGCAGGGACACTCAAGAATATTCAAATACATTACGTCTATGGGGGAAATTGCACATAAGTAGAGTTTAAGACCTATAGACTGCACTAAACCAAATGAAATGAATATATATTTTTTATATGCATAAAAACATGCCTCATGTAGAATAAGGCAGGGAAATCATTAAATGTTCATTTACAGGGCTATACAAAATAACTAGATTATAGTGCGACAATAACTGAAAATTGATGGAAGTGCATTTTAGATTGTGCCGCATATTATTACTATAGGTTTATATTTAGTTGCACTATGTGGTTTGTACATATTCTTCAAAAGATATACAGGGTTGCAAATATTTAAGTGATAATATTCTTTTTTATTGTTAGTGAAAGTGCTTTACTATAAAATTTTACCATGTCCAGGAAAGCTGTTCAGGAATGGAAATGAATTTCTCATAGACATAGGATAAATAATGTATGTTTTTAAACTAAATATGCATCACTTGTTTTTTGCGTATTTACACGTTTTGAGGCTTCCTTATTACCAAAATCAAGTTTTTTAATGTTTGATTATTGCCTGTGTCGAATAATTTCAGGAAATACAAAAGTTGTATTTTCAAATTAATATAAATTTGTTGCTGGAAAATTTTGATTGAGACTGATAAGTTTCAAGGAATGTTGCATGTGAACGTTGTCTGAATAATTTTAAGTGAACTTTTAATTTTAATAGCAGATTTAAATTCTATATAAATGTAGGTGCATTAATGAAACGAGGGGGTGAGGGGGCAGTAGTCCCCTCCCCCTCACACAGAACTTATTATCATATAAAACTCTTCTGAAGCCTAATTTGAATTATTTTAACATAGGTTTACACAAAACTACTCTTTATGTTACCTCTTAATTTTCAACCTGTATTTATAGTATTAAATTTCAGGATAAGAGAAAGTTGTGTGGGTGACACACCAGATTATTTGTTGTTAAATTATGCTGATAATTCATATATATACAGATCAACCACTAAAAATTTATTTTTCATATTCAGGAGGCCTCAAAACGTGATATTATACAGAAAAAAAAATCTCTCTCCAAAAACTACTTTGTATGGGTATGAGAAATTAATTTTCTGTTCTGTGTCAGCAGTGTTCTTCGAAATTAAAAAAAAAAAAAAAAAAATGCAGCAAAGCACTTACACCAATTACATTTAATTTAAAAAAAAATTTTTACCTTAATTTTGGATAGCCCTGTATATTGTCTATAAACTACATACACATGACTTTCTGTACGTAAATTTAGTGTTATATGTAAAACAAGTAACACAAAATGAAATACACTTCCAGCAATTCCGAAGTATAGCTCCAATATATCAAAATACTCTGGGTAACCCTGTAAATGAATGATTGCTATACCACAATCTACATAAAACATGCTTTTATGCGTATAAAAAATCTGTTCTTTTCATTGTGTTTAGGGCAGTCTATAGATGTCACACTGTACGTATGAGAAATTTCGCTCACAGACGTAATGTATTTGAATTCTCTTGGATGACCCTGTAAACAAACAATTGTCTAATCGCAACGAATACTTTAGTGTAGCACCGCAATTTGATACGGATTTAGAATGTCGAATTTGGATTTTCTGCTACTATTTGTTCATGAGATATTCTAATAATACACACAGACACACACAGAGATAGAGAGAGCGACCAACCGCTAAAAACATGATATTTCAATTCAGAGGATCTGAAAACGTGTAATTATAACAAAAGCTAATTTTCGGAAATTTGACTTAAACACAATTCTTTCTCTACACCATGTATATGAATAAGAGAATGTATAAAGAAAAAAAAAATCTATTTCAAAATTCCATTTTAGTACAAAAAGTATTCATAAATTTTATTTGTTAAATTATCAATGAGTATTCTCTTTTGTATTCACTAGGGGAAAGAGAGACATTACAGGTTAAAACAGCCGTCTTTTCCTGAATTTTTTTTCCCCCCAAATGCTGATCAATGTGTGCCGTATTACAAAAGCTATAGTAATTACAATTTCTCACTTTTGATACAACTAGAGCCCCTATATAAAATAATAGGCCGGCTCATCACCGCCATTTTTTTGCCTCCGAAGAGGACAGCATTGCCGCTTGGCGTCCTTATCGCTTCCCTAATGATTTTAAGAAATCTTGATCTGAAGCTAATCCGGTCAAGATAAGAGCAATAAGCAACAATATTTCTAAAAACACATTTTTTTTCACAGTACATTCTCAGGATGTCATTTTATTCTGAGGATATCCTATGGATGTACTGGGGTAAGATGTGTTGTTAGGGCGGTTTCTGTTTCTTTTACAAAATGTCACCAAAACTCAAATACACAGTAATAGGTCTGTGAACACTTTATATTTATTTCTTGAATGATTATAGCAGTTTATCGCTAAACAAACTTCCATATCACAGTTTACTTAGCTAAAATTATGAAATATAATAAAACAAGTTACTCTAAAGTAACGTAAGACGATAAAAAAAATGTTTGTCGTTTGTTTATCAGAGAAACGCGCTGGGTACATGTGGCAACCCTAAGGCAACAAAATGCCTGATGCGCCAGCTCGTATATATAGGAGCCTTAGATACAACCCCTTAAGTCCTAGCGAAAAATGCTAGAATTTTCAAATTGCAATAACTCAGTGAGATTTTCATTTAAAAAGCTAATTTTTTTTTTTTTTTTTTTTGCTTGTTAGAGCGAGGAGAATATTTTTCTGAATATAAGTCATATGATAGGAGGGGCCGTATAAAAATTAAATTTCGTATTTAATATGTATACAGCCCCTTGTACAAAAAAAAAAAAAAAAAAAAAAAAAATGCAATATTTGAAATTTACTCTTAATTTGCACTAATTTTGAAATTGGAAGTATGTTTCTATCTTTCTTAGTTTATGAGATAATCGATGTAACATCTATTTTGAATCACCCGGTATATATATTTTGTTTTTAAATAAATGAAAAAATTAATTATGAGTTATTCAAGCACTGCATTTTATGCTACACAACTCAAAACTTTGTTATCATAACATCTGAATAAAGTATCAGAATTGCAAAATTGTTAGAATCACTCAAAATAATTCATTTATAGACATACTCACAAATTTGGCTATTTTATACATGCAATATCTATTTACTGTAAATAGATATTCCTCGATATCCTATATATATGAAGAGGGGGGGGGGGGGTGGCAGTAAAATATAAGTAGTTAGATGTATGAGAAATGAAACAATTATATTTCTTTATAGGTTTTAGAACCTAATAAAACAAGTTTAAAATGAATATTGACATTCATATTACTGATGGAGGAAGATTGGGAAACAAAAGGCTTCTGCAGAGCTGTTAATCGACAATCCCTTGTAGTTGGAGATCAGAAGAGAGGGGGGGGGTCAAAAAATAATTACATGATCAAGAAATACTGAACAATTGTATTTCTTTATTGTTCCTAGAATCTTATAAAGCAAGTTTAAAATGAATATTGACATCTATGTTGCAGATGGAGAAAGATTGGGAATGAGATTGGGGCACCAAAATCGTCTTGGGCCCCAACAGGTGGTAATTAGGCTCTGCAGACAGAATTGAGAGTATTTTCCAAAAATCAATTTTTCTCTTTTTAAGTCTTTTTTCTGAATGGTGTTTTTCACCTGCACATTTAAATTAGCATTATGAATATATATATATTTCTATATGTTTTGTACTCACATGATTACTCTCCAGTACAAATCCCTAAATTACCATTTAAATTCCTTTTCTAAGTTTTTATTTATTTATTTTTTATTAGACAAGGTTGACAGTATTTTCCAAACTGCCACCAAAAAGTCATTTTTTATTCCTAAGCAATTTTTCAGGATGGTGTTTTTCCATATGAACATTTAAATGAGCAGTCTGAACACATTTTTTGTTGCATACTTCACACTTCTATGGTTGCTCTTTAGTATGAATCCTCAAATGAGTATTTAAATTGGCCAACTGAATAAATTTTTTGCCACATGTTTTACACTCATATGGTTGCTCTCCACTATGAATCCTTAAATGAACTGTTAAATTAATTTTTTGAGTAAACCGTTTTTCACAAATATGACACTGAAATGGCCGTTCCTTTGTGTGGATTCTTAAATGATACTTTACATTAGTAAAATATAATCCACAAATTGGACATTTAGATTGAGCACTTATTAATTTTTTACTTCCAATTTTCACAGCAACAGTCTCTAAATTCTTCTTGTTTCTTCCAATTTCTGTTACTATTTCTAAATTCCTGCATAGCACCATTCCTAAAAATAATAATATAAAGTAAATGTATGATCATCTATTCGATAAATAGCATAACTAGTAATTTTAAAAAGACATTTATATTCAGAAATTACCACATTTACTTTTCTTACACATGTAGAGTTATGGATCTTTTGAAACAAAATTAAAATAAATAAAAATAAAATATAATGGTAATAACTACTAAAATTTTATCTTTATTTCAATTACTCAAAATATTCCTTCCTCATTTACTTCAAATTGGTTTTTTATCAACAAATACAACATACATAGCAATATTCTAGATGGCTATAAAATAAATACCATTATTAAAAGCAGCCTGTAACCCGACTGAATAATCCAAATAATCCCTTATTTGGTACACTTATTATGTAAGAAGGGGGGGAGGGGGTGATGGCACAAGGAAAAAAAAGTTGAAAAAATTTCCGATAGAAGGTGCTTTAATGTATTAAATTTAATGTTTTACAAGAAGGAATAATTTAGATACAAAATTGTCATGTTTATTGCAAAATTTTTACAGTTAATATACTATGCTGTCGTATGGCACTAACATTCAAGTCTAAGTTCCATAATGGGTACCTTTGTGTTGAGCTATGCATTTCATTCAGTGCATTGTATACTAATTGCAGAGTAACATACCAGGAGTGATGTTCTCTACTTATTGTGATATGTTATCGTATAAATACTTAAATACCCCCAAAAATAAAAATTACTAGACATCATATTGTGAGATTGAGAGGACCACATGATAGGAAAACACAGTCTTATTATACGATTGTTTGTGAAAGCTTTCAGAAGAGAGACTGTACCTATTGCTCAATATGGGACAAACCTCCATCTTATATAAAAATTGTTTCAGAAAGGCACTTTCTCTGTTGTAGTTGAAGAACAACGAACACTTTTAATATCTGCTGGCATCTTCCTGCGGAAACCTAAGTTGTTACAAAAACCATCTAACATACCTCTTCAAAAAATATAAGGATTATCGATAAAACTTAAAGAGAAACCCCATGTCAAAGTGACTTTTGAAGAATGAGGGAGAACTATTTAATCCCATGGGGGATTTGAAATATGAATTCAACAATTTTGCATATTTAATGCCCCATTCAAATGAAAAATGGATTTTATCTCCTGATAAAATCTCTTATGGAAAATGATTATAAATCTTCATTCATGCTAAAAACATTAACGTGAATACAATCTCTGCTGCTAACAGTTGCTGATGACAACTAATTTTATAGGGTTAAAATTGAATTACACTTTTAATAATTTATTGAACAATAGAATTGATCTAAGTTCCTAGCAACTGCTCATGCACTAGGACCAGCTTCTGGATTCGATGATGGCTCAAACTTTGCAGTGGCAATTTCTTCAGTAATGCAGAGCAGCTCTAATTTCCCCTTAAACTTTTAATATAAAATCAATCCAGTTTCTTCGAATTTTTCTATAATTCTAAGTGCACTATGTTAAAGGATCTTAATGCATTTTTTCATTAAACTAAATTCACATAAAACAGAGCAACTGTAGCATTAGACATCACAATGTAAAATAATTTTAATAGCAAAATGTGTCTAGTAAGCTAATAATAATGTTGGCCATATTGCTTGCAGATATTAAAGCTTGCTTCTCAAGGAAATTTACAAAAACAGTTTTAGTGACAGTATATAAAGTGTCCTCTATAGGCAATTTTTTCAACTATTTTGTTTTCTTATATCAATGTTCTTCCCCTTGATACATAATCAGTGAACCAATTTTGACATCATTATTTGCATTATTCAATTAAGCTACACTTACAAGGGAAGTATGAATCAGTAAAATTCCTAAAATTTGGTTCTATTGAAACCAAACCAAGCTTAAATTAAAGAGCACTGTTGAAAATTTAGTGTAGAGTGCAAATTTTGTGTAAGGACCTTCCCCCCCCCCCTTCTATGGGGCAATATATGACCCTATAAGTTTCAGCTGTATCTATGAAAAACAACAAAATAGACATAGGCAGCAAAACAAAGTGACGCAGTGACAAAGTGTTTGACCTGAGTATAGATGGTCTTGAATTTGAGACCCACCAGGTTCTTTTTATTTTTAAATAATTTTTTAGTTCACATGAAAAAAAAAAATGTTTATATTTTTAATTAAATTAAATTATTAGTTTTAGAAAACATATTAAGTTTTTTTTTAAACGAATGCATCAATAAGATTAACCAGAAGTTTAAACATATTTTTTTTTTTTTTTTTTTTTTAAATTAGAAGAAAATCATGTTTAAATTTACAAATTTAGTTTCTGATTTACAGTGATTATGATTAGACGTAGAAAATTAATGAAAGTATAAGCATTTTTCACCAGGAGCACAAGATATGAAATAAAATAAAATATTTGACTTTTCATCGAGATAACTAGATTTGTAAAATTCATATTTGCCTAAATTTTTTAGATGTGAACTGATTATACATAAACAAGATATCAAAAAAGTTGCTTGTAGTTCTGCTCACTCAATAAAATAAGCAATTATATTACTTTGCTTTTCATTTCAAAATCATTTCAAAACAGTTTTACCATGGCAAAATTTAAATAAAAGTACTTTTGAAATGGTGGCATCATTTTGTGCTTCATCTAAAATTTTGGTAACTAGAGTACGCAAAATATTTCCTTTGATATCATATGCTTCTTTTACATGTGTTTCTCATTGCACAAAATAATCTCCTGTTTTATCCAAAATTTCTATGGAATCTCAATTAACTGAAAATGCCTTAGCCCCAAGCTTTTTGAATAAATGAGATTCTACTGTATTTAATAATTTATAAGTAACACATTATTTTACTGCATGCATGCACATATGTGAATGTCCTATGCGTTGCCATGCGTGTCCACATTTCATTGCAACTGTATCCTGTAAAAGAGCGAACTAATTTATCTTACTTTATTTCAGGTTGTGAGCAATAACATTACTATTACAGATTGAAAGTGTAAAAGCTTATGTAGGGGAAAATATAGTCTCAGGCAAGCCCGACACAAAATAACACAAAAATTAGTCAAGGGCTTGACCTACTTAAGTTTAAGTAATATCAAGATAGACATTACAGGGGCGCAGCAATTCAAAAATCATGGGAGAGGCTAAAAAAATTTCATTTTAAAACTGATTCAAAATAATTCTCAAGAAAATCGATAATTAAATGCTATTCAATATTCTTTAATTATTAGTATTAATTACAAAATATCATTAAATTATGAATATGTATAAAATTTTAATTTTGTTTTTAAATGGGTGATTCTTTCATTTGTGATTAAAAGGTTTTTTTTAAATAAAAGAGGATCTTAATCCCCCTTATTGGTTATGCCTCTGAAGCATTACATTCTTTATTCAGTCGTTTGTCTATCACAAACAAATAATTATTTATCAATTTCTTTTACAATTATTTCAGCATGAATTTATAGTTAAGAAAGTTTAATATTTGATTGGGAAAACATTTTATCTACATGAAGTAACATGATGTACACAAATTAAAAAATATATTTTTTTTAATTTTCCAAATTATGAAGTTTATACACAAAATTCTAAATTTTTACTTTTGAAAAAAATTCAATTTTTTTTCACATAGTTTGAAATAACAAACTCGTTTGTGCTCTGACAGAACAACTCGTTTAAAAATTAATTTTTGTCTTGATGACCAGGCTCAGCCTGCTTGAAAATTCAACCCTGCTGGGTCGGATAAAGGCCTCAGGTCAAGTCTGGGCCCATGCAGACCTCTAACTAATGGATCTCAGTCAAACCTCTAACTAATGAACCTATCTAACTCAGATCTCTGGTTAATTCAATGACTGGGATACAGAATTATTAAAATGTCAACAGTTCTTGAAACTAATTTATTAAAAATTTTTAATGAAAGCAATAAAATAAATTTTATTTTATTTTATTGATAAAAGTTACAATTACCTTTTTATACTATTTCCTCACTTCAAAAATCGGGTTTTAATGACTGATTCACTTTTTGTAAATTGTAATTTTTGAACTAAGGAGATAAATTATTTTTATACAACATACTTCTTTATTGCAAGGGTTAAAAAAAAAAGGATATACAACATGTATACAGTAACTTGAAAATTTACATAATTTACATAGTATATGATCGATTATTTAGAATTCCAAGATCCGGAAGACCTGGAATCCGAAACCATTTTTAATTATTTTTTATAATTTAAAAAATATTTTCTAAAACCAGAATTTTATTTAAAAAAAAAATGCACTAAAATGTACTATTAAGCTTTTTATTAGGAATTCTGAAAATCGGAAATTAAAACAGGATTTATTTTTCTTGGTGTTCAGGAGTGTTTGTGGTCTGGGAAATCCCTGGAATTCACGTCCAACCATATAAAAAATTCTGTGTTTTATTCAAAGATTGATTTCTGGGGATTTTTAATTTCTTGATGAGACAGTTTTGTTCTCTATAAGTAAACAAAGCGGAAAAAAAAAAAAAGGGGGGGGGGGAATTTTAAAAGAGAAATTTTTAGCTTTTTGCTCTTATGATCAAGTTATCATTCACATTTAGTAGAAACAATAATAGGGTAGCTAGCCACAATGCTGGCAGCAAGCAGCATCACCAGTAATGTGCATGTGTACATGTTTATATATAATAGTTATTTTTAACTTTGTGTTACATTTGATAGAAGAAAGTATTAGATTCATAGTAAATCTTTTTGTTTATTTGCTCATTCTGAGAGTTCTAGTACATGATTTGAGTGTCTGACTAATATTTTGTGACAGTTCAAGCTGAAGAACTATTGCACAGACTTTCACAAAAATTTATATGTAGTTACACCTGGATGTAAATTATTGCCTATCGGTTATTGAGTTATGTTTTATAATTCAGAAAAATCAATAATGGAAAACGATTCAAAATCCAGAAAATTCTGAAATCCGGGATACTTCCAGTATCTGGATGGGTTCTGGATTATTCGTCCTATACTGTAGTAGTTTTAAGTATGAGCAGTAAGTAGCATATATGATTAAATTCCATATTTAGATGCAACAGAGAGGGCGGGGGAATAAAATACGTATTAAATAAGTATACATGCTTTTATTTATTTATTTATTTATTTATTTTTTTTTATGCAATTCTAACAATATATGAACCTTTGAGAAACATACCTAAAAACTCTTACAAGTTTCTTTGTAATATATGTTCAGATCCCTCACAGATAATAATTTCATGTACAATGTTATAATTTATTTAAGATTATTTTTTATATCAAAAATTTACTTTTTAAAAGTATCAAAATTTTTATTTGTGAAAAATTATAACAAAATAAATATAATACAATAATATAATACATATAATATAATGCATAACAAAATAAATATACACAACATAATAAATAAACATATGTAAAAATTATGCAATAGACACATACAAATATGATAGAAAATAGCATAACCATATTTTGGATAAAACATTTTCTCAAGACAATTTTATTTTAAAAACCTGTCTATAAAATGTTTATTTTCATAAACAAATTATTTTAATAGAAAATAAAACTTAAATAAAAGACAGAAAAATGTAATTACACAGAAAAATACTTTACACAATATGGAGTTTTTTAATATCAGATAACTTATTTACTTTATTCTATTAAGTTATTATTGTAATAATAATTCTATACTTCTATAATTAATAATACTTCTATTAATTATTATAATTCTACATTTAAAACTTTGCCAGTAGAATATGAACTAAATTAAGTCTTCTATGTAATACCACTTTCATAATGAATTATTATCATGAAAGCTTTCACAAAACCGTAATATAAAAAATGGATGTAAATTTAATGTATATGAAATCTCATTATAAAATATTTATTTTTTATTAAAAATACAAAAAAAAAAAAAAAAAAAGAGAAAGATTTTTAATAATGATTTATGACATATAAAAATAAAAAAGTTTTTACATCTGCTCTTGTGAAAGGCCATTTCTGAAAAACAATTATATAAATTTACTTTAATTTCAAACGAAGCACAAAACTAATTATAAAATAAAACAACCTTACTTAGACTTCATCTTTAGCAATAAGCTTTTCTGGGGAGGATCCTCCCCCTTTGTCAATTGCAACTAGTGTTTTCTGGCACCGGCTATTTATAGCCTCACCTCTTTCTTGTACCAAGTAGTGCCACAGTGGATCAATTCTGGCCGATTCGTGGTCATTAATGGTGCTGCTATCGTTAACGATCTCAACGCTTTCACGGAGAAAAGCATACGTAGGATTATTATAATTAGCTATTTTTTCAACGTTATTAAATTCTATTTTTATTTCATTTTCACAGTATGCTTTGGCTAGCGCGGTAGTAGAACGGGCAAATTTTGACGGGTCTTGATTTTCCTCCCGTCTAAAGGAACATGAAAACGATATAAAATTTGCCTGTTCTACTACCGCGCTAGCCAAAGCATACTGTGAAAATGAAATAAAAATAGAATTTAATAACGTTGAAAAAATAGCTAATTATAATAATCCTACGTATGCTTTTCTCTGTGAAAGCGTTGAGATCGTTAACGATAGCAGTGCCATTAATGACCACGAATCGGCCAGAATTGATCCACAGTGGCGCTACTTGCTACAAGAAAGAGATGAGGCTATAAATAGCCGGTGCCAGAAAACACTAGTTGCAATTGACAAAGGGGGAGGATCCTCCCCAGAAAAGCTTATTGCTAAAGATGAAGCCTAAGTAAGGTTGTTTGTTTTATTTTATAATTATATAAGTATTTCGTACTCCTAATATAAATTTTATAAAAGATCTTAATAATTAAAGTTTATCATTTTTTAAATTCAAATCCATCTACTACAGTCATTCAGGATAATTTTAATTCATTGGGGCTAACTTTGAGCCACCTTTCATTTTTCATTATATTTTGCTGGAGAAAATGAACTATAGTATATAATCATAGGATGTTGTTAGTTTTCTGCTCTATATTTTAAAGGTAAGGGGAATTGTCATCACTCTTGACACACAGGGACAAGGGAGGCACTTGCTCCCTCTTGGAAAATTTTAATCAGCATAAAATAACTATTTTTAAATTATACTTCAAACTTCAAAACTACGTCTTTAGAGTGTGGATGACAATCTAAATTGTTATCACTGAGCTAATTAGACTCCTATGCTTAAATTATGTGCAATAAAAAATTATTGTTGCTTATATATATACTTGCTTAATCTCAATCAACCATTTAGTCCAACTTATTTTCTAAATTATATAAAAATTTTACAGTTTTCAGTATACCCTCTTCTGAAAAAAAATTTCTGGTGACACCACTGTCAATGTTTCTTTTTAAGATTTCAGTATAAGATTTTTAAGGTTCAGACTTTTAAGAATTAAGGATAAGGTTTAAGATTTAACTTTTAATGTTTTGACTTTTAAGATTTAGTTAAAACAACTAATATTGTTCAAGTAGATTAAAAAGATTCATGTTTGCGTCTGACATGAGATTTTAAATTACACGACTGTGTAGAACTATAATTACAATAACAACATTTATAAGGTCGTTCTCCAGTATGAATTCTTCGATGAACAATTAAACTTGCAGGATCAGAAAAAGTTTTTGGACAAGTACTACAAACATATGGTTTTTCCCCTGTGTGAATACGCATATGTCTTTGAAGTGAAGACTTTTCAAAATATTTCCCACAATAAGAGCACTTTTGAAAATGGCCTTTCACTAAATCAATATCAGTCACTGTTGCAGGATCAGATGATTGTATAAATGAATTAATTTTCTTATTGTAATTAATTGAAGCAGTATATGAAAAGTTGCTGCATGAGGCTGAATCTAAAGAATAAAATATAAATGAATAGACATTTTAAAATAAATATAATTAGGTAAATATAGTAGAATGTAAAAAAAAACAGAAATTAAAATGTCAAGTATAAATTCACTAGATTCAGATTAAGAGAAATAACATCAAAAATTTAACTATGACAAATATTCTGAACACTTATTTGATAAGAAACTTTAAAAAATATTCAGAGATAGATTATTAAGCTCATATGACTGAATATGTATATTAATCACTTGACTACGGCTACGTACGATGCATACGTAGTTTGCACTTGTACATAATGACAGCTATGTACGTAGTGCCCCTCTTTTCACTATGCACAAAAGAAAATCGTATCGTCGCAAGGGCAATGAAGTTTTCTTGTGTATTGTAGCAGAGATATGATAATTTTCTACCTGGGATCACGTGTACTATTTTAACCAATAGTATATCGGAAACGTTCACTCCAAGAAGAGGGGATGACAGAACTGATTATCTATGAGGATTTTTTTGTCTCTTAGTTGCTTTGTTAGTGCTTAGAGTAAGTGTGTGTTTTCATTAGTAATTTATAAATTTTAGACCATGTGAGTTTTTCGTTTTAAATTTTATTTAGGAATTTGAATGAAATATGGATGAAGAAAATAGTAGTGGGTCGGAATTTATTCCAGATGAAGGTGAAAATGAGTCGAGCGATTCTGAGTTCTCCGATATAAGTGATATCGAAATCAAAGCAAGATCAGAAGATGGGTGGTCTTACGTAAGTAATCCTTATACTGATACACGTGAACAACCTTTACATAAATTTTAAAACGAATATGATATTCACCCTGCAGTGACGGTTGAAGACCTATCGTCTCCTGGCATGTATTTTGAAGCCATTTTTTTCCATGTTATAAAGTATTTATGTGAATGGACAAACAAGAGAGCTGATATAGAATATTTGAAATTGGATAACCTTATATTTAAAGTTTATGGATTAAAATGGTATCCTGTTAACATTGAAGAAATGTATACATTTTTTGCTTTGACACTTTTTATGGGTATAACCCATTGTCTCGAAGATTCTGATTATTGGAGTGGGAGTATGTTATGCAGCGGACCTAAATGTTTTACTCCCCAGGTTATGAGCCGTAACACGTAACAGATATCAGTCATTACAAAATAAATTAAAAGACCTTACTCAGGCTTCATCATCTTCTGCAAGAAGCTTTTCGTGGGGAGGATCCTCCCCCTTTTTCAATTGCAAACTGTTCAAGTGGGCCTTGGCTATTTATAGCTTCACCTTGTTCTTCTAACAGGTAGCGCCACTGCGGATTTATTTTGGCGGATCCGTGGTCATTAATGACAACATTATCACTAATTATCTCGATACTCTCTCTGTGATAATGTTGCCATTAATGAAACCCCTCTAAAATATTTTCCACTGTAACAAACACTTCTGAAAATGAATTTCATTTAGGTAAATTGATTAATTCAATATTATTCTCTAAATCAAAATCAATCCAAATTTCACAATTTAGAAAACAAACATTAAAAATAATTCTTTTACAATGCACTGAAAAATTCCAATTTTTAAATTCTCTGTATATTATCATCATCAATAATTGGAAAATTTTTGGCAATTATTTTAAAAAAATAAACAGATAAATTTTCAATTGCTTTCTAAAAAAATATGATTGTGTTATTTTTCATGTTAAGTAGATGTTTCAAAGAAACATATTTTAGATTAATCATAATTAATATTTAATATAAAACACAAAACAGTAATGCAGTAGCTGTAAAGAGTTTTTCTTTCTTTCTTTTTTTTTTTTTTTTTTTTTTTTTTGACACATTGACTGCCAAGTTATGAGATAACTCATAGTTACCTACAAATTATCTTGTAGCTTGACAGTTAATGTGTTAATAAATAAATTGCAATTATATTCCCACTTCACAGATACTTCTTTATTTAATCTTTCATTATAAAAGATTTAAAATTGATTAGAATGAATTTTTAAGATTTTTAGAAACTTCAAAGTGACCTATTATAACTTTATTCATAAACGTTTTCGTCATTATTTTCCAGGGGCTTCTTCAGCTAATGATCTGGATCTTCTCCCTCTTCGTAACACCTCACACCATCTAGCATTGACAAAAGATGGATTGTATTAGTTGCAAACATCTACATTAGTAATTACCTCTGTCGTTTCACATCGCAATGCATATTACTAGACTGCCAGCATATATAAAATTAATTATACTAGCGATAAAATTGAATCAAATACTTATATAGGATGATTAAAAGGATTAATAAATATATTAAAGAGCATCAAAGTGATATAAAACATGAAAAAATCATTACAGCATTAACCAAAGAAAATCAAAAACAAAACCTAAAAATTAATTTTAATAGTCCAATTAAACTTGCAAATTACGTAACTCAACAATATCCTACTGAGATGTGAAACTGTAGAGGTATTTACTAATGTAGATGTCTGCACTCAATACAGATTAATCTTTTGTCAATGCCAGATGGTGTGAGATGCTATGAAGAGGCAGAAGATCAAAAAGTCTCAGATCACCCAGAAAGTTACCTGAAGAAGCCTCAGAAAATAATGGTGAAAATTTAAATAAAGTTAATAAGTAACTTTGAAGTTAAAAAAAAAAAAAAAAAAAAATGATTTACTTTATTTGAAAAAAATCTTTAATTAGAAAAAACTTTATTTAAATACAAAATATTACTCAGTAGTATTAACCATATGTTTTTAAAAATGTCATTTTCAAAGGCCAAAAATTTGGTACTGATATATAATATTGAGCACTTTCTTGTTAGCATGGAACTTACGTTGCCACATTAAAATACTGGCATCACAGGGATGATTCTGAGAAAAACAAAATTTTCTAAAATATTGTTACAGACATATATATATAGATAATATATATTTTCTACACATTATATAAGTATGTACATAAATAAAATACATATTTAATAATGTGTACATACTTTCTCTTGATTATGCATATGAGCACATTGTTAACATTTTATTAGACATTAGACACAAGTTACTTTCAATAAAATATCAAAAACATTAGAAATTTCTTTTTATGTTTTTCTGAACAGCCTTCAATTTTCTGAACAGAATCACCAATATGGTATTAATTGTCGCCAAACACTAGATTTTTATTGGTACTACGTAAAAATATTTGTTATTTTTATCATTTATGTATCAAATCTATCTATCTATATTGAAATTTAATTCATATTGGTCTATGTGGTATTCAGTGGTCTTAAATTTTCTGTTACTCAGCTTTTACTATGCTTTCAAAAATTATTAATATATTTACATTTAAAATTATAACTGCTGTGATGGCACATACATTTTGAATGTATCTTGAATTTTTGATTAAAATAAAACATTGTAATTTCAATTAATAAATTTTAATGTATTATGTATTTTCAAATTAATAAAATATATGAATTTCATATACTTGGATTTGTCTAATTTAGGTATTAACAATATTTTTATATTACACACTTTGTTTATAGCATTTGCACTCATACAATGTGTATTACTTCTATTTCTGATTTTTTTTTTTTTTCCAAATTAATTTAATAGAAAAGTCTTTTTCAATCTGTACCATACATTTTAATTTAAATAATTCATATTCTGTATTCTTGTAGTGTAGTGAAGTTAAGTGACACTGACAGTGCTTTATGTCACTGGATCTTGATAATTAAGAAGTTTAGCATTAATAAAAGTCTTCACAGGTAAATTTAATTTGGTGAAATTTAATTGTTAGTGGTCTATGTGGTATTCAATCTTCTGTTACTCAGCTTTTACTATGTTTTAAAAAATTAATAATACATATATGGCAATGTTTGTATATGTGTCCATTACAGACTAAAAAACTACTGCATCGATTTGCAAGCAGTTTTTGTAAAATTATTTGGGTTATCTGGATAGAAGGTTTAAAACTATTATAATCTTATACTTGACAAGTAGAAAGAAAGTTAGAGGACCCAGATGTTTTTGCAACATGACTTTTTTCAAGCTGTCATTTTGTTTACAAGGACCAGAAGTAAAAATTTTACGTTATATCTTTTTTTTTTTTTTTTTTTTTTTCACAACAGATACAAATAATTAAATCATATTCAATAAAAAATATAATTAATAATATTTAAAAAACTAAATATAAACTTATACAATAAATTTTGAGATGCAAACACTAAGAATAGACATGAGGCTGCTGATCTTGTTGTGTTACTACTGGTTCTATGTTCTATGGTAACTAAAAAGTACCTGAAATAATTACAACACAATAATAATAAAAAAAAAAGAACATGAGCCATTATTAATGATAATTTTTAAAACATTCAATGATTTTACTTAATATTAACAATATAATAAATTTATTTAGAATTTTATTTTTATTTTTTTACGTGGAATATGATTTAATAAGAAAATTATTTCTCATTTCTACTGATTCCACATCCACATTAACAAGGAGATCACATTTGATATTGCAATAAGAACAAAAGTAAGTTAAAGCTCATCCCTACCTTTTATAATTCTCCGTTGCCAGCAGCCAATCCTCATGTTATTGTGTGGGGATATTTGCTGAGAATAACTTATCTATACTCATCCTTTTGAATGTCAGTTTTCAAATCCAAAAATTTTTAATTGTTAAATTTGTTCTTCACTTTTAAATTTTTAATATTTCATTTTGATGCTGTACAGTGTGAAATATATTTAGTTAATTTTTCATATTTCATAGTTTTTTTTTTTTTTTTTTTTTTTTTTTTTAAGAAATAACGAATTTGGTTGAGAATATTCTGAATAGAAAAACAGAATTAAAAAAGATATATTAGATAATGTGGAAATCTTATAACAATTTTCTCCACAGTATAACACACAT
Source organism: Salticus scenicus (assembly GCA_963930645.1). Lineage (NCBI taxonomy): Eukaryota > Metazoa > Arthropoda > Arachnida > Araneae > Salticidae > Salticus > Salticus scenicus. The sequence goes on from OZ005654.1 coordinate 134,645,941, forward strand.
TTTGGCTGGCTAGTTACAATAGGAAGTCCCCTTAACAGAACTTCTGAAAAGAAATAGAAAAAATAGAAATTTTCTATTTAAAAATAAAATAAATATGCGTTAGATCAGGACTAGTGGTGTACACAGAAGCAAGGTGATTGATAGGGGTCAATCTCCCCCCCTTCCATTAATGTTTCATTCTCGTAAATTTTTGTATAGTATAGAAACAAAATTTTTATTTTTTCAGTTAATTAAAGTAGAAACATAGGATTTAGGATATTTAATGTTTATACATATGATTGGTTATTTATTTATTAAACATTTAACAACAAAGTTGAAAAGTATTTACAACAGTGGTTCATCTGTCTAAGCAATAACTTCCATAAATTATGTTTTGAAAGCTACAAAATTTACGTCTATAATTGGGGTTCACTACAGCATGTTCCCTATTTACAATGAAGTTTTCAGCATTTACAATTTGTTTATAGGAGCACCCAAAATATTTCTTTATGCATTAAGGTCTATAGAGGAAAAATAATTCAAGTCAATTTTAATGGTCTTATACTGCTTGAAACTTTATGAAATTAATATCTTATTCAAATGTGCAGAACAACAGGATCCATTATGTTCTTACACAAAAAAATTATGTAGGCATTCATTACGAATATTTTATTCAATAACAAATCTTCATAGTATGAATAAATTTAATTTCGCACCAAGCACAATTCCAATATAAGACACCCGGCTTGAAATTTTTGATTTCATACAGTAGTAGATTTAGAACTTTCAACTTGTCGTAACCAAACAGGGACAAATATTCCTAAAAGAGGTGACCACTGAGGCTACACTGTCATTTAAAGATTGAAGTTGAAAAGAAGTAAAGACCCATTCACTTCACTCACCCCTATGTTATAAAACTAGCAGGCAACATCCGCTTCGCCGGTCCCTATTTTTAAATGAATCACTATAATTACTGAATTCTCAAAATTGCATTAATTTTTATCACATGAAAAAAAAAAGAAATAAAATTTGATTAGGAAAAATGTCGCACCGGATTCTCATTGCCTTCGGAAAAAATTCCCAAAATGCTCTAACTCTTATTTCTATTATTTTCCCCCTTCACCCTTCCCCCTCCCATCTATCCTAATAATTTTACAAATTCGAAAATATCCGCAATCGATTTGTAAGTATCAAAACCCTCTATGCACCAGTTTTGAACGATCTATCTCTATTTTTATTTATTTGCCCCTCTGTTCCCCCCTTCCCAATAATTTTAAAAATTCAAAAATATCCACAATTGATTTGTAGGCATCGAAAACCTCTATGTACCAATTTTGAATGATCTAACTCTATTTTATTTTTTCTCTCCTCTGCCCCCCCCCTCCCCGGCCCTCCTAATAACTTTACACTTTCGAAAATATCCCCATTCAACTTGCAGGCCTCTAAAACCTATCTGTACCAATTTTGAACAGCCTAACTGTATTTCTATTTGTTTTTGTCCATAGCCGCCCCTTACCGCTCCACCCCCCCTTCCCACCCCTCCTAAAAATTTTACAAATTCGAAAATATCCGCAATCGATTTGTAAGCATCGAAAACCTCTATATACCAACTTTGTACGATCTAACTCTATTTTTATTTTTTTGCCCCCCCCCCTCTCCCCTCCCCGGCCCTCCTAATAACTTTACACTTTCGAAAATATCCCCATTCGACTTGCAAGCCTCTAAAATCTATCTGTACCAATTTTGAACGGCCTAACTGTATTTCTATTTGTTTTTGCCCATAGCCTCCCCTTCCCACCCCTCCTAATAATTTTACAAATTCGAAAATATCCGCAATCGATTTGAAAGTATCGAAAACCTCTATATACCAATTTTGAACGATCTAACTCTATTTTCATTTTTTTGCCCCCCCCCCCTCCTGCCCCTCCTAATAACTTTACACATTTGAAAATATCCCCATTCGACTTGCAGGTCTCTAAAACCTATCTGTACCAATTTTGAATGCCCTAACTGTATTTCTATTTATTTTTGCCCCGTAGCCCCCCCCCCTTACTGCCCCACCTGGGGGCTGAATTTCTAAAATTCCAGAAATTGGTTTTTAGATATTTGTATTAGCTATATTTTAGAGCAAAAATTTCACGTATATCTATTTTTTTGTTTGAGATTCATAGGATTATGCGAAATCATGTTTTACGCATGAGAAATCACGTTTTGTCCCACTGCCCCCCTTGGGGACCGAATTTCGAAAATTCCAGAAATTGGTGTTTAGACGTTTATGTTACCTATATCTTAGAGCAAAAATTTTACGGATATCTGTTTTTTTGTTTGAGATATGAAGGATTTTGTGAAATCACGTTTTGCCCCCTCCCCCCTTGGGGGGGGGCGAATTTTGTAAAATCGCTTCTTAGTGGATGCCTACGTCATAGAAAGAACATAGTCACAAAATTTCATGCTTTTAGGTCTAGGGGTTTGGTCTGGGCGATGATGAATCACCTCCTCACTCAGTCAGTCAGGAAGAACGATTTTATATATATAGATCATAGCAGATTGGATGCAATGATTTAACTCTGATACAAAAATAAATAGCATAAATATTAAATATATATCTTTCGTGCAGCTTACTAGGATCTAAAGTTTTATATACACTATAAATATACAAATTTCATTTAATCTGGAATACCTTAGCACAAATAAAAGCGCAGTTTTGGCTTTTATTTACTATAACAGATAAAATATTAAATTACTAAGTAAAAATGCACCTGAGGATTGGTGTTGGTGTTTTAAAGTAATACGATAAAAACTTAAAAAAAAAAAAAAATACCATAAAGAGAAAAAAAAAAATCACAGTTGTTTCCAGGGTTGTTGATTTTATTTATTTACTTTTTCTAGAATTTATTATTATTTAAATCAGATTTTTTTTTTTTTTAAATTTAAATAAAGATTTTTTTTTTTCTTTTTTAAATAAATTTTAATAATTATAGTACATGTGGTGATTAATTAGACCTTACTACAATTTTTTTTTACTTCAACCACATGATTCCATTTATTAGACATTGCATCAATTACTTAATCAAGTTACCACAATAACCCTAATATTTTATAAATAAACTTCTCTCTCTCTCTCTCTCTCTCTCTATATATATATATATATACATATTTTTATTTAAATTAAGATTTTTTTTTCTTTTTTTAAAAATAAATTTTTAAGCTATGCATACATTATAGTACATGTGGTGATTAATTAGACCTTACTACAATTTTTTTTTTTTTTTTTTCTTCAACCACATAATTCCATTTATTAGACATTGCATCAATTACTTAATCAAGTTACTACAATAATCCTAATATTTTATAAATAAGCTTATATATATATATATTTTTTTTTTTTTTTTTTCTGATTTAGATATATATATTATTTTTGTTATTTTATATTAAAAAAAAAAATATTCAACCTACAATTAAAACATTGATTGACTGTACACATAAAAAAAGCCAATGAGTTCTAGAAACAAAATATTCAATACATATTATAGTTCATATTATTAATTTATCCAATACTAAGATAACAATCTTGGATAGATAAATTATTAAATCATTATATTTTTATATCAAATTAAGTTTTAGTTTGCCACAAATAAATTGAATAATCACTTACTCGTGTTTACTGTTATTGTTGAGGCACGTTCCCGAAATTATCATTAATAAAGAAAAGAGTTTTATGTTCAATATTTCATTTACTGAAGTCTGATTGTTGTTCATATTACTAAAAAAAAAGTTTAACATATTTTATATATCACTTAAATTTTTTTTAATGAAACTTTGAACTATTCATGAAGTTGCCGAGCACAAACAGTTCATTTCATTGAACTTGATATTCATTCATAAAAGTAAAGTAACACAATCGCCAAAAACTTAATAATAAATCTTCTTGTAACTCTCCTGTGCAATATAAATACAAAAAGCCATTTTTTCAGCAGAATTTAATTTTTTCATCTTTCTTAAAATTAGGGATGGACCGGATATCCGGAAAATATCCGGTATCCGGCATATCCGGCTGATTTTTCAATATCCGAAATATCATCGGATATCCGGATCAAAATCACCGGATATCCGGTTAATATGCCGGATATCCGGTTTTTTAATATTTGCTTTTTTTCTTGTTTTCTTTCATTAAAATATGGTGAGAAATGCGAGAAGCAACTTTTCTCCCTCCGTTTGCGGGGAAACTTAAAAAAATAGCTTCTTAAATCACGTCACTAAATCAATAATATCATAAAATTACACATTTGTGTCTCCGTTAGTTTGACTCGGCATTGCTGAGCGAGCAAGCACGTCAGTCAGGAGATCTGCCTTTATAGATGTAGATTCCTGCAATTCATTTCTTTTAATTAAAAACAAGTATGTTGTGGAAATCACAAGACTTTCTTCTATATTTTGCTATAAAAATTCTTTAAGGGCAAATAATTTATTAAAATTATTATTTATTAAAATTATCTAACATGATGAATACAAATAATTTTCATCTTAGAAAAAACTGACATTAAATATTCAAAGAAAGACAGTTTTATTGTGTACTAGCAGGCTTTGCCCGCTTCGCTGGTTATTATATATTTAAGGAAACTCTTTTCTATATCGCTTTATTTAAAAAAGAATAAAAAAATACTGAAATCGCTCAAAAGCTCTTCTTGTGTTCCCGCTGCCAGGTTGACATAAATTAGTGCCTATCAACAGTTGGTGTCAACCAATCAACAGGTGGCGCTGCTATGCAGCGACTTCCACAATTTGAAAAAAGGCAATATCTGAGGAACTACTGTGCAAAATTGCTTAAAAATTTACACGTGGATGCACCTTGACATAAGTTACAGCGGATCAACTTTTGGAACTAGTTGCTCAATAGGCGGCGCTCCTATACGGCGATTTCCTCAGCTTAAAGGAAGATTAAATTTCAGGTTCTAATGTGTATAATCAAACAATACTTGATATGTGAGAAATGTTTTATGAGACATTACACCGATTCAATCTGGATGTATATCTACCAATATTTTGTGCTGCTATAGTGCAGTTTTTTCCAGAGAATGGGAATGCATGCATTTAGCTGTATGAAACTTCATACATGAGATAACCAGTATGAAAACTTATTTTTTAAGGTGTTAGTTAAACTGTGTTTCTTTGAATATTTAGTATTAGTTTTCTCCAAGATAAAAAATCGCCTGCATTCATCATGGTAGATAATTTTAATAAAATAATAGTCTTTGTAGTTTATTTTAACTGAGTGAATTTATATAGGAAAATATAGAAGAAAGTTTTGTGGTGGTCACAGCATACTAGTTTTACTTTCTCTTACCCATGTAAATGGTAGAGAAGTAATGTTTTTGGGTCAAATTTTTTAGGTCGAGTTTTTTTTTTTTTTTTTTTTTTTTTTTTTTACACGATTTAAGGTCCCCTGAATCCAAAAATCCTATTTTTAACGGTTGGTCTGTGTGTCTGTGCGTGTGTCTATCATCAGCATATCTCAAGAACAAATAATTGCAGAAAGTTTAAACATGGTATTATAAATTTTTATGACATAGGGATGCTACACTAAATCTTTTATCAAGATGAAACAAATGATTCGTATACAGGGACACCCAAGAGAATTCAAATACATTACGTCTATGGGGGAAATTAAGTATGTGCTAATTTTCGTCAAGGTGCATCTACATGTAAATTTATATGCAATTCTGTGCAGAAGATCCTTAGATTAAATTACGGAAATCGCTGTACAGCAGCACCACCTGTTGGACGATAAGTATTCAAATTGAACTGGTATTAGGACTCATAATGGCCTTCTTGCATATTAAATTTTATTTGATTGTACGCAATAGAACCTGAGATATAGCCTTCCCCTTAAATTGCGGAAATCACTGTATAGCAGCGCCACCTGCTGAGCGGTTGACAACAAAAGTTGGCAGGCACTAATTTAGGTCAAGTTGCATCTGCGTATGAAACTATCTGCATTTATGTGCAGTAGTTCCTGAGATATAACCTTCCTTTAAATTGCTTCCTTTATAGCAGCGCCACCTGTTAGCTGATAAGCATTCAAATTGCACCAGCATAATGACTTACAATGGCCTTCTTACATATTAGTTTTGTTTGCTTATACGAAATAGATCCTCAGATATATAGCCTCCCCTTAAATTGAGGAAATCGTTGTATAGCAGTGCCACCTTTTGAGCAGTTAACACCAAATATTGATTGACACTAAATTAGGCCAAGTTGCATCTGCATATAAATTTATATGTGATTTTAAGCAGTAGTTCCGGAGATACAGTTGCCACTAAATTTTTGTTCTCTCTCTCTCTCACACACACACACAGACGGACAAACATTTTCTAAAAATGATCAAATCGTATTCTAGGCCTTTCAAAACGTGTAAATCCATCGAAAGCGGAAGTCAAAAATTTTTACGAATCCAATACTTTCTTCTATTGAATAGAGAATAACGTAATAAAATAAAATAACTCTGTTATGGCTTTATTATCCCAATGATATTTACAATTTTAAATTTTTTACCAAAGTATTGGATTCATGAAAATTTTCGAACTCCAGTTTTCGATGGATTTACACGTTTTGGGATGTCCTGAACACGATTTGACTGTTTTTAGAAAATGTCTGTCTGACTGTCAGTTTGTGTGTGTGTGTATCACAAATATTGTGGACGCTGTAACTCACGAACCAATAAACGAAATTTAACCAAACTTGGTATTTAGTTGAACCCTGACATAAACTGGTGCTGATTAGATTTGTGGAACAATTGCTGAATAGGTGGTGCTGTGATCGCATTTTTTCTAAATTCTTAACATGCCAGTATGGGACAAAATCTTGTATAAATGTACTTAATGAGAGTTATTATAAACGTGTGATTGTAAAATTAATATGAATTATTTATAATAGTAATAGTTAACATGAAAAAAAAAATGTGCATTTTGCAGCATAGCTTCACCCTCTGGAAGGGGAGTTAACATCCGCACCCCCGGGGGGGAGTAAATTTTCAATATGGGTGTTTTGTTTCGAAAGACTTCGTTATTACCTTTAAAATAAATGATTTAAGTATAGATCTGTGATAAATTAAAACAAAGTTATAGATTTTTTTTATCTTTTAAAGAAAAAAAAATTAGAAAAAAAATCTTATTTCTTTTGATATTGGCAAAAAAATTTACTTTCTTTCACCATGTAGTGATTTAATTCTTTCAGATAAAAATCATCTGCATTTATAATAAAAAATAATTTAATAATTTAATAAAAAAATTATGTTCAATGAATGTTGTGTAAAATTATATAGAAGAAATTCATGTGGTGGCCATATCATATACTAGTTATGCGAATGGAATTCAGTTGTATAAAAATGAAATGCAAATATCTTTTATACTTTCTTCCATATGCAATAGAAGAAAGTAAGGGATTCGTAAAAATTTTCGACTTCCGGTTTTCGAAGGATTTATACGTTTTGGGAGGTCTAAGAACATGAATTTACAATTTTTAGAAAATGTGTGTGTGTGAGAGAGAGAGAGAGAGAGACAAAAATTTTGTGGCAACTTTATCTCCGAAACCACTACTCAGAATTGTATATAAATTCGTATATAGATGCACCTTGACCTAAATTAGGGCCTATCAACTTTTGGTGTCACGGCTCAACAGGTAGCGCTGCAATACAGTGATTTCCTCAAATTAAGGGGAGGCTATATCACAGGTTTTATTGCGTATGTTCAAACAAAACTTCATATGTAAGAAGGTCATTATGATACATTATGCTGATTCAAGTTAAATGCTTATCGTCCAACAGATGGCGCTGCTATACTGCAATATAAGGAAGGCTATATCTCAGGAATTACTGTACAGATTTGAATATAAATTTATATGTAGATGTACATTGACATATATTAGTATCTGTCAACTTTTGGTGTCAACCGCTCAACAGATGATGCACACGCAGCGATTTCTGCAATTTAAGAAAAGGCTATATCTCAGGTTTTATTGGGTATAATTAAACAAAACTTGATATGTGAGAAGACCATTATGAGACATTATGCCGATTCAATTTGGATGTATATCTACCAATAGGTTACGCTGCTATAGTGCAGTTTTTTAGATTGCTGTAAGATGAAAATCGCCTGCATTTATCGTGGTGGGTAATTTTAATTAATAATGCTTATCGGCCAACAGGTGGCGCTGCTAAAAAAGCGATTTCCACAATTTAAGGGAAGGCTATATCTCAGGAACTAATGCACAGAATTGCATTAAAATTTATCTGTAGTTGAATCTTCACATAAATTAGTTTCTATCAATTTTTGATGTCAGCCGCTCAACAGCTGCCGCTGCCACACAGAGATTTCTTCAATTTAAGAAAAGACTATATCTCAGGTTCTATGGCGTATAATCAAACCAAACTTGATATGTGAGAAGGACATTATGAGACATTACGCTGATTCAAGTTGGATGCTTATAGACCAATAGATGGCGCTTCTATACTGAAAATTTCCTCAATAACGGGAAGACTATATCTAAACTTGTATGAGATATGAGATATCCATTATAAATACGCATTTTTTAAGATTTATTTATAGGCAATAAAACTGTCCTTATTTGGATATTTGGTTTTAGTTTTCTCCAAGATAAAAATCATTTGCATTCTTCATGTTAGATAATTTTAATGAATAATAGTTTTAATAAATTATTTGCCCTTAGTAAATTTGTATAGGAAAATATAGAAGAAAGTATTGTGGTGGCCACAATATACTAGTTTAATTATTGTGTGCTCTTAAAAAACTGAAAATTTCATGTGAACTGGGGAAGGGGACTGCCGGATATCCGATGATATATCCGGCCGGATATCCGGATCCGGCAAAGTAAAAAAATATCCGGAATGCCGGATATCCGTATCCGGTTATCCGGTAAAATCCATATCCGGTCCATCCCTACTTAAAATTTTAATTATCACGTTCTTTCAGGATTTTAAAACATTCTTCTAGCATTAACATTTCTGGCTGCACAACTTGTACCAACACTTAAAAAAAAAAAAAAAAACTTTATGAATCTTCTTTTCATACTACTTTAAAAACTGCTTAGGAGTATGTAACCATTTTTTTTTTTTTTTTTTTTTTACCTCCATTGGTATATGTCTTCACCAATGGAGAGGCTTCATATATTGAGTATATTCTATCCTCTTATTAAAAATTTCTCTATTTTCTTGAAATTTGCATGCATGGACCCTCCTCTTACATGGTGGTCCTTGTGTTCGATTATTCCCCTTTTTTCTGGGAAAAATCTATATGTATATGTCTTGGAATTCTGACTACTGTGTTGGTCATAAATTTTAGAGCTTTTAACTAAAAGCTATGGTTATTTCTTTGTATTCCATCTTCTTGTCTGGGAAAGAGCTTGAGAGCAGCAGATGCTGAATTTATTGCTTTACAGTTTAAAATGTCTATTTTCCCATAAACACATAAAACTTTTCTCCTTTCTTTCTTTTTAAATTACAAACATCCATCTCTTTTATTCTTAAAATCCAAATAATTTATTTACAGCAATAAGTGGTTTATTTGTGGCATTTTTTTTTTTTTTTTTAAATTATGATATGGAAATTAGGATACTTCCCACAGTACAAATTTTTATATTATTGTGCATAATAATATCCACACTGTCAATCACTTTTACTTAAATTATAAAAATATTCTTGTATAAAAAAATCTATGCAGGTATTCATTACCAATATTTTACTCATTATAGTATCTTCATAATAAGAAATAATTTCATAGTGAAAACACAATCCCAAAGTTTTACAGCAGTAAATAGTATGCAGCATCACATCTTGAATTATTTTTTCTAAAAATGATAAAAATTCAAACAAAAATGGTTTGGGATAGCAATATTTGCCTCTATCTAAATTTTTTATTATTCCTAATACTAGGCATTCACTAAGGGGAGTAATTAAAAGCTCCTTACAGTAATGACAATATCCGTTGAATCCTGTATGCATCGAACAATAAAACCAGCTAATATTGCAGATTTTAATCCTCTAATTGGAGTGAAAGAAAAATTTTGCAAATTATTAAGCTTATCTTTTATTAATTAATTTAAATTTATTGTTTCTGTTTTGTTTTCAAGGCTTATTTTGTATGTTTGTTTAATTAATTCACCCCTGTCTCCAAAATTATCATTTTTAACTGCTGCATATTCTGATGACATTATTCTACCAGTTACTAATATTTTTTGCAACAATTTGATGCAGTTCTCTGGATTTGTTTGGTCATTTCCCCCATTTACCGGTCTAATAGCACTAAATAAAGATTCTATGTCATCCGTGGAAAACTTACGAGTCAAAATATAATTAAATGCTTCATTTAATAGGTGTCTGATGCATTCGACTGTGGCCTTTGTGGTTAACATTAATGCATTATATATTCTTTCAGTTAAAAAATTCAGTGGGCTAGCATTTTTTTCCAATCTTCAAAATAGTTAATAAAATCGCTCTCTAGCCACTACAACCATTCATCACCAACAGTAAAGAATGCAGCCACAAGAGGATCATTTTTATGAATAGCAGCACTTGTATTTTTTACATTATGCAGAGTAAACCATTTATTGATATATTCCATAATTTCATGACATTTATCAAAACCTGTTATGCCATACATTTTATGTTTGTCATGTAACTATTTCAAAAAAAAGGCAAAAAAATTTCAAAACTGCAATTGTATCATATGAAAAAGGTTGGGCTGCTAATTTAACATTCATTTTTTGCATATTAGTTGGCTTTAAATATTTTTCATTAAAGTGGCGTACTGGTTTCATGACCCAGTTTAGCAATTTGTTCCAGTGGGTAACTATTAATTGAACTGCCATCTTTTATCAGTTATCAGAGTTCTTTTTTTGCAAATAAACTGATTTCTTATATTTTCCAAAACATGGAAAAAATCATAAGATAAAAATAAAATTCTGTTGTTATCAAAAGGATGGGTGACTTTAGGTTGTATATTAACTGATTTTAATTTTTTACACTCATTATTTTTTTTAGAATTTTGATCATTAAAACTAAAATGTTGAAACATAGATATACTGGTTTTAAAATTATCAGCCACTATTCTTATTACAAGAAATCCCACCTCCTCAACTTCCTTAATTACATTTAAAGTGAGCTCATATAATTGCTTTCCTGTTAAGCCATTTGTAAAATAATGCCCCACTGGTATTCTGTAATGGGATGTTAACCCTGATAATACAAAGCCAAGTAAATCAGTGGCTAATTTATCTTGCTCATTTTCATTTTTATTATTTGTAGTTACAAACCCAACAACACTTGGAACATATGTTAATTTAGGTTTTATTTTCATTTCATCTAGGAGGAGGGAACCATATATTCCTTTATCATTTAATTGTTTAATTTCAGATATAAGCCTCTCTTTTATTAATGACTGCATGTTTTGAGTACTGCATGAACCAGCATACCTTTTTAAAGTTGAGGGTGAAGGTAAAGATATGATATTCATGCTACAAAGCATTCTATAAGTTGCTGGGGACTTATGAGATAAAAGTATGGCATATCTTATGGTAACTTCAGACCATGTCATTTTTTTTATATAGGCTTTCAACTGATCTTTTAAAAAGAGAGCTTTATTATCTTTACCCTCCTGTGAGTTTGTGATGCCTGTTTTTCAACCATTGATTTATAATAATCACATTTATCACTAATTTTTTTATTTTCATTTTCTAATTTGAAAATTTTTGCTTTTAAACGCCTGACTTGGCGTTGAGTTGATTGTAATTTTTTCATTATATCTCTAGAATGCTTCATGGTATACAAAGAATTATTAGCACTAGATAAGGGTGCTTTTAATGGACTCGATGCAGCAGCTGTTGTGGCCAATATGTCTAAATTATTTACTGATATATTATAATCATTAGAGGTTGCAGGGACAGATTCAGAACTAGAGCTTTGAGGGATTTCTGAAATTTTAAAATTATTACATGATATTTCAGGAAGGCAAGGAGATAATTTTCATTGCATAATTTGTTATTTCGTTTTATTAAGCCACTAAAAGTATGCTTAAGGGGTGCAGATATAGGTGTCATGTATTCAGGGTAACTGGGGAAAATACTGGGTATGCTTCCGGGGAAAAGCTTTTTAATTTTCAGATATTTTCTAAAACAATTTTCCTCAAAGTGTATACTGCAAACAACAGATGAGTCTTTTGGCTGCTATGAGTTATTACTGTCTGGGTCTAAAAAAAAAAAAAAAAAAAAGTTGCAGGACAAATAATTAAAAATATTTGAAAGTTATGAGAAGGGAAAAAAATAAAAAATCTTCCATGCTTTTAAAATAGAAAATTATTTAACATTTTTTTTTTTCATGTCAGTCAGAGAATTGTAAAAGAACAGTTTGTTAGAATGTCTAGAACAGTCAGTTAAAATCATAGAATAATAATAAATTATTATTATTCTATGGTTAAAATGTTAGAGTGATATAAAATAAAAACACCTTTTACTAATGTAATAAAGTTCAAGTAAAAAGTAGGGGAGAAGGGGGTACATTGGGACACGGGGCACATTGGGACAAAGGCTTTTATCCCTTTATAATTGCAAAATAAAATTTGTAAAAAATCACAATAGATGGCACTTAGTAGTACATCTTCATATTTGTGATTTCAACTCAATCATTCAAGTCTGCTGCCTGTGAACAAGGTTAGTTTATTTTATCATATGAAAAGTAATTTTTTTCAAGTAAACTAATGTTGATTTTTTAGGTAATAGGAAATACATATTTTAATTTTAAAAGTACTATGTGTTTTTATAAATATTAAGCTTTCATTTCCACTATAGATCATTAGCTCATGTGCTCTAGAAAATTAGACCTACACATTTGTTTTGAAAATGACCTGATGGGGTACATTGGGACACCAATGCATGGGGCACATTGGGACTGCTCCAATGGCCCATTCATTTCTAACACCAATATATTTTCATTTATTTACTTATTTTTTGCACATATAAGCTAATTGTATTAATTTTTTTTCTAGGTATTCTTTAAATAAATAGAAAATGATTAGAAATTATAAGCCAAAAACTGAAAGAACTAAAATTTCAGAAGAAAATATAGAAAAGGCAATAAATGAAATAATCAAAGATAAACTTTCTGTGAGGGAAGTTGCAATTAAATATTATATACCAAAATCTACATTATTTAATAGATTGAAAAAAATGAGAGAAAATAAGATTGAGTGTGTACTACAAATATAAATTATAAGTTTCAATCCAAATATACATCTCAACAAATATTCACAACTGAACAAGAACTCTTGTTGAAAGATTATTTAATATCATGTTCTCAACTTAACTATGCCATCAACACTATCCTACATAACATTAAAGTTTTGTGTAGACTTGCAGGGTTTTGATGTGCGTTAAAATATGAATATGCAGTAATGCTTCATAACAATTTCATTTTTTCATAATTACCTACTTTATTATTATTTGTTATTGTATCAAATTCATTGTTTTGAAAGTAAAGCTGGAAATTAGCGGTCGCCACTCGCCACATGGCGACTAGATTTTTAAAAGTGGCGACTAAAGAAATTGCCTTTGGTCGCCACTGCAGTGGCCACTTCTCTTCTACCCATTCTTTATAAAATATACCCCATTCCACGGCAAACTTGGATCGCGCGGCGGCTTTTTCGCGGTAAACGCGCCGCGCAAAGAATTCAGGCTGTTCTAAAATCTAACCTCGCCACTTGCAAACACATTTCGGAAGTCAATTTTAATAGTAAACACTTAAAATTCTTCTACCCATTCTTTATAGAATACCCCATTCCAATGCAAACTTGGATCGCGCGGCGGCGTTTTCGCAGTAAACGCGCCGTGCACCTCGAATTCAGGCTTTCTCAAATCTAACATCGCCACTTACAGACATTTTCGGAAGTCAATTTTAACAGTAAACACTGGAAATTGGCAGGTAGTCTTATTCATATACTAAAAAAAGTATGGCTCTTTTCCATTTTTCTATAAAAGTATTAGAATTTGATTTTTAAAAAATGTCAAAATGAGAGTTTCGGCCGACTTTCGGGAGACAGAGACGAAAAGGAAGCTCGTGAGATAATCAATCGGCTGAAACTCCGATTGTATTACGTTCGCAGAAAAATTAAAAACGTCATTCGACGCATTTTCTTTGTTATTTTATACCACTTTCTTTTCAAACTTGACATTTCTATCCATTCCCAAAGGCCGTATCGCATTCAGTCATACGCGTGGTTTCTCGAAATTTCAATCTTTAAAACAGGTTTTATATAGTAATATAAATTTTGGATTTATTGCTTTAATATGAAGAGATTTAAAGAAAATCCTAAATCACAAAGCAACCGTAGTGGTAGTAAACGTGGAGCTACAGATAATTCTGTAAAAATAACATCTTTTTTCGGAAAAAAGGTAAGTGCGTTTTCTGTTATTATTAAAAAAAAAATAAATAAATAAATAATGTATATATATATATATATGTATATTTTTAGTTCTTAATCAGAAGAATGCATAATTTATTGAATATTTTATTTATTTACTACATATTATTTAATATTTGTTATTGCATATGAACTATTTTTTACTTTCTTCTATATGTAATATAGAGAAAGTATTGGATTCGCGAAAATTTTCGACCTCCGTTTTTTGACGGATCTACACGTTTTGGGGTTTCCTGAACACGAATTGATAGTTTTTTAAAAATGTCTGTCTGTCTGTGTGTGTGTGTGTGTCTGCGGTTTAGTGTTTTCACTGTATCTCACAAACCAATGAATGAAACCAATGAATTAATTTATAATTCATTTGTAACATGAAAAAAAAAAAGGAAAAAGAAACTTGCAAAATAAAAAAGTATTATTAAAAAAATATTTTTTTTAGTTACATATGCTAATATATTTTCATGAATCAAAGATTTTTTTTTTTTTTTTTGTTAAAAAAGTAGAAAATTGACACCATTCAGGATAGTGAAGGGGCAATATAATCAGAATTTTTCTGTTATAAAATAATATAATCAAAAGAGCATTGTAAACATATGAATTTTGTATTGAATAGTATTTTCTTACATTCATAGTATAAATTATGTAAATCTATTCCTATTTCATTTATTAAAATTTATCAGAAATGTATTATTGTGGATGAGTTTCAAAAAGTTGACTACCTTAATTATTTTCTTAATGATTTGTCGAGACTGAACATTGAAAAAATTAAAGAAAAGAAAATTTTATTTTACTTTCACTTTTATCAGCGAGTGGCCAGTGGCCACTAACTTTTTAAAAGTGGCCACTAAAAAAATGAAGGCTAGTGGCCAGTGGCCACCAACCAAATTTCTTAATTTCCACCTTTATTTGAAAGCCTTTCATTTACTTTAGCAAAATATTTTGCAATATTGTAATTAGATAAATAAAAAGATGGTTGTCCCAAAGTGCCCCATCATTAAATCAGTGTTGTCCCAATCTGCCCCTGCACGGGGAACATTGGGACACTTTTGCATAAGTTATGTTTTAATTATTTCTGTTTGCAAAACACATTAAACAACGCTCATTACACATTTAAAAGGTGACCAATAACACAAGTATTTAAATAAAAATGCACAAAAGCATCAAAACTTTTATAAATTGGAAAATAATATGCTTTTATAAAAAGTGTCCCAATGTCCCCCCTCTTCCCCTACTCCTAACATATAATTTAAAAAGAAATAGTGAAAACCCTACCTCAACAATATTTGTTTCATAAATACATGAATTCTTTTCATGGAAATCAGAAAGGTTAAGAATGTATTAATTTTATATTAATTGTAGTAAGTTTTTAAAAAATAATTTTATAAGCTATGATTTACTTTTCAACTTTTATTTAAAAAATATTCATCTTACACATTTTAAATTTTGTATTTCGATATTAATAATCATTAAATAATTAACCATTAATCACTTTAAAAAAAAATGTGGTTTAACATTATAAAAGAGTATAATTTAGTACAGTAATATAACTAATTTTATGGATCTAGTTCAGTTCATGAAGGTAGAAAGAGGATTGTACTACTATGGTTCAGTTATATGTAACCAAATACCTTTAATCATTTTTTGCGAACTGACTGATCAGTGGGAAATTCATGAACGGAAATTTTTTTCCCGGTTGAATCAACAGGTTTTTTATTATTATCACAGTGAGGTACACAACAGTAACTCATAATGCATATAGAATGATATAAAAATATCAATGAATAAAATATTAGTTAAAATAAAAATTTACTAATAATATGAATGCAGATGTAAAGCTAAGACGCCGATCAGATCAGAGATATCGGAAACGCAACGCTGGATAGCCGGCTTCCTGAAGCTATTTTCAAACACGGATATCCGTGTTTTCAAAACAAACCGCCCGTAGGTAGGTTGGTAGGTAGATAGGGGGGATACTGAAATTTGTGCTATGTCGCATCGGACAGCTTCATCTCGGAAAATCCAAAAACGCAAACCAGTGAGACTAGTAGCTCCCACTGAGCTAAAGAACAACTGGAGGAAATGCTAGACCGGTTTTCGCGTGCCGTTTTTTGGAGGTTTGTCTTCCGAGCGTTGCATGGCAAAAAGCATTTAATATATTTATATTTCAAAGTAAAATTGTGTAAAGGTTGTCTGTTCGAACAACCATATGCTAAACATGACATTACAATTTTAAATTTTAATTCTTTAAAGATTATAATAGTAATAGACGACCCGACAAATGTTGCTTGCCATGCAAGGCAGGCGAACGATTGCAGAAAAACTGGCACGCACGAACACTGTGTAAAAGTATTGGAAGCATTTGCTCCAGTTGTTCTTCAGCTCAGTGGTAGCTCCTACATAAATAGGCTGACGCATCCGCCATTTTCTAGCCCACAAGACCGGCTGACGATTTATTATTGTTGATTTTTCGGCAATAAATTGCACGAATATCTCCAGAAAAGGGTACCGCCTGTTTATATTTTCTTCTGATCTAGGAAGAAGGAAAAAGTGGATTATAAACTACAGATGTAACTCGTGGATACCCGGAGCAGGAGCACAACTTTGTAGCGTAAGGGTAAGATTTCTCTTATTTTCAAATTATTTTATTTTATTTTCAAAGTTGTTTGACAAATTTAATATGAATGTACTATTTTTTTAAAGTATTACTTTAAATTCTTTTAAAATTAACTTTAATATTACATTTTTTATAACGTGAAGGGTTGCAGTTTTGAGAATGTTGGCGATGTTCTTAAAATTGCCAACTTTTGTTTGTTTCGTGATAAGAAGTTCTATCTCACTTGATCTGTATAGAAGTTTAAAGGCGATAACAACGCTAATCAAGCAACCTAGCTTTTTCTACTGCCAACACTTTCCCAGACGGGCTAGAAAATGGCGGACACTGCGCCAGCTCTTATCATATAGGAGTCTTAAGTGAGACGAGAAAGCTAGTCGAGAGAAGAGAATCAGATGCGCTAAGGACCATTTTGAGTCAAAGGCAGCCAAGGTAACGTCGCCATACGACGGGTTAGGGCCCAACTGAAGAGCATTGAACAAATTATGACGAGGGGTAGAGAGCTTGGAGCAACGGAGCAAGATGTGTTCTGGAGTTTCCAAGTCGTAGCAGAAGTTACAGAGAGGGGAAAAATGTTAGGTTCATCCTATGTAGGCGTTGATTGGTTAGAATAGTTTTGGACGTCCAACGAGCCATCAGACATCCATTTTGCGAGACGGGACCCAGTTCGGGAAAGACCTGTCAGGAAGAAGGAAGGGGAGAGAGATCGCGTAGTCGCAGTTTATCCAAGCATATTCTTGTTCTACCCTCCAGGTCTTCCGGACCTGAGAACGGAGATCTTTTGGAGCTATACGAAGGAAAGGGGATATGGCCCATTTTTGGCGAGGGAGTCTGCAAGTTCGTTGGGAGGAATCCGCGATTGTAATGAAATGCTCGCCCTCTGGTGGGCTAAGGTGAATATATCATACCACTGATAGCTTTCACGCTCAAACAACGATAGAACAACAAGAAAGAACAATAAATTTAATACACGTGGCTATTATATTTACTAACAACTGCAGTTGAGAAAGCTCCATCTATCGATCATTACAAACCCGGATACCACAATGACCGGGACACCAGACAAAGGTGATATGATAGCCGCGAGCATTAAGCTTCTGGATATGGGAGATCAGCAGTAGGATCACATGCGGCGAACGAATAGACCAATCCTCAAGGGCACGAAGCACCGACAGACTATCAGACAGGATGAAAATATTCGGATGAGATATGGGGAGAGTAGAGAGAGCAAGATATAACGCAAGAGCCTCGGCAATGAACACCGAGTTGTCATGAAGAACCAAGGTTGCGAAAGAAGTATTGCTGATAGGATCTACAGCATCGATGGCGGTCTTAGCACCGTCTTTCGAAGCGTCGGTGGCAGCGAAGGAGCAGGGGGGGAGGGAGGAAAACCATTGATGCCAGGCGTGAACTTTAGTAAGAGCTGGGAAATCCAGAGACTGAAAATCAAGACCGTTCGAAATCACCCGAAACTGGGCACAGCATGGGAAGAGGGGGGGGGGAGGCCACCACAGACGGATAATATACGAGAGGGGACAGCACACCTGGGATTGTATCTCTTGTAACGGTTGTGATGTAAATAATTCATTTACCTTTTATGTTTCCATATTTTAAATTAATTTTATTAATATTTTTAATTTTCATAGCAACAGAAGTTACTTAGTGAGGATCAAAGAACCTCATGGCGTACATTGCGTTCTGGCCACTAACCCTTTTTATTCTTTGGGTCAATAGGTCAAATATATATATCCAAATAATTTTATTTACATAAGAGAAAAGAGGAATCAATTTACTTATTGGCTAGAATGCTGTAAAAAGAAAAATGCATACAAAAATAATGTTTGTAAGAAAACTAATCTGCTGCATCAAAATTAATCAATTTTATTTTCCAAACCACACTAGTAATTCCAAATTAAGTAGGATATAAAAATTAATGATTTTTAAAATTTGAATAAGTATTCATATAAACTAATATATATATATTTATTATTAATAAGTAGGCACTCTCTCTCCAAATGATAAAATGGTCATTATTTTAAAACAGAAGCAAAACAAATCTTTCTCACCCCATGTTCTTCTCTTGAGAGCTGCTGAAATCCAACTAAATTTAAAACTGCCGGAATAACAGAAGGTGGAGTCAGAACCATCACCCTATTGGTTCTCAGCATGGTGTGATATGACATCACCACTAGGAAAGAAGAACCAATTTTTCTCCTGTGTGTGTGTTGCAGTAAAGCAAACACAACAGGGTGAGTTGAGCCAGCTGAGAGAAACAATGCATTTAAGTGCAGAAAATGATCTTATTTAATATTTAAAAAGAAGTGATGTTATTAACATCACATTACCCCTAACGACCATTAAAAAAATTTGGAAGACTAAAAATGTGAATGGAGAGTGCATACCTACATTTACATGAAGGATTACAATTTTTTTTTTTTTTTTTTTTTTACTTACATGTGAAAAAAAAAATATCCATATTGACTACATAATATTATAGGAACGGCCATTAAAGGCATGAATGTAACAAAGCAAATTTTTAAGCAACTGAAAGGTCTTACAATACTCTTAACAACATGCACTTGATAAAAAAATTTGGAAATTTTGAGAACAATGTACATGTGACACAAAATCTGAACCAAACACAATACAAAATCGATAAGTAAAGCTGAAACAATAAAATTCCGACAAACAACCCAATATCAACGCCTACCCTGGTAGGTGATCAATTCTACCAAAATAGGCGAGGAATACACCATTTCATCAAAAACAATACTATTTCAGCACTGTGGTTACAGACATTCTCAAATAAAAGATTTTATTGATACAAAAGTGGTCAGTGACATATCTAACAATATTTATTAGGATATTGACAACTAATAAAATATATCTATAAATGCAAACAGACACAGCTTTTATCAACAAGTGACATGAGTAAAAAAACATTGATACCTTTTAAAGAAAATAGTATTATAACAGAAATATTGAAAAGCATGTTAATTGCTGTAAAACTTGCTTTCTTATAAATTTGTAAAAATAATTAGTTAACGAGAATAAAAAAATGTATGACATGACAAAAGAATTTCAGTGGATGTGCAATATCAACAAAAATATTTAACCAATAGTCTTGATATTAAATACCATCTACCGATTAATCAATGTATAAGTATACACATGAAAGAACAACTATACTAAATAAATGTCAAAGAAATCTTGTTAACAACTGATAAAACAAAATCAGTTATATTTCAGTATAGAATATTTACAGATGACCTCTTGAAGCATTATTATGAAGGAGAAAAAAAAATCAAAATAAGTATCAATACAAATGTCAAAATAATCTTACCGATAAATATTACATTACGGAAAAGGCATTCCAAGTACTCGAGTATAATATTCGAATAAGATTTTTTAAAATTTTATCATTACCATTATTATTATTATTATTTAAAGAATATACATATTATAAATGGAAATAATAAATGTGAGTGGCTACTGAGGCCACCAAGTTAGATTACTAAACAAAATCAAAAATGCACTTAATATAAACGTCAAATAATACTCAAATAAACATACTATCAGATATAACCAAAACAAAACTGCAATGTCAATAATCACAATAAACAAAAAATTTTATCAAACATTATACACATTTATATACATATCATGTGTGGATTGTGTATTAATTTGATTGTGTAATAGTGTGGATGTAGTGTCTACTTGTGTTGTATAAGTGATGTCTGTGTCTGTGAAAATGGTGTGGAAGCTTCCAGAAATTGTATTTAATAACCCAATATATTTATAAACATGACAATGTGTAGGAATTAATATATGAAAAGAAAGAAGAAAAATTATGTATACACATATAAATATGCAAGTTTCCGATACATATAACACACACATACTGTACATTTTGAGCAGTAAATAATTATAGTATAGTTATCAAATTTAACAAATAAGACAATATATAAAATAAATCAGCATAACAGAAGATTTATATTCATATTAACTACAATACACACTGCACTAAGTTTTTGTAGATATTCAACATTTGCCACAGGAGAAAAAATATATATATATAACTACACAATATATAATAGGACAATATACAAAATACAACTTATCAAATATACCTGTACCAACTCATACTTGTTTACAACATGCAACTTTGGTGAATGAATTGCTTATCAAGTCCCCTAAAAAAAAACTTAAAAAAAAAAAACATGTTAAAAGAACATTTGTGAAAATGGAAACAAAAAAAACAAAAAACAAAAATTAAGTTTTGCATCTTGGTCTGAGATCATAATGAGACTGCGGTTGAACAATCCCAGCTGGTTGACCTGTCAGAATTGTTTGTGGAATGAGATGTTGCTTTCTTTTATGTGCCAGGATGACACGGTCTATGTTAATAGTGAATGGTTCAGCCCCTTCATTTTCGAATTCTCTGACGGAGAGTAACACGTCAGATATTACTTTTTGAACTGAATATGGGCCTATGAATCTTGGTTTAAATGTATCTTTGGTTTTTATAAAGACCATATCATTTTCTTTGAATTTCCGGAGAACTGCTTTTTTATGTTGTCTAGTATTACGTTGGTTTTGGTAAAACTTCATGTTATGATGCACTTGCCGAAAGATCTGTTTCATTGATTCCATGTATTTATGGTATTCATATGGAAATTCCAGTGTTTCTAACTGAGGAGCTTCAAACAAGTCAAAGATGCTTGTTATTGACCTGCCAAAATGCAGAAAGGCTGGAGAATATCCAGTTGAAGAATGAACGGTGGTGTTATACAGGTTCTTGTGTATCATCAAAGCCTGATGAAAATCAAATCCTTCCTTGGTAAGAGTGGAAATTGAGGATTTAATGCTGGTATTAATTCTTTCTGATGAGCCTTGTGTTTGCGGGTGTCCTGATGATGAATGGGAGATTGTAATTTTCAATGTCTGTGCCAAGTTGTTAAAGATGTTTGCTGTGAACTGTGGGCCTAAGTCTGAGAGTATCGCAGAGGGTCGACCAAAGGTAGTAATGTATCCCGTAATGGCTTTAACTACAGCTTGTGCTGTTGCATTTTTTACTGGTACCAATTCAATATGTTTCGAAAAATGATCGAGGAATGTTAACACATGGAAGCCATTGGAGAAAGGACCCAAAAAGTCCATGGAAACTAACATACTCGGCGCAGAAGGAACAAACATTTCCTGTAGTGGAGCAGGTGGAATTCTGTGCGGTTTATATTGAATACATAATGTACAGGACAGAACAAAGTTTTTTACATCTTCAAATAATCCTGTCCAATAAAAGTGTTTAAGTATTCTTCTGTATGTATTTCTAATTCCAAAGTGAGGCATGTGACAAATTTTTAATACTTTAGGTTTTAACTTCTGTGGTACTACAATTTTTGTTTTTGGAGAGTTTTCAGGCTGGTGAAACTTTCGTTTGACCATTAACAGACCAGTGTCCGGATGGACAAAATAATTTTTATATTTAGGAGAAGGTTTCTCCGAAGTGATATCGACAATAATTTTTAGCAGAAAGTCATCTTCTCTTTGCTCTTTAAAAAAACATTCTTC
Organism: Salticus scenicus; assembly: GCA_963930645.1. Lineage (NCBI taxonomy): Eukaryota > Metazoa > Arthropoda > Arachnida > Araneae > Salticidae > Salticus > Salticus scenicus. The sequence goes on from OZ005654.1 coordinate 134,668,582, forward strand.
CGAGATTTCCATCATAAGATTATCTGCGTCAGAGCTGTTTAAGGAACGACTGAGTGGAGCAGCATCGTTGCTTAACAACTGAGGTAAGGAAGAACGATGAGGCTCTGATGAGGTGAGTGACTTATCAGATTTTTGTGTGACATTGAAATGATGGAGTTCAATTGTTGGAGAAGCTGAAGAAATGGGTAAATTGTTAGCCTCTTTAATTAATTCTGGGTTTGAGTTAAGATCTTGAGTGTATGCAGAAAAGTCTTCTCTTGAAAAATAGTCTGCCAAAACATTTGTTTTACCTTTTACATATCTGAATGTGTATTGATAGTTTGATAATTCAATTAGCCATTTAGTAGTTAGATCAGCAGGAGAGGAAATTTTCTTATAGTGTTCGAGTGGTCTGCTATCGCTGAGAATGGTGAAAGGTCGGTTGAAAAGGAAAAATTTAAATGCACTGACTGACTTAGCTATGGCCATCAGCTCAAGCTTGATGGCTGAATATCGCTGTTCTGATTTAGATAGTGTTTTACTAAAGTAACTAACCGGAAGCAGAATGCCTTCCTTTTCTTGTAGAAGAACCCCTGAAATAGCAATTTTGCTAGCATCTGTATTAAGAAAAAATTGTTTTGACCAATCGGGTAAAGAAAGAAAAGGTTTAGAGAAAAAAACTTTCTGTATTTGTTTAAAGACTTCAGCATGTTCCTCTGTCCATTTAAATGTAGTTTTCGGAGATGTTAATTTTATCAAAGGATCAATTAATCGCGAGTAGCAGGGAATGAGTTTTCTGTAGAATCCACACAATCCTATAAATCTTTTTAGTTGTTTTCTGGTTGCTGGGATAGGAAATTGAGTAATTTTTTTAATGTTGGAAGAAATAGGATGTATTTTCTGATTTTGGATGCTGAAACCGAGATATTCAATAGATGACTGATGGAATTTACATTTCTTTGGAGACAATGTCAGATTGTACTTTTGTAGAGTAGCTAAAAGTGTTTGTAATTTTTCTGTTGTTTCCTGGAAAGAGTCACTTCCTATAATAATGTCATCCTGGTAAGCATATATGCCTGAACAATTGCACTCTTGTATAATTGTGTCAATAAGCATTTGGAATGTTGATGCGGCTGATCTCAGCCCAAACATTAATCTTTTAAATGAATAAGTTCCCCATTGTGTAGTAAATGAGAGACGTCGTCTGTATTCTTTAGGTAATGAAATTTGATGATACGCTGAGGGAAAGTCTAATGTTGTAAAATATTTAAATTTTGAGATGTTATTTATTATCGTATCAATTCTTGGAAGAGGATAAGTGGAGCATCGAATCATAGAGTTGATTAACCTTAAATCTAGGGCCAATCTAAAGGAAGGTTTATCCTCCTTAGACACAGCTTTCTTTTTAACCATAAGCATTGGGCATGCCCATTCAGAGATATTTCTCTCAATGATCCCTGCATCCAGTAATTTGTCAAGTTGATCTTTTGCCTCTTCTTGAATAGCTTGTGGAATAGGAAAAGGGTAAGTTTTTAAGGGAATATCTGAAATGAATTTTATATGTGGAGTGATATGATCGGTGTGTCCAATCGACTTTAGTGAACATGAAAATACAGAGTTAAATTTCTGAAGAATATCTTGCATTATTACCCTTTCTGTAGGTTTTAAATGCTGAATAGAAAAATTATTTACATTAAATTCTTTCTGTCTTAAGGATAAAACTTCTGGTGTAGCCTTAATTAGATTACACATGTGATCAGGTGTATTTGTTGCAAGATCCAAGGAATTTTCTTCTATTTTATCTATCTCTGAAATGTATCCGCAAACGGTATTTTTATTTATATGCAGTTTCTTGCTCGAATTATTATACATAGGAATAAAAAATTGAATTAATTCTTGTTTAGTAGAATTTTCCTTGATATGTTGTACCTCCATAAGAGAAGGATAGGACACAAGTGGACAATGCTTGTTAGACGATGTAAACATTACTAACTGATTTTCTGGAATAAGCGTGGACCGCACAGGCACATATATAGTATCCTGTGGATCAATCATAATCTTCTGGGTAAGCCAACATTTTTGATCAGAGGGTAAGTTCTCTTTATGAACATCAATTTTAGATTTTTTATATCCAGTTTGGGGAAAATCCATATGAGTAGCTATCTTATGTGATGCCCGATTCATATCAGATTCAGATGATAGAAGACTGCACGAGGGTACAGTGTCTAGAATATCTAAAGCATTTTCATTAATTTGTATTTTGTTATTGTGTAAATTGATAACTACGTGATGGGACTTTAAAAAATCAAAGCCAAGTATACCAATAAATTTAGATTCAGTTGGTATTTCAATAAGAAAAAAGGTGTGTTTGTAAAAAGTTTTCCCTATTTTAAAGGAAATGCAAACACATCCGTCACATTGGACTATAGAGTTTACTGTAGATATCTTGACTCTTGAAGCAATTCTTTTGTAATATAATTTGTTTTGATTTTGTAAGAAGTAATGTTTTGAGAGTAATGACACAGAAGCTCCTGAGTCGAGAAGAAAATTCTCTAATGTTTTGTTTAACAGTAATTGTATGATGGGGAGATTGGGCAGATCATTGTCTGTGTGTAACAAGAATTCCAGTGAATTAACTAATATGCAGTCTCCATTTTCCTCCACACTCGGGGACGTTACCAATACAGGAGATGTTGTCTGTATCGCAACAGATTTGACTTTGCGTTCTAATGACAAAGGGAACTTTGCCTGTGTGTCTGGAGATCTCAGAATGATTTCATTGTTATTTACAAAAAAATTATTAGGTAGATTAGAATATGTTGAGTTAGTCTGTGAAAAGTTGTTATGGTAATTGACTTTATTCAAACCTGACCTATATGAGGAACTCTTTGTATTTAGGAGTTTAGTGTCACTTCTACCATTCTCCACTTCTAGTCATTGTGAATGACTACTTTTGGTTTGAGGGGAGTTGGATTTAAATGTTTTAGGGGCCCTGGCTCTCCGTGACGTGTCTCTATAAGGTCTAGAGAAAGTTTGCCCATTACGATATCTGTGAGAAAACTTATTATTTTGTAATTTTCTGAGTGCAAAGCACCTCTGAGCAGAATGTCCAGGTCTTTCACACCATTGGCATTGAATCGTGTGCGAACCTTTATTTTGTGGAAATTTATTGTATGGCCGCTTGCTATAAGATGAATTGTTAATCTTAGTCAAATTGTTTTCTGAGTTTGTACCTATCACTTCACTATCTATTTTATGATTGAAGTTCTGAATAGTAGCAAAAGATGTTCCTGGTAAGACAGGGTTTACTTGCAAGTTATAAATTTCCTGGAATTTTTCGAGACATTCCACCATCTGATAAAAGGTTGTGGTTTTTTGTGATAGTAGATGAATTCTAAAGTGGGGCGGAATGAGATCATTGAATTTTGCGATTAGTAGTTGTTCAAGGGCTTTTTCTTCCATATCAGGAAAACGTTTTCTCACTAAATTTTCAAGCTTATTAGCAAAAATATTAATATTGACATCGGACTCAAACTTAAATTCGTTAAATTGTTGTGCTATTGCAGTTGCCGACTCTACCTTAAAATATTTCTTAAATATATTAAATAACTCTTTTGTATTTTTGGCTTTTTGGCAAGCTGGGGAGGAGACATAAAACTTAAGAGCAGTATCTGCCAATTTTGATTTCACAAAAGCCAAAGCATGGGATTCTTCCCATTTGCTGTTCTCAATTTTAAATTTCACTTGTTCAATAAAAAAATCCAATAAATGAGGGTCTCCAGAAAATGGCGTTACTAAAGTTTTGAATGGTAAACCTCTTGTCAATCCTTTGTTAGAAGCCATTATTTTTGGCTATTTGCATATAATAAATTCACGTAGTTGAGGAGAGAGAGAGATACCTACAATTTTTTTTTTTTTTTTTTTTTTTTTAAGGCCAACAATACATAGTTCTGTTGGTTATTATTTATTTAATCAGTTATTCAAAATATATTGAACCAAAAAAAAAAAATTTTCATTTGTACAAAGTTCCAGCATATCACAATTTTTGAAACAGGGAATTGTCTTATAGGTCACTTGGTATCCATCATATTCAATCACCAAAAAAATGTAATTGGTAATGTATGACTTTAAAAAAATAATTTCAGTAATTCTAGCAATAAAAATAAAATAACTTATTCAAAATAAACAATCTCTACAGTACCATTTATTCTTAAGAACAATAATCAAGTATTACTTTCCGGCACCAAATGTGATGTAAATAATTCATTTACCTTTTATGTTTCCATATTTTAAATTAATTTTATTAATATTTTTAATTTTCATAGCAACAGAAGTTACTTAGTGAGGATCAAAGAACCTCATGGCGTACATTGCGTTCTGGCCACTAACCCTTTTTATTCTTTGGGTCAATAGGTCAAATATATATATCCAAATAATTTTATTTACATAAGAGAAAAGAGGAATCAATTTACTTATTGGCTAGAATGCTGTAAAAAGAAAAATGCATACAAAAATAATGTTTGTAAGAAAACTAATCTGCTGCATCAAAATTAATCAATTTTATTTTCCAAACCACACTAGTAATTCCAAATTAAGTAGGATATAAAAATTAATGATTTTTAAAATTTGAATAAGTATTCATATAAACTAATATATATATATTTATTATTAATAAGTAGGCACTCTCTCTCCAAATGATAAAATGGTCATTATTTTAAAACAGAAGCAAAACAAATCTTTCTCACCCCATGTTCTTCTCTTGAGAGCTGCTGAAATCCAACTAAATTTAAAACTGCCGGAATAACAGAAGGTGGAGTCAGAACCATCACCCTATTGGTTCTCAGCATGGTGTGATATGACATCACCACTAGGAAAGAAGAACCAATTTTTCTCCTGTGTGTGTGTTGCAGTAAAGCAAACACAACAGGGTGAGTTGAGCCAGCTGAGAGAAACAATGCATTTAAGTGCAGAAAATGATCTTATTTAATATTTAAAAAGAAGTGATGTTATTAACATCACAACGGTAGCCACCACTTCCACAACGGAGCAGGCTGGGCAAGAGCTGCATGAGCAGCTTCACTAAGGCGCAGCCCAGGAGGGGAGGCGAGGAGACGGAGAAGAAACGTCTTCGTGAGACGGAGGAGGCGACTGGAAACACTAGGTACCCCGGCTTCCCGACGGAGAACAGGGATAGGGGTGCATTTGGGAAAACCGGTAGCAATCTGAGGGCAGCGTTATAACTGATCTCAAGAATATTCAGGGCCGATACAGGAGAATCATAAAAAAGAGGAGCTCCATATTCTAGAATGCTTCGGATGATGGAATTGACAATTTTTAGCATGTGGGAACTATTAATACCACGGGAGCGGCCCATGATAGCCTTTAAGTAATTCAGCCGGCGATGGGCTTTACACTTGATAGCAGTGAAGTGAGGGGTGAAACATAAAGTGCGAGAGAACCAGACACCTAAGATTTTTATCGGAGAACTCCAAGGGACCTCCACGCCCCGAAGGGTGAACGGAGCGTCCGGGTCCCTGCAACGAGTAAAGTTGATTGCCGAACATTTGGCTGGGACAATAATAAACGCATTCGAGGAACACCAGCAGGTAATGCGCAAAAGGGTATCCTGGAGTTTTCTCCGTGCCTGGGTTGCCTCCGGACTCACGACATAGATCAAGAGGTCGTCCGCGTAAACGATCATGCGAACCCCGTCTTCCAGCGTCTCCACGATATCCAGCATATAGAATATGAAAAGAAGTAGAGAAAGAACGCTGCCTTGTGGGACGCCGTGTCAGAAATAATAGCCTTCCAGCGAACCTGAATAACCCGAGAGTCCAGGAAAGAAGTTAGCCAACGACCCATGATGCCTCTAATTCCATGAGAAGCAAGTTTGTAAATGAGGGTGTCTATATGAACAGAGTCATAGGCCGCTTTAAGGTGCCTTTATAGTGACCGTTCCGTTCCGCTGTCCGCAAGCACTGAGCTAGAATGTAGGGAGTGACAACTATCTAATGATTAAGAAATTGAATAGAATTCAACTGAATATGAAGTTATCACTCCTTATATTCTAGCTCTGTTCTTGCGTACAGCGGAACGGAGCGGCCACTATAAAGCCTGCTTTAATGTCAAGACAGATTGCTGCAACATACCATTTACGAGAGAGGGCCGAGACAATATCGTTTATAAAGGTGCATAAAGCTAGGGTGCAGTCCGTAGTTGGGATGAATCCGAAATGATCTTGGTGGAACAAATGCCGCTGCCCGCCCCAAGCAAGGAGTCGGCGGAGGATTATGCGTTCCAATAATTTGCACCCCGCCGAAGTGAGAGCTATCGGGCGGTAGGAGTCGACTCGATGAGCAGGTTTGCCAGGCTTCCGGATGGGAACGATGGTGGCAAACTTCCAGGAGTTAGGGATTTCCCCCGAACCAAAAGAAAGGTTAAAGGTGTTCAGCAGGGATTCGAGGTGTTTCTCAGAAAGCTTCTGAAAGAGCTTAATAGAGATGCCATCAGCGCCTGGAGTAGTCGGACGAGAGCGTTTTAGAGCGTGGCGAAGTTCATCCAGGGAGAGGGGGCGTCTAGGATCGGATCCCCATCACCGAGATCAACTGGTATAGGGTGTGGAAGGTTGGGTTTAGAGAAATATTCTAGGAAGGCATGAGCTTGGGTTTGAATGGACGCGATGGGAACAGGGTCTTTGATAATATTGTCGCCAGAGGCGAGGTCTCGACTAGCCAGGCGTTTCAGGATTTTAAAGATTCTCCCACTTTTGCAACTGCCTTGGTAGAGGGAGTCCCACAAGTTGCGGGCAGCCTGTTTATTATACCTTCGAAGTTTGGCCGCGTACTTCTTGTAATGAATCCACTCGTCCCTGGAGCAATGCAAACTGGCAAGGCGGAGATGTTTCCGCTTCGAACGTAGGAGTGACCGGCAGGTAGAATCCTACCAAGGACAGCCCAAGCGACTAGGCGAACTCAGGTGAGAGGAAGTGGAGTCCATAACCTCTCTGCAAGTGTGCTCAAAGTCCTGATAGGAAGAAGTCGGAAGATTATATATCATGTTAAGAGCAGCAGAGGCTCTAGCCCAGTTGTAAACACGACGAGGGGCCGTTGGGTAGCCCACAGGGGAGTAGGCCAAGAGAATGATGGGGTGGTGGTCCGAATCGAACAAGTCAGGGTGGATGTAGAATCTAATTCTGGACTGAATGGAGGGAGACAGCATGGTGAGTTCTAAGAGGGAGGAGGAACCGGAAGAGCCGGAACGAGTAGGGTGATCAAAATTCAGAACGCAAATATCCTGGACGCTAGCCCAGTCCAGCAGTTGTTGGACCCGCCTAGGGACGGGAGGGAGCGGGAAAGGATGTTGATATTGAAGTCACCAATAATGATAAAGGGGGAATTCTCCGAGGATAGGATTTCAGTAAGCCAATCCGACGGGAAGTTGCCTGAAGGGGAGTAGCAGTTCAGCACTAATGTCCAGCAGTTGTCCAAGAAAACTCTGACCCCGAGAACTTCGAAGTCCTAGACAGGGCAAGGAGGGAGAGTAGCCAGGTAGGAAGCCTTAAAGGCATGTATAGCAGTGAGGAGACCACCGCGAGTATCAACTCTATCAGCCCTGTACACCGTCATGTCAGGGATGACAAAGGTGTCCTGAGGAGACAAAAAGGTTTCCTGCAGGCAAAGCAGACTAGCATGGAGCTCAGGGGTAGAACGGAGCCAATGGCCATTAGCCCTAAGAGTGCGGCAATTCCATTGAACCAAAAAATTGACTAAACCCATAAGAAACAGAAACAGAGAAAGAGGGAAGCAAAAGGAAAGGGGACTTACCCATGAGAGCACTGGGAGCCAAGGCTAGGACTGGGCGAAACATCGATACATCGCGAAACATCGATTTAATGCATCCAATTTGAAACCGATAACGAAATCTTTCAGTTGGCGATATATCACAACCGCCACGATTATCAGGAACTCAGCTGTGAATGTATTGCGAGCGACCATATCCAACTTTTCATCCCGTGACATGATAGCCGGTAATCTTTGATACGAAGGAGAGGGATGATACTCGCATAACGCATGCGTGATATTTGACATTGGCTTTTCATCCCGTGCCGTGATAGCCGGTAATCGTTGACACGAAGGAGAGGGGATGATACTCGATACACGCATAACGCATGCGTGATATTTGACGGGTTTATCTGAAATCGCGGCTCACGGCTACGATATGAATATTCGTTATCGCCTTTAATAATCATGATCTTGCTTTATTAGGAACCGATTATCAGTTGAGCAATAACGCATACGTGATATTCACCCGTTCCCTTTACTCGCTGCTACGATATGAATATTCGTAATCGCTATCACAATGTTAATCCAAAACGGTTATTGCCTATAAATATAATTAACAATTGTTAGTGTCATTAGTTTTATTCAGAAATAACTGAATAATTTCATCATTTATTTACATCCATGTTTGTTAAGAAAAAAAAAAAATCTTCTGCTTTTTTGTTTGTTTTTTCGTCAATTTATACTGAATTTGTTTTTAATATTTTAACAGTTATTTCATTTCTTTCAAATATTTTATTATTTCTGATCAATTTAGTGAAAATTTGGTGTTATTTATTTTTATAATTTTATTTCGTTAAACAAACCGAAGCAATTTCTTTACTCAGAGTACTTATTACTTTCTACGGAGAATCTAATTTCAAAGGCGGGGGCAAGGGAGCGCTAATAACCTTTATTTTAGAAATCTTATTATTCTATAGTATAATAAAATATTTTATATTATTATTTTTATTTAATCGTTCACTTATTTATTAGTTTTGTGTGTGTGTAAGTTTAGTTTTAATGTTTTTATTATTTTTTTTTTCTTTACAAAAAACGAAAATACATTGGGTTCATGAGAATTTTCGATTACCAGTTTTCTATGAATATTTACTCGTTTTCAGGTGCCGTAACACTGGATTCGACCATTTTTAGAAAACGTTTGTCGTGAGTCAGCACAATTTTGTAAATACTGTATCTCATTAACCAAAGCACAGAATTCAACAAAAATTTATACTCTGTTCAACCTTCACTTAAACTGCTATTGATTAGATTTTTGAATATACCGTGCAAATGCATTATACTGCAATTTCGCCATGTAAGAAAAGTCTATATATCACAGTTTCTATAGTGTATTAATGCACGAAACATGATATGAATGAGAGTCGGGACGAAAAGCCATGTTTATTCAATTAGTGTGCGTATTGGCTGAGAAATGATACTGCTATGGTGCAATGTAAACCTGTTTACGGGAAAGCAATGTATCAACTTCTATGATATATAAATCACCAAACTTAGAATGTAAAATGGATATTTTCAAAAACTATGCTATGATAATTTGATAGTTTGCAGCAGTCGCCAAGAAAGAAAACCTGTAAATCTCTAATTGGTGGTCCTTACATAGAATTACATCTATTCATTTAAATTGCTTTTTATTTTCGAGTTATTTGTTTTATATCACAGGTAAAATTTATTTCTCTCAATACATTGTTGCATTTTTTTTCTGTTGAGTCATCCTTCTTCGGTTATTTTATTCAGCCCTCCAAACCAAGAATAAAAAATTATTTTCTTTATTCTTGTAGCTATGACGTAAGTTTCAGCGTTATCTCGGGGAAACTTGTGCTTTTTTTTATTAAGAAGATTTTGCAAAAGTTTATTGTGTTAATTATGTATTTTGCAAAAAAATAATAATAGTAAAATTAATAGCTGAGATAGTTGAATGTGTTTAAATGATATAATACTGCTACTTAAAAATGCAGTAATATATGAATGAAGTCTCTGCATATGTGTTTCTATTATCCGTTTTTCTATATTAGCGTTGATATATGTTGTTGTATTAATACGAAATTTTACATATAAAGGAAGTTAGTGTATTCTGTATATTTTATAATATAACGGGTCTGCTTCATTCAATTCAAGCCTTTTTTATATCCAGACTCGACAGTTAAATTATCATTATGAAATGGATTCGAAAATATTTAAGTCCAATATCGTGATATATCGCGGTATCGCGATTTTGCTTTGACAATATATCATGATATTGAAATAGTGACATCGCCCACTCCTAGCCAAGGCACGCTATCCCACCGGGGGAGACTTGTTTGTCGAAGCACCAGGGAGAGGCGGGTCTTGCAAAGAGGTATCCATGGAAGTGGAGGGTTCATGTGAGAGACGAGACGAAGAATAGTCCATGATGGTTGGGTCCTGGGGCTGCAAGCGCAACTTCTTTGATTTTTTCTGGATGATTTCATTAAACACGTCCACCAGAGCAGCCTTTTGTGCCTTTTTTGGTGGTATCGCCTGCATAATTTCAGAGAGGGGCTGAATGATGGTTTCTGCCAACACTTGCAGCGATTGCTGGAACTCGGCAACGAGGGTTTGAACCATATTGGTAAAGTGTTCAGTGATGTTTTGTAGGGCCGAGTGAAGATCGGCTTTGGATACAACGTCTTGTGGGCCGCCAGCTGCCGCCGTCGCAAAGGACCTATTGGGTGTTTTCCTTGATTCATTGTAAATGCGCCTCGCCTCCGAAATTGTGAGGTGGTTCTCACTTCTGAATTTTTGGATCTCAGATTCCTTTTTATAATCCGGGCATGCTTTGTCAGATACTGCGTGTGAACCTTTGCAGTTGATGCATTTTGGGGATGCAGCCGTACACTCCTCCGTATGATGTTCAGCACATCGGATACAGAGCTTTTGGCTCCGACATGATTTTGTCGAGTGCCCAAACCTGTGACAGTTAAGGCATGCACGAGGCCGGTCATAGAAGGGGGAGACTTTGTGGCGAACATACCACAATTTGACGCTTGTTGGAAGGTTCGTACCGATTAGCGTTACAAGGACGGTTTGGGTGGGAGTCTCTTCACCCTGTGATTTTTTCATAAAGCGGCGGACCTCCAAGGCCGCTAGCCCTTGATCTGCAAGTTCGTCGGCGATGTCTGCACAGGACACACTAGTCTCAATGTTATGCAACAAAAACCTCGATGAAATGGTATCGGTGATTATGAATGAGTCCACAGCGACACCCAATAGTGAATTAATGTTAAGCAGCTTTTGAGCGGCAGCTACTGATTTGGTTGTTAGCAACAGTTTACCCTGTCTGGTTAATTTTATGTCCTCAATGGCTCTATTATCCGTTACAATATTTGTTATTCCTTCTTTTAAAGCTTTCGGATGAGTATGTGGTATAGAGCCATTTTTTGCCGCGATGATTATAGCAATGGAATCATATCCGTCGTTTAGAGCTATACTAAGCGAGTCTGCAAACGCACCGGCGTTGGAGAAGTAATTCAAGGAACCAATCCTTGAATTACTTCTCCAACTATCCAGGCATATCCAGGGAACCGCCTCCGGACATGTGGCCAGATGATAGCAAGCGAGGAGAAATACCCCACAACAGAGAATAAAGACAAACTCACACTCCTAGGCGTGAAAGAAAAGGAAAAAGCAAAAACTTACCAACTTTCGACTAGAAAGCCGGAACAAAATTCAAAAAACCAACCCCGAAAGAAACACCAGCAACACAGCTGAAGCAGGAAAAGTAAACACACTAGCGAGTAGAGTTGAGCAGACCAGGAGCGACCAAACCCAACCTACCTACCTCGCGCTTGATTCACCAGCACGGAGTAATATTAATAGGAGTTGAAGGTCCAATGGGAGAAAGCTACGAAACTGTGATCTAAATTTTTGGTAAATATTGAGGGCGCCACTTGTCATTCCTCCCTACCTCGGCGCGGATATACTGTTGTTTTCAATAGAATTTTGCTGGAGTACATTTAAAATTTTTTATTTTAAGCAATTTAATTTCTTTGTAAGTTCTTAAAACTGCATAATTCAGATGTTTCAAATAAATGTTTCGTTCCTAGTTGTAAAACAGGCTATGATAGTGATAGGAAAAACAAAAAAAAAGGCCTAGGAGACAAATAAAGTCCGAGTTCGTGTTTTCTGCACCTAAAGTAAGTTTATTTTTTTTCTTTACAAAATTTCATGCATTCTCCTTCCTCTCAATTATCTGTTTTAGCTAGCTTCGGTTCATAAGAATCGTCATTTTTTAAAAGCTTTCTTTCAAAGTAAAATTAGTATAAAATGGCTCTTTAAAAAAAACATGTTGGTTAGAATACTCTATTTAATGAAATTTGCTTTCAATCGAAATTTTTTCAGCTTGATATTATTTTTAAAAAAATAATTAAAACGAGACATTTCCCCATTGAATAACATTGCGGATGCTGGAGAGAAGGAAGGATTGCACGCTGGCGCCATCTGTAAACATTAGAAAACAACATCACAAAATTTCAGCGTTACCTTCTTCTCCTGTCTTTTTACTCCGTGTTCACCAGCCAAACCGCCCGTCTTGTCAAAAATAGTTCTTTGGTCTTGTAGCGCCCATAGATATAGTAATAAGACATAGATTGATCAGCGAGGGCGAAAAAGTGATGCCTTTTTTACTCGGGGAAAGACGGCCATTTTACTCTCTTATGGATATCTTTCCCCGAGTGAATATACCGAATATACGCGGAAATACACACAGATAATTTAGCAAATAAAATTTATGAATAATTTATGTACTAAAGATGAATGAAAAAACTCCAGATACTCATTTTTCTTTCTCTCTTTTCTTCTTCTTCTTTTTTTTTTTTGTATGGAATAACGACATTTAAAGAAATTTATCGTTTCCATCTACTATTTCTGTCTGTTTAGGAGTTTTTTGGGTCGAAAAAACGATTGGACTTAGCCTTATCGTTTGAGAAATTCGAGTTAACCCTTTAACTGCCAATCGCAATATAAAGTAGAAATTTATGTTTACTCGGAAATGGTTATAACGATATTAATAAAAGTTTGGGATAAGTGCTTTTTAGAGACCTAAAATAATTGGAAAATCCTTAGCTTCAAGAAAATTAGTGTTAACCCTTTAACTGCCAATCGCAACATGTAGTAGAAATTGAGTTTACTCAGAAATGGATATAACGATTTTGATTAAAGTTTAAAGTTAAGTACCTTTTTTTTTTCTTTACAGAACTAAAACATTTGGACATATCTTCATCTTCAGGAAAATTTGCGTTAACCCTTTTAGTGACAATCGCAACATACAATAGAAATTGGTTTTACGTTTTACTCGAAAATGGATATAACGATTTTTATAAAAGTTTGGGGATAAATGTGTTCTTTAGAGAGCTAAAACGAATGGACATATCCTCATCTTCAGTAAAATTCGCTTTAACCCTTTAACGACCAGTCGCAATATAAAATAGAAATTAGGTTTACTCGGAAATGGATATAACGATTTTTATAAAAGTTTGGGGTTGAGTGTTCTTTAGAGAGCTAAAACGAATGGACATATCGTCATCTTCAGGAAAAATTGCGTTAACCCTTTAACGGCCAGTCGCAATTTATAGCATAAAACAGGTTTACTCGGAAGTGAATGTGACGATTTTGATTAAATTTTAGGGTTAAGTGTTTTTTTTTTTAGAGAGCTAAAACAATTGCACATATTCTCATCTTCAGGAAATTTTGCCTTAACCCTTTAACTGCCAATCGCAACATATAATAGAAATTAGGTTTACTCGGAAATAAATGTAATGATTTTGATTAAATTTTGGGGTTAAGTGTTTTTTTAGAGAGCTAAAACGATTGGACATATCTTCATCTTCAAGAAAATTTGCTTTAACCCTTTAACGGCCAGTCACAACATGTAGCAGAAATTGGGTTTACTCGGAAATGGAGCGCGGACAGGTGGGCAAGCAGACAGGCAGAAAAACTAATTAATGTCATAATATTTTCTTAAACCTTGTTCGAAACTGTAAGAAACGCTTAACACAACTAAAAATGCAATTCTAGTAATTTCGAATTATAGCCCCTATTATGAACGAAATTCGACCAAACTTGTATTCAGTTGGACCTTGGCCTAATCTGGTGCTGATTAGATTGGGAATCAATCGCTCAACAGGTGTTGCTGCCATCCTATTTTTTTCCTAAGTACTTAACATGACAGTATAGGACAAAATTAAAATTTCATATAAATATACACAATGTGCGTTTTTAACGCAAGAATGTAAAATTTATATGAATTATTGATAATAGTAGTAATAAACTTGAAAAAAAATGTGTGCATATAGGAGCATTATTTTCCTCCTGGGAGAGAAGTGTCCTTCCCCATGGGCCTGTGTAAATTTTCAATGTGGATATTTTATAAAGAACTCGTCAATATTTCTAAAACGAATGGTTGAACCATAGATCCGTATTAATTTAAAACGAAGCTACCAATTTCTTTTATTTTTAATGTTAAATATATATATATAGACATATATATATATATATACAGTCGAACCTCGTTAACGTGAATTACTTTTAGCATGAACTGTTACCACAATCCCCGTCAAAATGAAGATTACTTTAATTATATGACGATCAGTTACTATGATAGCATGAACTACTGATAACACTAACAGATTTTTGATCCTCCTTAAGATTCACGTTAACGAGGTTCGACTGTATATCTCTTCATGTCTGAACAAAAATTATTTTTTTCAGCATTTATTATTATACTACTTTAAGAAAAAATTGGCTGCATTCATCATGGAAAATATCTTTAATAAATTATAACTTAATAAATAATTTGTATTGCGTAAATTTGTATAGGATTATATATAGAAAAAAAGTCTTGTGGTAGTACTAGTTATAATATATTAAAACAAGCGGCTTTACCTCTGCCACTGCTAACTACATTTAAAAGAATTTTGAAAATCCGATATTACTTACTAATATAAAAACTTAAAAAATATTAAAAATTTTAAAAAAGTATTCTATTAAAAGTCAAAACCGTATTTAAACCATAATAATAACAAAGCAACTGATTAAAAAAAATCATAATTTTCATAAAATAGTTAAATTTAACTTACTTATGAAAACTTGTTCCACTTCCTTTCATAAATGTATTTGTACAATTAAAAGCCGCGCAGTATTTCGGCATTTTCAATATATATCAACATTCTAGTCCATTATTGTTTCCGAGTTTTATACTCTCTCATGGCTCATGACAAAAAACTTTTTCGGCATCAAAAATCTTTGCACGTTAACACGGGGATGATAGATCTATACATATTACTATATCTATTGTAGCGCCACCTACAAATTACTATATCTATTGTTCAGCTCTTTTACGACCGGTCGTGGATCAAATGTCTTATGGATCAATTAGATCGGTCGAAGTGATCAAGAGGCTGGACTCACCCATCGTCATCCAACAAACCAATTAACCATCTAACCAAACAAATTTCAGCATTTCGCGAAGAAATTGATTTAGTGAACTTATGTAGCATGTTATTCGAGACAAAAGTCTGTATGTAATTATAAATCTCAAAGATGTAAATAAATAGATGAATAAATTCAACATTTCAAGTAACGTAGCTGTAGCATGTAAATTATTAAATGCAGTTCTTCGAGCTGTAATTTTATATTGCATGCTATCCTATAAAAACTGAATTATAATGAAGAAATGAAGCATTCTGGGGAAAGAAAATTATATAAAGGATCGCAGTAAAATTATTTCGATCCGAAGCAATTGTTGTATTTCTATTTTTTTTTTTTTTTTATAAAGTTTCATATTCTTTTTGAAAAGGATCATTCCATACAACTATCTTAATAACTATATGTCTGAAAGTTCAGTCATTCCGTTTCAAATCAACACAAAAAAGTGGCATTTGTAACCTGACCCTCTCGGATATTAATGAAATTGGGCTCATTTATTTGTCTTACAGAGAAATGAATATATACCAATTAATAAGTCCCAATCACTTTTAGTTTTGATATAAAAAACTGCAGAAGTGGGTAAAAATGCAAATTTTCAAAATTCTTGTGTTACAAATATTCTTATAACTTTTCCCTTAATTGGCTCAGAAATATAAGATTGGTATTGTTAGAAAGCTTTCAATATAGGCTTTCAAATGATGAATCACATGCATATATTTTTAAAAATTTTCATTTCAAGATCAAACAATTTTACCTTTAATCTTCAATATCTCAAAAAATGGTCTTTTATTTTATTTTAAAAATTATATGTTATTCTTATGTTTATTGTCTATAATTACTATGAATTTCAAGATGGGAATACCATGGGATGCTGAGTTATAAATTAATACCCTAAATCAGTATTTTCATACTAACACATCATAAGTTTTACCCATATTTTGTTCTCTAATTAACTTAGAGATATAAGATTGGTATCATTAGAAAGCTTATAATTCGCGCTTTCAAATGATATATCACATGAATATATTTGTAAAAAATTTTATTTTAAGGTTAAACATTTTGACCATTTGTTGACCTTCAATATCTCAAAAAACGTTTATTTATTCTTTTAAAAATTATATGCTATTCTTACATTTATTATAAGTTTCAACACGGCACAACCAAGGGATACTGAGTTATAAATTAAAATGTGACCCACCATCAGTATTTTCATACTAACCTAACCTAAGTTTTACAAAATAATAGCCGTCCCATAATGAAACTTACAATAATTATAGATAATAATCGTAAGAATAACATATAAAATTAAATATTTATATTTTAAATACTTATATTTTTATTATTAAATAATTATATTTTTAAAAGAAATTTAAATGTGTACTTTTTGAGATATTGAAAGTCAAAGGTCAAAATCTTTCACTTTAAAATGAAAAATTTTAAAAATATGTACATGTGATATATCGTTTAAAAACCTGTATTATAAGCTTTCTAATGATACCAATTTTATATCTCTAAGTTAATTTGGGAACAAAATATGAGTAAAACTTACGTTATGTTAGTATGAAAATACTGATGGAGGGGTTGCATATTAATTTATAACTCAGCATCCCATGGCAGTCCCATGTTGAAACTCACAGTAATTATAGGCAATAAACTTAAGAATAACATATAATTTTTAAAAGAAAAAGAAAAAAAAGTTTTTTGTGATATTGAAGGTCAAAGATCATAATGTTTGATCTTAAAATGATTTTTTTTTTTTTTTTTTTTAAATACATACATGTGCAATATCATTTGAAAGCCTGTTTTATAAGCTTTCTAATGATGCCAATCTTATATCTATAAGTTAATTAGGGAACAAAATATAGGTAAAACTTACCTCATGTCAGTATGAAAATACTGATTTAGGGTTACATACAGTGGCGGATCCAGAACTTGACTTTTGTAGGGGGCTAAGATTTTTCAAAGATTTTACTAAGATTTTTCAAAGTGCTATTCTAGACCAATAAAAATGTGGAGTGACTCCACTCGACTTTCCGAACATTGAGTAATTAACAGTTTTGTAGATAAAGTAAAGAAAGAGGAGTTGTTAAACAAACAAAAGGGAGAAAACCATAATAGAGTGTTTGAGTAATTTTCTCCGTATATTACACGATGTTTTATTTAACGCTACTGAACTTTGAGCCCATAGATCATAATGATAAAGAATTTTTCGTTGTGTCCCTGTAAAAACCTATAAATGCTAGATTCACCAAAATGCTTATAGTTAGTGCAACAGTGATTTATAATACTCATATAAATTTTCAGCTCAATTGAATAAGGAGTTTAGATGCTATCGCACTTTTAAAAATTGGGTCCCATAGGCCATAATGATAAAGATTTTTTCTTCCTGTCCCTGTAAAAAAACTGTAAGTGCTAGATTCACCAAAATCTATACAGGTTGAGTATCTGTGACCTATAATATGTGTATAAATTTTTTGCTCAATTGATAAGGCGTTTAGATGCTATCACACTTTTAAGATTTTGGTCTCATAGGCCGTAATGATAAAGAATTTTTCTTTGTGTCCCTTGTAAAAAAACTATAAGTGCTAGATTCACCAAAATCTATAGGGTTCGTACTATGGTGATTTACAATGTACGTACCAACTTTCAGCTTATTCGAACAAAGCGTTTAGACGCTAGCGTGTTCACTCACAGACATACACACACACATACATACATCATCGCAAAAATAGTGAAAACGGACTCATTGGACCTTGAAACGTATAGAAACATCAAAATCTCAAATTCGGATTTTTGACATGATTACAATACTTTCCTCACTATAGTGTTCGGAAAGTAAAAAATTTACAATTGCAATATTCAATTGTGAATGTCAGTGTTTTTTTTTTTTTTTTTTTTGGGGGGGGGGCCTTCAGCCCCCTAGCACCCCCCCTTACATCCGCCACTAGTTACATATTAATTTATAACTCAGCATCCCATTGTATTCCCATCTTGGAATTCACAGTAATTATAGACAGTAAATGTAAGAATAACATATAATTTATAAAATAAAAATAAAATAAACGTTTTTTTGAGATATAGAAGGTCAAAGGTCAAATTGTTTGACCTTGAAATGAAAAAAAAAAAAAAATATGTGCATGTGATATAGCATTTGAAAGCTTTCTAACGATACCAATCTTATATCTCCGAGCCTATTAGGGGAAAAGATATAAAAACATTTGTAACACAAGAATTTTGAACTTTTTACTCATTTTTGTAGCTTTGTATATCAAAAACTAAAAGAGATAGGGACTTATTAATTGGTATAAATTCATTTCTCTGTAAGACAAATAAATGAGCCCAATTTCATAAATATCTGAGGGGGGTCATTTTTTTAGGTGTGTTGATTTGACATGGAATGACTCAGTTATGTGTGAAATGAAATTAATAAATAATGTCAAGTTACTAAATATGCTAGAGAACAGAATTTGATTTCCAGTGATGTGATATTCTCTTTATGTTATGTTGATAAAAACATGTTTTTTTTAAATTATTATTTTGAAGAACTGTCTTAATACTATAGGTCCCTAAGTAGTACAAAGTTGCTATTTTTGATATATATTCTAAGATCAAGTTCATAATTGAGATCTAATTTACTAATGTGATATTTAATTATGTACATATATATAGATAGATCCTTCATGTCTTAAGATAATCATATACTCCCCCCCCCCCCCTTCTTCAAATCTGTGTGCACCAATCATATTAAAGTAAAAAACATGACCTGAAGAGAATCTGAGAAAAATAAAATGTAAAAAATAATTAACAATCCAGTTAATTTTAAGAATACTCATCTGAGATATAATAATAAAAATAGGATTTTATTTCCTATTTATTTTGGTGAACTGAATGTTCCATTTTATTCAACGGAACAATTTTGAACAGTTTGTTACTAGGCGAGTTTCATTTATAATACATTTGAGTTGTAATTTGTATTTTGAGAAAATACAGTTTGAAAAGTTGTATTTAAGTTGTAGGAATATAAAAAAATCTGGAGTGACTCCACTCGACTTTCCGAACATTGAGTAACTAACAGTTTTGTAGATAAAATAAAGAAAGAGGAGTTGCTAAACAAACAAAAGAGAGAAAACCATAACAGAGTGTTTGAGTATTTTTCTCCATATATCACACGAGGTTTTATTTAACGCTACTGAACTTTGAGCCCTTAGATCATAAGGATAAAGAATTTTTCGTTGTGTCCCTGTAAAAATCTATAAATGCTAGATTCACCAAAATGCTTATAATTAGTGCAACAGTGATTTATAATATTCATACAAATTTTCAGCTCAATTGAATAAGGCGTTTAGATGCTATCGCTGGTCTCATAAGCCATAAAGATAAAGAATATTTCTTTGTGTCCCTGTAAAAAAACTGTAAGCACCAAAATCTATACAGTTGGTTCAAATGTGACCTATAACATGTGTACAAATTCTTTACTGAGATTAATAAGGCGTTTAGACGCTATCACACTTTTAAAAATTTGGCAAAGAATTTTTCTTTGTGTCCCTGTAAAAAAACTATAAGTGCTAGATTCTCCAAAATCTATACAGATTGAGTATCTGTGACCTATAATATGTGTATAAAGTTTTTGCTCAATTGAATAAGGCGTTTAGATGCTATCGCACTTTTAAGATTTTGGTCCCTTGGCCATAATGATAAAGAATTTTTCTTTGTGTCCCTGTAAAAAAACTATAAGTGCTAGATTCACCAAAATGTATAGGGTTCGTACTATGGTGACTTACAATATACGTACCAACTTTCAGCTTATTCGAACAAAGCGTTTAGACGCTAGCGTGTTCACTCACAGACATACACACATACATACACACATACATACACACACACATACATACATCATCGTAAAAATAGTGAAAACGGACTCGTTGGACCTCGAAACGTATAGAAACATCAAAATCTCGAATTCGGATTTTTGACATGATTACAATACTTTCCTCACTATAGTGTTCGGAAAGTAAAAAAAAAAAAAGAATATTACTTGTTTTAATGTATCTATTTTTCAATAATAAAATATATTAATTCTTTATCGGTTGCAATAATGAGAATATTGAGTTCAGGTCTAATATGCCTAAGAAGCCACCCTTAAAAATCTTGGAAGTTTTTGCAAGAAAAAACTAAATTTATGAAATAAGCAAGAATAAAGTAAAATTATTTTCACTAATTTGAAGTGAAAAATTAGAGTTGTGCCTGACTGCCTATTGCACCTAACAGAGGGTTAAACAAAGTATTCAAATGGCATCTATATTATGTATATATTAATTAGTAAATTATGTATATGAAGTATTTAAATATTCTAAATTAATGAATGCCATACTAATTCTTTTGTCTAATATCATTATACAGTCGAGGATCTTTATAATGTACAACTTGGGGCCAGAAGTAGTACATATTATAGAATTTTGCATTATATAGATAATTTTACAAATTGTAAAACTTATTGAGTAATCATGGTTAAATACTGCTTGGAATAGATTGATATTTACGTTTGAGAACAATTTCAAAAGATATACTTTTTTATAGCACAAAATAGAATTCAATAAAATTTAATATTTACATAAATGATTATTTAAATAAATTAGCAGCAAATACCTTAACATTGTACTTAATATTGTTTTTCAAATCATTTACCAGTATTTCATTTTCTGCAATTTTGTTGAATTTTTATGATTATGAAATTTAGTTTTCTAGTTAGAATTTCTTGTTTTAATAAATTTAAAATATTTTATTTATTATAGAAAATAATTTTTCATTTTTCTCCCCCTTCTCTTCTTTACATCTGAATTTGTTCTACAATGGCTGTTCTCCTGTGGATTTAAAATAGAGGAAATTCAGGGTTGGTTTTTTGACGTCAAAAACTGGTTTTTGACGTGACTAGTGTCAAAAACTGGTTTAAACCGTCAAAAACCATATGTCATGTGAAAATTTTAACGTAAAATAATTGTATTCATATTTTTAAGTTGCAATGTACTAAGTATATAAGTTAACATTGGTTATATATATATTTTTTCTGAAAAAAATAAATGTTTATGCAGGTTTGCCAACATTTAAATTTACTCTGGAGAATTTTTAGCCCCGCCTTTATTTTGCGCCACTTTTTTTATAGAAATTTTTTTCCAATATATAATTAAGATAAAATAAGAAAAAAAGTGGTGCAAAATAAAGGTGAGTCTAGAATAAATTAAAATTTTGGCATCCCTGGTTTATGTAAGGAAACATATTTATGCATTGTATTAAGAGTAGGGTGAATGTTTATAATTTTTTTTGTAAATTTCAATAGAGCTACAAAAAATTGCATATGTATATAAATACAATTAAGCATATTAAAAGTTCTTTAAAACTGACTAAATTTTACCCCCCCCCCCTCCAAAAATAAAATAAAATACATAAATAAATAAAAAATAAATTTTAAATGCTTTCTGTTATCCCCCCCCTCCCCTTTCTCACTTTGACATGACATCATAATTTAAAAATATAAATTAAACATATGTTATTACTTAGTTTGGAAATTCAATGATAGGTTAATTTTTAAAATCATGCTGAATGCTGAAATTTCAATGAAAATTTTTAGCATTTAAACATATATATATATATATATATATATATATATATATATATATATATAAAATTAAATCATATCAATGAATCCACAAAATAATATCCAGATATTTTAGAATATATTGTTAAACTTATAATAATGTGAAATCAAGATATAAAATTAAAAATTAATTAGATGCAAGCAATTTTAAAAGGTGAAGGATATTTACTTATTTTTTACATACAGTTTGAGAAATTTCAATGTATTTAATATTACATTTCAATGCATATAAGTGCAAATTTTCATACATTTAAGACATTAATTCACGAAAGAGAGATATGCTTTCCATTAACCTCTTCATTAAAAATTTAGTTCAACTAATCATGCAATACCTCAAAAATTTTTAATCATAATCATAAAACATGCTATTGATTATAACCCAAAATGAAAAAAACATGATGCAATATTGCACAGTAATTTTATTCATTAGGATAAAATACTTTTAGAATATACTTTTTAAAAATAAGACTTTGTAAAATTTTTGATAACTTAAAGTGCAATAAGTAGTTCACCTTAGAACAGGCAAATTTCTATTTTCAAATTTTTGTATTTTGTAAAGGTAATAAATAATTTTTTTTTTTTTTACTTAAACAGAAATAGAAATTATTGGCATTCATAAGAATTAGATAATACTCTTCTAAAAATTATTTTTATCATGGGAAACTTATAAACTAACCACTTTTTTTAAGACTATGTTATTTTATTTCTCTAAATATTGTTAAAATATACCAAGAAATGTAAAATTTGAGGTTTTTGATGTGACAGTTTAAACCGTCAAAAACTGTCATGCGTCAAAAACCTGCCAACCCTGAGGAAATTATTCCTAAATATTACATATATTAGACATTTCAAGTTTCTCATCTGATATTTAATTCCAACATGCCTTTATTTTTATTTATTTTAATGCATGTGATTAACAGTTTTTGATGAGTGTTCTTTCTTTATTAATTAAAAACTATGAATTAGAAATATAAAGATGAAAGAATGTTTCAAACATTTATTTTAGCTGTGTGTGACTATTTCTACATTCCAGATAAATAAGTTTCTCAAAAGAAAATTTTTAATGTTTACATTGGATCAGTAGTGTGTTTTATAGATCATTGCGTTATATAGATCTTCAACTGTATTTTCTTCATATACATACTAAAGGTGTTTAGCATGTTATACAGTACGACACAGAAGTTTAGATAATGACGGTATTCATCTTTAAAATTTAGAATTATGACGTCAGAATTACAAAAACCTGTATATATATTTAAAATATGTTTTCAAATGCTATAATCAAAAGACAGTCGTTTGATTTGCTATACTTTTACTTATATTTTTTTTGATAAAAATAAAAATTTGCTTGTCGCAAAAGTTTAGACACGATTATGAGTTTCTGTGAATATTTGCTGGCATATACAAATTTAAAATCGATGATGTGGATGTCACAGATTTTGAGTACTTAAGTTCTGCAAGCGATAACACTTCGTAGTCGACATGCCGCTAGCTAAAAAAATTCAAGGGAATGAGGTTTCAATGATTTGGCAGTTGAAAGCTGAAGGGAAGCACGTTTCAGAAATTTTGGCTATTAATAGATCTAAGAAATCTATTCATTGAGTTTTATCACGTGGTTGCGAATATAAAGCAAAATGTAGATCTGGGAGGCCACGTGTAGGAAATATACAAGAGGATCGCCTGATACAAAGACTAGCGAGTTCCCAACAAATGAGTGTACGTGGAGTTCAAAGGTCATCGGGACTCTCCAGCGCCGGCTCGAGCAAATTCGCCGCCCCAGGCGAGAATTTTAAATGGCACCCCTTTTAATGACCTTTAAATGGCAGCCCTTTTTCATTTTCTTAAAAATGATATATGTTATTCAAATCCACTATGGAATGTTCCCTATTTTACGAGTAAATGGCATTAGCAGGTCCTGTTATAAATGGTTTGTGTACAGGGATACCCCCCTCCCCCCCCCCCCCCCTACAAAAAAAAAAGTGCAAATATTATGGCTAATTCCGTAATTATCACTTGTACTGTTTGAAGGTATAGTAATATGAGATAGTATCTCTGCAAAAAATTCTAAGAATATTAGCATTGAAAAGTAAAAACCCATCACCTGTATATATTTAGTGTTTGTTATCAAATAACTTATTTTTCTAAAAATATTTTTAATATTAATTAGATTGTAGTTTAGATTTGACATTAAATTTATGCTTTCAGTGTATATACTCCATAAATTTTAATTTTGAACATCTGTTTTGTCTTCTGGATGGTTTCATCCATTTCTTCCGGTCTTTTCCAGTTTCTTCCACTGTCCTGGAAGAAACTGGTTTCTTTCGGAGGAAACCCAACCCTGATAAGAATAGTATAATACAGTATAATAATAATAACACACAATAGAAGAAAAATTAATTAAATCTTACCGAAAATTAAGATTATCTTCTTTAATAAGAAATGAAGAGTTTTCGGCAGGAGGTTACAGAAAAGTAGTGCAGGCAAAAAACAAAAAAAGTTTTGAAAATAATTAAAATGACTGTAGTTTCCAGAGAGTCTAGAACAATCAAGTACAATTACAATCCAAACATCGAAAGAGATTGCATCATCTGGTGGATGATGCAGAGAACTTTATTTTTATTTTATTAATTGTTCTATTTATTACTTTCTTCTATATTCAATAGAAGAAAGTATTGGATTCGTAAAAATTTTCGACCTCGGGTTTTTGATGGATTTACACGTTTTGAGAGCTGTAGAACACGATTTGACCATTTTTAGAAAATGTCTGTCTGTCTGTGTGTGTGTGTGTGTGACAAAATTTTGTGGCAACTGTATCTCAGGAACATCTCTTGACATAAATTAGTGCCTATCAACTTTTCGTAAAAATTGTCTTGCAGGTTGCGTTGCCATCCCGCATTTTCTAAATTTTTAACATGGTGATATGGGACAAAATTTTGCATAAATGTGCATAAAGAGAATTATTTTTTAGTAATCATTATGAAATGTACAAGAATTATTTATAATAGAGATAGTAAACTGGGAAAATTTTTTTATATGTGTAGGAGCCTCGCTACCCCCCCCCCCCTTGGGGTGGAAGTCCCCCCTCGAGGGGAGTAAATTTTCAAGATGGGTATCTTTCGAAAGATCTCGTCAATATCTTTAAAACGAATGGTTGAACTATAAATCTGTTATAATTTAAAACAAAATTATCGATTTTTTTTTACTTTTAACAACAACAAAACAAAAAAAAAAACTTAGAAAAAAAAATCTTTTTTTTTTTTAAACGAAATTTAACTAAACTTGGTATTTAGTTGACCCCTGACATAAACTGGTGCTGATTAGATTTGGGGATCAATCGCTCAACAGGTGGCGCTGTGATCGTATTTTTTCTAAATTTTTAACATGGTAGTATAGGACAAAATTTCGTATAAATGTACA
Organism: Salticus scenicus; assembly: GCA_963930645.1. Classification (NCBI taxonomy): domain Eukaryota; kingdom Metazoa; phylum Arthropoda; class Arachnida; order Araneae; family Salticidae; genus Salticus; species Salticus scenicus. The sequence goes on from OZ005654.1 coordinate 134,693,911, forward strand.
TAATGAGAGTTATTCTTAACCTGTGATTGTAAAATTAATATGAATTATTGATAATAGTATTAGTTAATTAGGAAAAAAACTGTGCATGTGTGGGCATCGTTCCCCCCCCCCCCCCTCCTGGGGGGAAGTACCCCCTGGGGAGGGGGTAAATTTTCAAGATGGGTATCTTTCGAAAGGTCTCGTCAATACCTTTAAAACGAATGGTTGAACTATAAATATGTGATAAATTAAAACTAAGTTATCGATTTTTTTACTTTTAACGAAAAAAACTTTGAAAAAAAAATCGTATTTTTTTTATGGTATTACTGAGGGAATTTGTGTAGGAAAATATAGAAGAAAGTCTTGTGGTGGTCACAATACTAGTTTTTCTACGTGAAAAAGAAACATCTTTGTGGAATGAGTTATGGTTTCGCTTGGTTAGCGATAACATTTTATGCCTGTGTGGCTTGGCTTTTTTGTTATTATTAATCTGAAATGGGTCCTAAGTGGACTTATGTTTTGTTTAGACCTACGTGGTCATACCTTAGTGTAAATATTTGTACATGTTTATTTTTACTTCCTTATACAAAGTATAAGGAAGTATAGTAATCCCGATTTGCGAAATGGATTTTGTATTTCACATTGCTCGAAAACGAATGATCGCTGAATGTTGCTAATTTATACGTGTGACTTTCATGATGTCTAGTTGCACACCTGCAAGTGTCATCTTAACACGAGCTCTCGTTTTAGAGATATAAGGGATTTTACACGATTTTTCGTGACGTCTGTATGTGTGTGTGTGTGTCTGTGTGTGGGTATGTCGCATAACTCAAAAACGGTTGGACGTAGAAAGTTGCGAATTGGTACATAGGTTTGTTATAACATCTAGTTGTGCACCTCCCTTTTTGGACTTTCTATGATTTTCCGTTTTGGAGATATTTAGGAAAATTAGGTTCATAATGACAAAAATTTGGCCATAATGTATCAAAAAACGGTAATAACTCAAAAACGGTTTAGACAAATCTTGCAATTTAACTGACTTTCCGATTAGCTAGACATTTGAAACTTTCAGAAAAGCTCAGAACACGTTGACAATGCATTTTTTTAATATTTTTAGCCAACTGTTTCCGATACCTGCTGCCTTCAGCAGCGTTTATGCGATTCAACAGAAAATTTATTTAACTGACTTTCCGACTAGCTAGACATTTGAAACTTTCAGATTAGATCAGAACACGGTGAAAATGCATTTTTTAAATACTTTTAGCCAACTGTATAGGGTCCCTGCTGCCTTCGGCAGCGTTACCTGTTCAAATCTTGGAATCGATTTGTAACTAACTTCCCGACTAGCTAGACATTTAAAACTTCCGGAAAAGCTCAAAATACGGTGACAATGCATTTTTAAAATATTTTTGGCCAATTGTTTCGGGTCACTGCTGCCTTCGGCAGCGTTTACATGGTTCAACAGAAAATTTATTTAACTAACTTCCCGACTAGCTAGACATTTGAAACATTCAGAATAGTTCAGAACACGGTGAATATGCATCTTTTTAATACTTTTAGCCAACTGTTTCAGGTCCCTGCTGCCTTCGGCAGCGTTTATATGGTCCAACAAAAAAATTATTTAACTAACTTCCCGACTAGGTAGACATTTGAAACTTTCAGAATAGTTCAGAACATGGTAAAATTCCTTTTTTTAATACTTTTAGCCAATTTTTTCGGGTCCCTGCTGCCTTCGTCAGCGTTACCAGTACAAATCTTGCAATCGGTTTTTAGCTAACTTTCAGAAAAGCTCAGAACACGGTGATAATTCATTTTTTTTAAATATTTTTAGCCAACTGTTTCGGGTCCAATGTCAATGTTTTTTAACATTATGTATATTTCTAAAAGTGTATAAGGAAGTCACGTGGTGCCCACATCAGATTTTTTAATTAAACTTTAATTAATTAGTAAAGCTCTTTCTAAGCCTTTCTTTACATATATACACACAAAGAGAGATAAACCTCTAGTCAATTATAATCGAACAGAAGCGATTGCATTATCTGGAGCCAGACTTCTAAATTAATGTGAGCTATCAAGGATGTGACTGAAGAACTTTTTTATTTGTTCTTTCTTTCTACATGTTAAGAATATATGTTTTGTACAGTTAGTTATTATTTTGCTTTGCTAGCTGTTAGCTGTATCAGCTAAAATAAACCTTTGTGGCTTTTTGTTCTTATAGTTTTTAAAATTATAAACTAGTTAGTAGTATAAAAGTATAGCATTCCCTTCCCCTCTCCCAAAAAAGAAAAATATCAAGGCTCGAATTTCACACACTGCTAATTGCATATGCAATATTGAAAGCCACGTGTTTATGCATGCGTGATAGTCCACAGTAGGCGGCTGATTGTGGATATTTTTGGTGCAGCCACACAGTCGGAATTCACAAGGGGATGAACTTAAACATCAACGGAAACGGAAAGAGTCAGTTGTATTATGTTTATACGAATTATGAAAATAAATAAAGGATACTTAGAACTTTTCTTTTTTTTTTTTTTTTAAGTAAGCGGGCTTATTTACACCAGAAAACAAAAAACGCTGTTTTATTGCCGCCCCACAGTTTCCAGCGCCCTAGGCGGTCGCCTAGTTCGCCTATATGGTTGAGCCGGGCCTGGGACTCTCTGTATCAAAGGATACGATTCGTAGACGAATTGTGGAAAAAGGAACAACAGTTTATAGCAAAATGTAAAAGAAAGCAGCTTTGAAGCCACATCATAAGTTACAAATAATGTTGTGGTCTCGAAAGCATATGTCATATGGACAGAAATGGCAATCAGTCATATTTAGTGATGAAAAAAAGTAGAATCTAGATGGTCCAGATGTCTGGTCATCGTATTGGCATGATAGCGGAAAGAACCTCTATGTTTTTTCAGTCTCAGATAAGGAGAGGGCTCGGTGATGATTTGAGCAGCTATTTGCTATAATGGACAAGTGTCTCTGACCTTTACCAGTGGTTGTCAAATATCACAGCATTATACAAAGACATTAGAAAAGAACTTAATGCCATTTGCTGAGCTTCTAGGTGGCCCTCAGTGGCAATTTTAACAAGACAATGCTTCGATTCACACTGCAAACAATACAAAATCTTGGTTTAATTCTCATAATATAAGAGTTTTTGACTGGCCAGCATATAACACAGATCTTAACCCTACAGAGAATCTTTGGGGCATCATGTCTCGAAAAATTTATAGCAATGGTAGACAATACTTTTCTGTACAGGAACTCAAGACATCTATTGAGTATGCATAGTACGACATTGGTCCCCAAACTATGCAAAATTTAGTTTCTTCGATGAAATCTCGTATTTATGAAGTAATGCAGAAGCATGGATGCACAATTAGGTTTTAAAAATTGTTTATTTAGATTTTATTTAATTTTTGTCTGAACTTTTGAGACAGCATTATACTTTTGTTACCATTTAATTATTTGCAATATGTACAGTACTACTTTTCATTGTTATAAATATTGTTTATATGCACAGCACATTACATTCAAGCTATGTTAGGAAAATTGATTAAATATTTTTCGAAATCTGCATGAATTTCTTCATTGTCTAAACTTTTGCTTCATACTGTATTTATGTTTATATATTTATTAATTGATATATTGTGTTATTGTCAAAGTGTGTTAAGCAAGATAAATACTGTAAATGTTCTTTTAAGTTTTAATATTTTGAGCTAAAGCATTATATAATAATTTTTTCTATATAAAATAGTTATTTTGGTACTTTCACATTAAGAGGGGACAATACTTAATCCTGCAGATAGCCTAGGCCAATGTTATTCTATGGGAGAATTTGTTTCCATAGTTACTCATTACCTAATTATTTTTTTAAATTCCGTTTTCATATCCAGAAAATTGACAACTGTTAAATTACTAATCATTTTCAAAAAACTTATTTTTTTACATTTTTATAGGTTAATTTTTAATTCAAAAATATTGCGGATTTTTACAAAATGCTTTTTCCTCATTTTTCAGCCGTAAAATAAAATACTAAAATAAAAAAAAAATCATTTTTTGGAAAATAAGTACTAATTTAACGATTATGAATTCTCTGAATGCGAAAACAGAGTTAAAAAGAAATACAATAGGTAATGAGTAATTAAAGAAAAAATCTTCCTATAGAATAACATGTACCATGGTTGTTTGCAAGATTAGGTATTGTCTGCTCTCAACTGCATGTTGTGAATTTATGTTAACAAGTATATCACTATAAGTGATCTTTGATCAATTATCTTTTGACTAGCACAGATTGCAATAGAATGAATATAGGTTGCTGTAAACAATGAAATGTGGTTCTAAAATATGAATTCAAATTTATTAATCACTTCATATTAGTGATGAATTATTCAGTTAATATGAAATTATCATAATTCTTAATTTGCATTAGCTTAATTCTTAATTAGCTGTACAATTAAATATGATTTTTTATTGTCATTCTACTCCTGGTACAATTGATTTGAATTTAATTTTATAATAAGCACTGTTAGAAAAAAAATGGAATATATGTCATAAATATTTTTTATTAAGTTTTAACTTTTTTAAAACAATTGTTATTTATTAATAATTTTAGACTAATTTATGTATATTTTACTTTGTTTGATCATTTAGATAAAGAAGAAAATGTAAAATAGGTCTATCTGCTATAAAGTTATGTGTGAAAAAGTATATATATAGAATAAAAAGACTGCTTTCATAAACTTTTTTTATAAAGTGATATTGTATTATTCACAATGCTGATCATTATTGTATGAAATATCCATACTTTGACAAAATGCTTTATTTAGTGATGAGATGAGATTTTTTTTTTTTTAATTGGTAAATTACAAATTCATTGTTATTATTTATTTACTTTTCACATGTATAAGTGATATTTTATAAATGATATTTATATACATATTGCCATATAAATGATTGATGATGGTTATTGCACTTCTTACTTCTACTGTACCTCCTCATTGTTAATATCACTTTAGTTTTTTTTTAAATTCATTTTTCCAACTCAGTGAAAATAATGCCTGGACTGGGAGCCGAACCACGGGTCTTTGACTTACAAGGTCAACGCTCTACCAACTGAGCTATCCAAGCCGACAACCGGTGGGCATTACTCACTCAGACAACCTTTAGGCAGAGTGAGTAATGCCCACCGGTTGTTAGCCTGGATAGCTCAGTTGATAGAGCGTTGACCTTGTAAGCCAAAGATCCGTGGTTCGACTCCCGGTCCAGGCATTATTTTCACTCAATTGGAAAAATGAATTAAAAATATATATATATGATTTTCTTCCCAATCAGTTGATTGTGTGAGTTTAATAAATTGTATCACTTTAGTATTACAAATGGCCAATGTGAATGTATTTTGTCATTAATTGCAGCCACAGCACAGCAAGAGGTATCTTGTCACAAGTGCAAGATTTGATAGGTGTTTTTGCTCTATTCAGGGTTTAAACTGCCATTAGTTTTTTTAGCATTTTGCTAAAAGGTATTATATTTTGCTAAAACAAGTCGGTCAGAATTTCGCTAAAAAGCTAAAACTGGATAACTGTATAAAATATCTCTATATAAGGTTTTTTTTTTTTTTTTTTTTTTTTTTTTTAATATTTGCAGGCAAAAACTACGAAAGGACTGAAATTTTTGGGGATCCTTATCTATATAGTAATTTGGATTTATTTTTAATTTTCAATGATTGAATTTAAATGCAAAAATATTTAAAAGTATGTTAGAATTCAGAATTTGCTTCATAGAAGCATTTTTAGCACTAGTACTTCACGATTATCTACCACTACACTTTACTTGATTTTTAAATTGCTTTTTCATTTTACACATATGATATGAATACCTCTTTTTCTATTGATAAAATCAAAACATAGTTTCCCTGATTCATATTTTTAAAGTCACAAATATGGATGCTTGGTTAAAATCATCAATGAACAAAAGGAATAGAAAACAAAACTGAGGATAACAAAGCTAAGTAAAAGAAATCAATGGTATCCAAAGAATTAACTTTTGAAAAAGCTAAAATAGTGCTTGCCTATTTTCGCTAAAATGCTAAAGTAATTTTTATGCCAGGTGAAACCCTGGCTCTATTATTATAATACAGTAGACACTCAATAACTGAGATTGCATTATCAGGATTGCTGATTATTCATAATGCTTCCCTCTACCAAAAAAAAAAAAAAAATTGGTTCTCTCTATCTCGAAATTAGTATACCCTTTCGAATTTGGTGAAAAGACCTCTTAATCTTCTGTATTATAATGAATTCATCCAGTGTCGTTCCTGTTCTGAAATGCTATCACACATTGCCATTCAACTGTTACATTATCACATGCCATGTACTATTCAGATCAGGTATGGCTGTACCATACATTAATCTGCCAGGAAGCATTTTGTGACTACAGTAGAATTCATGAAATTAAATTGCTATCACCTACTAACACTGCAAAAATTAAGATAATCGTTCTGACTCTTCTGAGTAAAACTACCAGGGATATTCATTATTAACGAAAGCATGTTCGAGCTGTGATGCCTCAGTTATATATATATAATGTACAACATTGTATTATACGTTTTGATACTATATACATGTATATGAAGTGTTACATATATTAAAAATTAAATTTACTCTAAAAAATAAATGCTCAAAATTATCGAGCTACCCGCTTGGTAGGTGTTTTTATAAAAATGCCACATTACTGCCAGGGCAGGAAAAGTGAAGTGCCAAATTATTGAGGGAATACTGTATAATATGAGACATGGACAAACAAATACTTACTTGTGAAGAATTTAGATTAGAAGAATACATTAAAAAGTTAAATAATAGTGTTTGAGTGTATGAATAATAAAGTAACTACCACACATACTTTCAGCTGCAAATTCAATAAGGAAGCAAATTTTTTTATAAGTGGTAAGATGGATGCTAATTTTTTGAATGAGGTGCAAGAAGGGTTTTTGAACTAATTTGTTTAGACGAAAAAGGAAAGCAGGGCACAACACCCTCCTAAAACTGTCTGAAGGGAACTCTGAATATATATCTTAGTGATGACGTCTTATGAATGACATTTTGGTGGGCAGAAACAATACATTATTATAAAGGAATATTTTTTTTTTATGATTGATTGATTTGTTTATTCTTCTGAAATACAACATAGAAGGGACAGCATTTCAACAGTCAATCAGATGAATGAGCTGTTCATGATAGCAGACTGATTCTACTAGTCTGGAGATAGCTCAAATTATCATTTACATGGTGCTACTGATACATATACCATAAAATCACGATTATAAGCCTACCGTTTTTCAAATGCAAAACCAGAAAGAAGTAGGGAATTTATATTTGAGATTCATAGAAATTTTTATTTTTTATTTTAAGTGTGGTGGTGCCATCTATCACTCAAAAATGAAACTAATACTCTATTACCTAATCTAGAATTAAATCTAACTTACAGAGATAAATTTTAAAATATTCAAAATCTATACTATCATTAATTTAAACTGATAATTTTAAATTTTTTTTTCATATGGTTAATATGAAAGATGAATAAAAGGATTAAATATTTATTTGGCGATTGTTAAGGTTAATCTTGAATGTTATCAAACATTAATTTAGAGTATATAAATTAATGAGAGTCTATATTTAAGTGAATATGAAATGCATAAAACTCATTTTGTTAAATGTAATATTTTAGTAAAAAATTTTTTTGAGAATAAATGACAAATTGTATGTTGGTACAAGTCGGTACTATCAATACAAGAAGTTATTTAATAAGGAAATTCAGATTATAATCATATTGCACATTACAAATCAATAATCAGTTTAAAAAATATATATTCAAGGAAACTTTTATTTTTGTTAATAAAAGTTTTTAAAGGCTTACTTCATTATTTAAGATAAAAATTAAATTTTGAGTTTCATCAACCTTTTTAATTGCAATTAATAAATTACAAGAAAAGCTACTAACTTTTAAAAGTGCAAACTTCATTAAATAAATAAAAGAACTGTATTTATTATTCAATGTATGAAAGGTAAATAAACATAAGCTTACTTATACATTTAATTGATATTGTAATGAATATTGAAGATGCTTGTGAAAAGGTTTTACAACAGACAGGTGTTGCCATCTGTTGAAACATAGGTCTACAAATTTGGTTTCAAGATCGAGCTATAGTTATTTTATAGTTCTCATTCCCACCTCATTGTTATTTATTTTTTTTTTTAAATAAAAGAAGGGAATGAGTATTTTTGTTGTAGAAATTTATTGCAAAGAATAAATTTACTTGAAATCATTAAATAAGCATAAGATTTATTAAATTAATTTTTTTATTTTTAATCAAAAAAAGGAGGGGGAAACTTATTTTAGAGGGGAGCTTATAGTCGGAACTTTACAGTATATATATTTTGACCTGGTGGAATATGAAATGCAAAGTACTGTACAAAGTCTTTTGGATCGCACAGACCTTAAAACATATAAATTACTAATTTATGTGTTTTACATCCTGTTTGTAGTGTTTATCTCCACAATTAGCATGTTGAAATGCAAAAGAGTTGTTCTTAGTGTAAATTAAAAGCTAGAATGAACATAGAGCAAAATTTTTAATGAGGAACATATGCAGAATTTCCAGCAAGCAGTTTCAGGAGCCTGCCTGCCTCCTGGTTACAAAAATAGTGTCTTTCTTGCCTCTCAGCCAGAAAAGTAGCACTTTTCTTGTCTTTTGTATTACCAAATATCTGGTGGATTTCTTATTCACACACTGAATGTAATAATTTTTTAAAGCAATCTTTTAATTTTCTGTTGTATTTTTCCATTTTAAACTCAGCATAAGCAAGCTATTTTTGCTCATGTCTCATATTGTAATGGGCAATCTACCTATTGATATCATTTCTTCATAAGAATTTTAGCATGTACTTACAGCTATTAAAAATGGTGTCAATATTGTAATATGACCAATTATTATATCAAGGGATATAGGTCGATATGTTAGTTTTGGTGATTTATTTTTTAAAGATTCATCTTTGTCTTATAAAGCAAAAATATATGTTAGTTGTAAATTGTTTTACTTCTTAGGATGCATTTTATTGTTTAAATAATCATAGCACATAAATAAAATTAATATACTTAAGGGGACACCTCACCTAACGTTGACAGCAGCCTTATCAAATGTTTTTCTATGAAGAAATTTTTCAAAATTACTCATTACCTAATATAGTCAACTCTCTGATATCTGCAATAGTTGGGATCAATTCTTTTGTGGATTATAGATCATTGTTTTGCATTTCTCTTTTTTTATAGTGTAAATTTACAGTTGTAAAAGTTTAAATGCAAATTATATTCAATACACAATTTAATTATTCAAAACATATATATTTTTTAATTATACAATATAAATTTATAAATAAAATTAATAAGAAAAAATTAGGATTTATCAGCAATTAAATATGAAAATTTAATATGTGCATATTATTAATCTACTGGTTATAGTTTTTTTTTTTTTTTTAACTTAGTCAAGGGTAGTTTGATTAAGTTTTGGTTTGTTTTCTATAATTTTTTTCTGTATTTGGCATACAGCCATTATCTTTTGTTCTGTAATAAAATTCTGTCTTTCTTGTCTCAACTTCTTTAGCAAAGTGATTTTGTAGCCACTCTGCCACCAAATTTCTAGTAATCCATGCTTTTTTATTGCTTTTATAGATTAGGGTCAAAGATTTTACACCTTTTTAAAATTCTGAGATTAAACGATTTGGAAATCAGCAAAAGTCTGCATTTGTGAGTTTCTGCAGCATTACTGCAAACTAAAACAATTATTCTTTCTTTAGCTTGTTTAAATCCAAATTTAATTAATAAACAATTATGGATTTACAAGCTTCAAAAGACATTTACCCAGTGATTTTTTTCTCAATTCTAAAAAATGTAATTATTTAATCAAAAATGCATATTTCGTAAAATTTTTGCTAAAAATAGATGCTTTTTTACACAATTTGATTGAATTACTTCCAAAAATTATTTACAACTTATTTTTTATTTTATTATTATTATATATGTATGTTATTTTATTTTTAAATAATTGACATTTGGTTAATTGTTAACCATGATTTTCATTGTTTACATTTAGAAAGGAGCTGTGGAATATAGATCAGCGGATTTCACAGAGTCGACTTGAATATTTTTTCAATTCCATATTCACATTTAGATAATTCACAACCATTAGATTGATTTCTGTTTTTCAAAAATTAATTATTTATTTTTTTAAATATAGTAGATCTTTATAACACAAACCTAAAAACACAAAATTGTGTGTTATATAGAATTTTGCATTACATAGATCACATTTCACGCATCATTAAACATTAAACTTACCTTGTAAACATGGGCAAATATATTGGGAAGATATGAAAACAGAGTAGGGTATTTTTAAATTACATTCCTTGGAACAAAAGTTGCATTATTAAATTTACTTTATAAACATAGCAGGGTTCCCACGGGTCAGGGAAAACCTGGAAAAGTCAGGGAATTTGAAATTACTGAAAAAGGTCAGGGAAAATTATAAATATTGCTCAAAAACCTGGAAAAATGATGATATAAACATGGAAAATGCTTTTTGGGCATTCAATTTATATCACAAGTCACATTACTATGTTGCTTTTATGTCACAAGTTATGTTCTGTTTTATACCTTGAGCTATTTTTTATGTTGTGAACCTAATTTTATGACTGGAATTTTCTAAAAATAGACCTGGAAAAGTCAGGGAATTTTATTTTTGAAATTGAGTGGGAACCCTGACATAGTCCATATATGAATGTACCAAAGCATTCATTACATTACTCACTTTAAAAAAAGCTCAGAATTAAGGAGATTAAAAAAAAAAAAAAAAAAAAAAGTATCACACTTAGTGATTGAGTAACAGTTTTTATAGTGTTTCTTAACTGCAAAATTCATTATTTATATCTGAGAAGTTGTGTGTTATATAGAGAATTGCATTTCACTCAAACCTCGTTAACGTGAATCTCAAGCAGAATAAAACATCTATTCATGTTAAAAGTATTTCTTGCTATCAGTAATTCAGAAACTAATATTCATTTTGACGGGGATTGTGGAAACAGTTCATGTTAAAAATAATTTCTTGTGAAGCATGTTCACATTAACGAGATTCGACTGTATATAGAATTGCATTCTAAAGATCTTTACAGTATTTCATTTTGAGGCTATAAAGTGGGAAAAATGCATCTAATAAATTTTTTGCTCTTTAGAGCTTTAAAATGAAATATTAAAAATATAAAAAAATTAATTTTCAATAACAAGAATCAATTCAATGATTGTGAATTTTCTAAACGTGAAAACGGAATTTTAAAAAATACATTAGGTAATGAGTAATTTTGAAAACAAATTTTTCCACAGAATAACACAGGACAAGGCTACCATCCACTTTAGGTGAAGCATCCCCTGAACACCTATTTTACAAATATTCAAAATGTTTGATCTCTTTTATGTAATTATTTGAATATTTTATGTACTATTATGAGTCCTCATATAAATTATATTGTACTTAGTTTTCATAATTCTTCATATTTCTTATCTTTATACAGATATATAATATGAGACTTAAATGAATATTTTTTAAATATTTATTTATTACTTTTATTTTCAATAAGATATTGAATATACTAAAGAAATAATCTTTAATATGGAATAAAAGAAATATCAATATACTATCATTTAAGAGCAGATGATATCTAATCTTGCCGACAACTAAGGCATGTATTATTCTATGGGAAAATTTGTTTGCATAATTACTCATTATCTAATGTATTTATTTATTTTTTTAAATTCAAACATAATATTAAAAATTAAATAAAACTAATGAGTACTAATTTAGAGGTTGTGAAATTTCTGAATATTAAAACGGAATTTAAAAAATGCATTAGGTAAAGATTAATTATGGAAACAATTTTTCCCGTAGAATAACATAGGCCTTGGCTGTTGGCAAGATTAGGTATTTTCTGTCTGAATTAGTTTTTAACATTTCTAAAGTATGTGACTATGTATTTTAATATAAATTTTCTTCTTAAAGAAAAGCTGCTTTGGCTTGGATCTGAATATATATATTTTTTTCATTCACTTTTTCTAAATTTGAATGAGTATTTCAATACTTTTTTATATTTTTTTCCAGGTATCCTCTGAAAAATATTGATGTCTTTTAAGATCTTACAGAAGGTTTTGTTGGAACTAGGAAGGATTGAAGTTTAGTGCTGGTGTTAGGATTAAGTCCAGTTAACTACATTAGGGACCTATGGGGAGGGGGGGGGTCTTTCTAAGAGATCCTAACTCGTATTCACATGAATTTTGGAGGAAACCATGAATCGAGTCTGGCACCTCCCTTCTACTAGCTTTAAAAACTGGATTTAAATCGGGATCTGAGAAGGGTTGTTGTCTTTTTAAAATCACAGACACAAGATTTCCTACACCTAAAATTAGTTAATATCATTGCATCAGTACATGAATCAGACATGAAAAGTTTACCATACCAAGAATTATATTATATATATTTAAGTTATTCTTCTTAAAATTTCATAGTTTAAAATTTTTAGAAAATTAAGAAATATATATATGCAAACACTGCACATAGTATTCTGGCAAAAAATTTTCTTGCAATAAAAAATACCAATTATAAATTATTTAAAAATGTTTTATCTTGGATTTATACCTCAAATTAAAATAACTTAACAACAAATAAATAAATAATTAATTACAACTATTTCTTTCTTTTTTTTTTTTTGCAACATAAACATTCAAATAATTGTAATAATGTAATCATTTTGCTAAATTTGAGGTATAAGTTCTATCCCATCAAATAAAACATGTTTATAAAGTTTCATGGAAATATTGTAAATGGGTTTTTAAATTGTCTCAATACATGAGTAAAAATAACAATATTGAAAACATTGTTAAAGATAAAAACTACGGTAAATAATTGTTGGATAGCATTTATTTATCACATCTCATTGTTCTAGTAGAAATTTAAAGGTGTTCATGGTATCAAAAGTATAGAAAAAACTGAAGCTTAACTTATTAAAAAAAAAAAAACAGTTTTTTTAGTTTGATAGATCCTGAGATACTTTTTAAAATGCATGTTGTAATTTTTTTTTTTTTTTTTTTTTTATGTTCAAAATAAAATTTGGTTATCCATTACAATTTTTTTCCTTTTCATTAGCAATATATGCAACTTTACATTAAAAATTTTAAATATAAGTAAACAACATTATTATACTATTTTATGCCTCTATAAAATTTATGAAAATGTAATCTAAATAAGGGAGAATGTACCTTAGAAACATTGTAAATATTTATCTAGATTATATGGGGAAAAAATCCATTGTTTTACTATCCAAGAAGCATTGTATATGAATTAAAAAAAAAAAAAAAAAAAAAAAAAAAAATTAATAGCCAATTTTATATTAATATTTATTATTTTAAAACTTTTTAATCATGTGCATTTGATTTTTAAATATATTTTAAACAGAAAACATAACAAAATATTATTTAAAAAATTTTAAACCACAGTCAATTTTAATATTCTATAATAAAGATATCAAATTTCAATATCAAATGCGTAATACATCTGACAGGGTTCCCATGGGTCAGGGAGAACAGGGAAAACCTGGAAAAGTCAGGGAATTTGAAATTACTAAAAAAAAAGTCAGGGAAATTTGTAAATATTGCTCAAAAACCTGGAAAAATGATGATACAAACCTGGAAAATGCTTTTTGAGCATTTAATTTATATCACAAGCCACGTTATTATGTTGTCTTTCATGTTGAGAGCTATGTTCTGTTTTATACTGTGAGCTATTTTTTATGTCGCAAACCAAATTTTATGACTGAAATTTTCTAAAAATAGACCTAGAAAAGTCAGGGAATTTTATTTTTGAAATTGAGTGGGAACCCTGATCTGTAGATATTTAACTCTTCTAAGACAGTTACGGTGTTTTAACCCTTTGTGGCACGCTGTCCTTGCTGAGAGGACACAATTATTAAGCTCCAGCTGCAAAAACTCATCCCAGAAATTTTTTAGCAAAAATTTACATTTATAACATAGCAGAAAAGGCTGGTAGTGTACTTTAAATGATCCGAATTACCCTGCACCGCAAAGAATAAGTTTAGTGATACTCATTATCTATTACATAACTGATTTTTTTTAGGAACCATTTTTCATCTAATATGAAGAATATGTAGCAGTTATAATAGATATAAACATTAATGAAAAATATTATTTGTGCATTCAATGAAATGATTTACCTTTTGTGACCATTTTGATAGAGGTGATGAAAGCTTGGTTTTTATTCTCTCTCTCTCTCTTTTTAATAATTCCCATTTGATTATAAAATAGATTTGTGTAGAATACTAGGATTTGATTCTTGGCAATTTATATCTTTTGAAATGATGAAGCCCATTTTTATCTTTCTCATTCTGTAAATACACACAATACACAATTATCACAGACATGATATTTATAGATTCCACCTGTGTTTAAGAAGATACTCTTGCAATCGCCAGAAGTTATTGTTTTATGTTAATTTATAATATACTTTAATCTATGTCTATATTTCTTTGGTGCAAATGCTCTAGTCACTAATTGTTCCATTACTCTATTGAATCTAACAAATATTGAACAGCATTTCTAAATTTTATAATTCCACAACTGCAAAATCATATGTAACTGTAACTTACCACACTCAAACAAATTTGAGCACTCCTTAGATTGAATTATGTCTTCAAAAAGTTCTATGGTAATATTTTACAGGCTAATGGATTATTAATTACTAGCCACCTTCAGCGACCAGCTGGTTCGCAATCCTTGAAAAATCTGTTTGTTTTAAACTCCTGCTTGATGGTGCCTTCTTTCCGTTTCAGGGTCTAGAATAGCTTACTTGCTATAGTGCAAATACCTTTGAAAATTTTAACTGTAGCAAGACACGCGCGATGTCCTTGACCCGATTTCTTGATCTGAAACAGTCTGTTCGTTCACTGTGCAAACAATCTTTTAAAATTCTGACCGCAGCAAACTCCTGCTCAGCGGCACTCTCTTTTCTTGAAATTCTCACCCTGAAAACGACATTTGAAAATTCCGTTCATGTTACATAGTGATTTTCCTTAATCGGGAATAATTTTGTGTGTATATAAGCAGGAAAGTGGCGTTACTGTAATTTTCTTGTTTCTGAAAAAGCTATATCTCAAAATCTAATGTGTTGTGTATAACGGCTGAAAGGTGGCACTGCTATGCTGTAATTTTCCGTATTTCTGTAAAAGTTATATCTGAAAATCTAATACATAAGCAAAGTTACCCATATTTTCTGCACTCAGTTTTAAATTTGTGTGTATATGACCTGAAATGTGAAAATAAATAAATAATACTCAGTGTAGGCAAAATAATAATCGATAATAATAAATGGAAAGGTTTGTCTGTCTGTTCTTTTATACGTTCAGCCCCTATTGAACGCAGAAGTACAAGAATTGACATACGGATGCTCTGGAGCCTTTCCGATGTTTTCCTCGAAACAGAATTTTAAAATCTTAATTAGTTTCGGAGATATTAATTAAAATGTTGACCCATATCGATCGCAAAAATTACCAAAAATCCTTATTGCTTAAAAAGAGGCATTCTATCAGCATTCAGCAGACGATTTTAACGGCTGTCTCTAACGGAAACAAAACATGTGCAAGTCATTAATGTCACATGATCTTTAACTGGGGTTAAAAATTGCAAATTTCAAAGTGCTTCAAATTTTCTTTTTCGTACACAACACTTAATATACAACCTATTCAGCACAAAACCAACCTGTAGTTAAAATTTCATCAATTTTCATTAATAAACAAAGCAGTTACATTTTAATTGCAAATTAAATTTTATTCTAACACGTAATCTATCTTTCAATAGACGATAGGAGTTTCCATAGCAACAAAATACATTTGAAGGAACTAAAAAATACTTTTTCTTTTTACTTCAATTACCCGACTACCGTGGTATATATAGGTTTTGGGGAAATAAAAAATATTTATTTTTCTTTTTACTTCCATTAATAAAACTACCGTAGATAATGGAATTAGAGATTTCACATGATTTACATGTTTTAGAATATCCTGATTAGGTTTTCTTTTGTACGACCTTGGCAACAGTAAGTGTTGCTAGGCGACCGCAGACGATTTTAATCGAAAGTTTGATATTTTTAAACGTAAATTCAGCAGACGATTAACCATTATAGCTTTATTTGTGTTGTTGACAGTAAATTGAAAAGTTCTTCTCTTTCAAAAAATGGAATTGAATCGTGAAAATTTTCGTGCGATTATTTTTCATAACTTTCGACGTGGATTGTCAAGACAAGAGTGCTTCGATGAACTTAATTCTTTATACAGCGATAAAGCGCCATCCTACAGCACTGTAAAAAATTGGTATAACGAATTTAATCGTGGTCGATGTTCGATCCAGGACGAATCCCGTGCAGGTCGTCCAAAATCCGTTGTTGTGCCAGAAAAGATCGATGCTGTGCGTGAACTGATAAAGCAAGATCGTCATGTGACATACCGTGAGATTGAGGCGTCTTTGGACATTAGTATGACTAGCATCAATAAAATATTGCATGAACATTTGAGCGTAAAAAAAATTTGTTCGCGTTGGATCCCGCATAATCTGACAAACGCTCAAAAAAAGGCTCGTGTCGATTGGTGCAAGGAAATGTTGGAAAAATACGTTCAAGGTACATCAAAGGCTGTGTATAACATCTACACAGGTGACGAATCATGGATCTATCCATATGAGCCGGAAACAAAACAGCAATCAACTGTATGGGTCTTCCAAGGCGAGGCAAAACCAACAAAAGTTGTTCGAGGAAGAAGCACATCGAAACAAATTATTGCCTGTTTCTTCGGCATTAACGGTCATGTGGCAACAGTGGCGTTAGAGCAACGCAGGACGGTCAATTCTGAATGGTACACGA
The DNA here is from genome assembly GCA_963930645.1 of Salticus scenicus. Classification (NCBI taxonomy): domain Eukaryota; kingdom Metazoa; phylum Arthropoda; class Arachnida; order Araneae; family Salticidae; genus Salticus; species Salticus scenicus. Next base: position 134,710,907 of record OZ005654.1, read on the forward strand.
CCATTTGTTTGCCAGAAGTCATCGGAGAAATTCGAAAAAAGCAGAAGAACAGGCGAATCATTCTTCATCATGACAATGCGAGCTCTCACACATCGACTCAAACAAATGCATTTCTGACTGAGCGAAAGATCGAACTGATGGGTCATCCGCCGTACAGCCCTGATTTGGCACCCAATGACTTCTTCTTATTCCCACACATCAAAAATAAATTACGTGGACAACGATTTTCGACCCCCGAAGAAGCGGTTGATGCATTCAAAACGCATGTTTTGGAGTTACCTCAATCGGACTGGAAAAAGTGCTTTGAAAATTGGTTCAAACGCATGCAAAAGTGTATTGATCATCATGGAGAATATTTTGAAAAACAATAAAACCAATTTCGATCCTACATATTTGTTTTTTCATTATTAGGCCAGAAATATAAATAGCAACCCTCGTATCTCAGCTACTAATTAAAATAATTTCATAAGTAACACATTATTTGAAAGCTTTGTTGATTTGGAATTGAACAGTAGATTACAGAAGTTTCTACCGCCAGATATTTTAAAATTTCGATATTTCAAATTCCAATTAAATTATTTTTAATACATCATTCGAAAGATATTTTAAAGTTCTTTTAAATTATCGAAAGTTTTCACCAGATTTACACGTTTTGAGGTGTCCTGAATCAGTTTTCTTTTATATCTCAGTTATTAATTAAAAAAATTTCATAAGTAATACATCATTTGAAAGCTTTGTTGACTTGATACACATTTTAAAGTACTTTTACATTATCGAAAATGGAATTCGAGATTTCACCCGATTTACACGTTTTGAGGTGTCCTGATTAGGTTTTCTTTTGTATCTCAGCTACTAATTAAAATAATTTTATAAGTAATACATCATTAGAAAGCTTTTTTGATTTGGAATCGAACACGGGATTACAGAAATTTCTACCGCCAGATGGTGCTTTAATATTTTCAAATTTCAATTTCTAATTATGATTAAATTATTTTTAATGCATCATTCAAAAGATATTTTAAAGTTCTTCTAAATTATCGAAAGTTTTCACCAGATTTACACGTTTTGAGGTGTCCTGAATGAGTTTTTTTTTGTATCTCAGTTATTAATTAAAAAAAGTTCATAAGTAATACATCATTTGAAAGCTTATTTTAGTTGATACACATTTTAAAGTACTTTTACATTATCGAAAATGGAATTCGAGATTTCACCCGATTTACACGTTTTGAGGTGTCCTGATTAGGTTTTCTTTTGTATCTCATCTACTAATTAAAATAATTTCATGAGTAATACATCATTTGAAAGCTTTGTTGATCTGGAATGGAACAAAAGATTACAGAAATTTCTACCGCCAGATGGCGCTGTAATATTTTTAAATTTCAATATTTCATATTCTAATTATGATTAAATTATTTCTAATACATCATTTGAAAGATATTTTAAAGTTCTTTTACATTATCAAAAGTGGAATTCGAGATTTCACCTGATTTACAATTTAAAGTGTCCTGATCAGGTTTTCTTTTGCATCTTAGCTAATTGAGTTAGACCGTTCAAAATTGGTATATGTAAGTTAATTAGGAGAGGCTGGAACGGCGGGGAAGGAATATGTGCGCAGCGCGCATGGTTTTGGGACCCGGTGCGAGTTTTTACCTGATGATAAAAGATTTTTTTTTAATTTTATTTTCTTAATAATAAAAGTTTGAGTTGAGAAGGAATATGCGTGTACAGCGCACATATATCCTCAAACTCGAACGCGCATGGGTCTGTGCTGCCGAAGGCAGTGGCGTCTCGGTGTGAGTTTTTACCCGATGCTAAATGATATATTTTTTAATTCCTTTTCTTGAGAATGAAAGTTTATGAGTATTAACATGGAATTTTGAAAAGTCATAAGGATGGTGAAGGAATACGTGGGCGCAGCGCACGGGTCTACGCTGCCGAAGGTAGTGGGGACCCAGTGCGACATTTTTCCCGATCAGAATTTTTTTTTCTCTTTTTTTATCACATGATAAAAATTAATGCAATTTGAGAATTCATTAATTATTGTGATTCATTTAAAAATAGTGACCAGCGGAGCGGGCGGAGCCTGCTAGTAATAAATAAATAAAAAAAAAAACAGGAACAGGTGTTGCATCCATTAATCTTTTACAGGCTGAATTAAGATCCAGGTATATTTTTCATTAGTTTTTTGCATGTTTTATAATGCTCTAGTTAAGAGATATTAATCATTTAAATGGGAAAAAAAATTACACATAAATATTAATTATCATTAATAATAATTAATTAATATTATTAGATTAATATTATTAAATTGTTTATAAGAGTTTTCAAAATATACCAACTGATTTTCAGAAGCATCAGATACTTTCAAACTTTTATGCATTTCTTTTAGTTGTACTTTGAAAAAAAAAAATATGAAAATGATCATCTTTTAAAATATGTCTGCTAGTTTTTTCAAGTCAATATTGGTGCAATTTAATTTTTTAAATAAGTTTTAATTTGATGTTCCCAATTGGGAACATTGGTCTGTAAAAGGTTAATGAATAACTTCAATTTTACAGAGTCAGTATCTTTCTTTTTTTCTGTAAAAACTTTATTTCAAAATTTAATGCACACAACCTCATCATATTTTCTTTAATTGGGTTTAAATCTGCATTTATATCGGCTGAAAAATGGTACTGCTGTGCTGTAAATTTCCGTGTTTTTGAAGAAGCTATATCTCAAAATGTAATGTATACAACTTCACCATTTAAACTGTATTTTAAAATCTAATGTGCATAAGTACAACATTTTTTAATTTTTGTGTATATTGAATGAAAGCCCGTTTGTTATGAATCATGTTAAAAAAATTAATTCACCAGCATTGGCAAAATAAAATATAAAAATGAAAGAAAATGATTTTAAAATAAAAAAACAATCATCAGCAGCGACAGAGGATGTACCTGTTCACAAATAACTTCGATAAATTTTAGATTTGAAAAAAACAATCTATCATGGGCGATTACCAATTTATCTTGAAAATTTTCTGAAACTGGCAGAATTCCTAAATAGCTTTTTAACTCCCTGGTCAAGACAAAAAAATAAAATAAAAATCCTTTAAAAATTTATCGATTGATAAATAACTTCGATAAATTTTAGACTCGAAAAGGCTGATTACCAATTTCTGTTGAAAATTGTCTAAAATTTTCCTAAACTGCTTTTTAACTCCCCGATTCTGACAGAAATATGTGTATATATATATATTCTGTTTAAAAGGAATTTCTCTCTCTTTACATAAGCGGATGAAAGAAAAATAAATTTAAATCAATATAATTTTTCTAAAATTCCTATTTCCCAGACAATTTTTTAGTCTATTTAACTGCAGACTGGTGAGCAGTACTAGTGGGCTATTACCAATTTACGTTTAAATCGGTAAAAAAAGTAAATAAATAAAAACTGCTTATTATAATTCCAGTACCTTGTCACATGTGCATCGCAAATTGAAAATCCGAATGGAAATAGTCTGCAGACATTTGTTCGAGATGGCTATAATGATAATGAAGTGTTGCCACTAAAATTTCATACTTTAATTAATTTTAAAAAATCTAATTACCACATCGATAAGGGGGTTTCACACATGAATTCAGAAAAATCGCACCTTTGCTTTGGTACCAAATTTTAAAAAATTGGACCAATATTTCTAATTTATTTAGCCATTTAACGTTGCTTAAATGCTTTTTAAGCTCAGAATTGACTCGTTTATTAACTGACGTAAGTTGACATTTTAACTAATATCTCTGCAATTAATTAAAATTAAAAAATTTTTTTTTCACTATTCCCTCAGGGAGGCTTCTAAGCACCCATAGTGGGGGCTGAATGTATAGATGAACAGACAGACAGAAAAACCTTATTATAGATGTATTTACTAGCGAGTAGTCACCACATTTTATGTGATTTTTTTTCTTCTAGATTTACAAGAAAATATTAATTTATAAAACTTTTCGACTTCTGGTTTTATATATTTTAAGAGGTCCTAAATTTTATCATTTTTGGAATTATGTCTTTCCGTATATCTCTTCCATGCTCATATAATACATTTTAATGCATCAAAACAGCATTTCTTTCTTTTCTTTTTTAAATCAGTACACTAAACATTAGATTATCTGCAGAATTTAGTCACATGAGTTTATTATATATTGAAACATTAATAAAAGACGAAAATGCACATTGATGGGTTCATTTTTGACTTGATCAAGCTCTGCACAGGAACTTGAGTTTTTATGTACGAGGGTTGTAAATTAAATAGTGGCAACTTTACCTTGAAACTCGCAGAAGGGCGGGCATGCGCAAATAGGATATGGGAGCGGTGAGGTGGCGCTGTTGTTGATGTGTAGAGTGCAAAAAACAGTCGATCTGCTAATAAGGGTCATTGTTGTGTAGCGTTAAAGTGAAGAGTTTCGTTTCCATCGCTCTAAAGCATGTTTTCAAAAGGTGATCAGCGGTCGTGGCTTAAAATTGAAGTTGACCGTGGCAAAAATGCAACAGAATGCTATCGAGGATTAGTGAAAGCCTGTGGCACAAATGCTTTACCGTATAGGACAGTAGCACGATGGGTTCAAGCATTTCGTTCGGGTCGGAATGAGACTGCGGATTTGCAACAACAAACATGCTTTAGAGCGATGGAAACGAAACTCCTCACTTTAACGCCACACAACAACTACCCTTCTTAGCAGATTGACTGTTTTTTGCACTCTACACATCGACAACAGCGCCACCTCACCGCTCCCATATCCTATTTGCACATGCTCACCCTTCTGCGAGTTTCAAGGTTAAGTTGCCACTATTTAATTTACAACCCTCGTAATTGAAATTTATAAATAATTAAAAATAAATCCAATTAATTAATTCAAGTAATGGAAGATAACATATTTGCATAGTATACTGAGAGGAGCTCATTTCATGTATATTTCTTACTTAATTACAATAATACAACTAAGATGCTAAAAAAGGGCTGGTTTTTCAAAATGCAGTGGCAAATTATACTTGTTTATTTAATATTGTATGTTTAACATATTTACAAAGTACACTGAGAGGAGCTTATTTGATGTATATTTCTCACTTAATTACAATAATACAACTTTTTATTAGTACTATTTTTTTTTAAAGGCAATAATAATTAATTAAAACTATTTTTCAGTGAAGCAATTTTTCTAAACTAAAGTTCTATGTAAAATGTATGTAATAATGATTTACAATAATTCTCAAGTAACCTAAATTAATCATAGTTTAATTATAAAAATTTATTTATTGTTTGTAATGTAATGTTTGTTACATTGTATATAAAACTGGTAAGTTGTCTATATTATTTGAAAAATTGTCATTACAAATATTGATAAAAAATACTTTAATTTAAAATATTGAATATATCTTAATTAATTTGCAATAAATAAATTTTTATACATTTGTTTAATTACTTTTATAGGTTCATTTACAGAGCAATTATATTATGCTGATTCATCTCCAGTTAAAGAAAACCTAGGTGATGTTCATCCTATACCAATAAACACTTTATACCGACATCACACCCATAATCTTGTACATCCATTATCTATTAGTTTAAAAGGCCAGCATAAATGTCCATATTGCAATAAAAATTTTTATCAGTCTTGGCTACTTAAACGCCATATCCGAGTGCATACAGGTGAAAAACCATATGCATGTCATATGTGTAAAAAATGTTTTAATCAATTAGATACATTAAAGAGGCATGTTAGAATTCATACTGGAGAACGTCCATTTATATGCAAAGTATGTAATAGAACTTACATTGATCACAGAAGTCTAAATACTCACTATAAAATCCATATTGCAAATGGAACTGTCATATAAATATTTATAAATGTATGATTATATGTTATGCAGTCAAAGAAATTTTTAATTATTATATCTGAATCTGTAATGTTTTTTTTTTTAACATTAAAGATTAAAAATATAGTATGTTGTGGCCACCCCATGACTTTCTTCTATATTTTCCTACACAAATTCACACAGTAAAAGTAATTTATTAAAATTATTATTTAATAAAATTATCTTCCATGATAAATGCAGATGATTTTCATTCTAGAGAAGTAGCATAACACTAAATATTCAAACAAGGTTGTCACGCTACCTGGAGAACCAGGAATAATCAGGGAATTCAAAAATTGACCATAAAAGTCAGGGAATTTGAATATTTTAGCCAGAATCTGGAAAAGTCAGGGAATTTCATATGATGATTGCTAAAGAAAAAAGCCAACGTAGGGGTATTTTTTTTTGTTTTTTTCTTAGCTTCCGCCATTTTTTTTAAATATCTCCAACCTTCCTTTCTGTTCATGAAAGAAATTTCTTATCTCGCTTATTAGCAACAAATGCTATCATTGTATGTAACTTTTGTCATATGTACTACCTTTTGTGTTTTCAAGTAGTACCATAATTATTTTGCCCTCAACACAACGAATGTTCAATACATGGTTACACTGGTATTTTCTTAGAACACACATGGAAAACCTGGAAAAGTCAGGGAATTTCATTCTCCTGTTTGAGTGGCAACCCTGTTCAAAGATAGTCAAATTTATTCTCATCTTTTTTTTTTTTTTTTTTTTTTTTTTAAATTGATAACTTTATTTTAAATAATCACAAATCAATGATTTAACCATTCATTTTAAAGGTATTAACGAGCTCTTTTGAAAAACACCCATAATGTAAATTTGCCCCTCTCGGGGGGAGGGACTTCACCCTAGGGGAAGAAGAGATGCTCTTACATGTACAGAAATTCTTTCCCAGCTGACTATCATTATTATAAATAATTCTTTTTAATTTCATAATGATTATTAAAAAATAATTCTCTTTGTGTATATTTATACGAAATTTTGTCCTATACTGCAATGTTAAAAATTTAGAAAAAGCGGGATGACAATACACTTGATAGAAGATTTTCACCAAAAGTTGACAGGCACTAATTTATGTCAAGGTGCAACTACATATCAAATTTGATGAAATTCTTTGCAGTAGTTCCTGCGATACAATTGCCACTAAATTTGTCACGCATACACACAGACATTTTCTAAAAATGGTCAAATTGTGTTCTAGACTTCTCAAAATCTGTAAATCCATCAAAAACCCAAGGTCGAAAGTTTTTACGAATCCAATATTTTCTTCTATTGAATATAGAACAGGCATGAGAGTGCAGAAAATTTAAAAAAGAGGAAACATGCATGTTCATAAAATTAATTTCAAATGAAAAATAACGCGTGCAGGGAAAACTATACAAATGCGTTCAAAAAATTTATTTCAAATGAAAAAATAATGCTCACAGGAAAAAACTATGCAAAATATTTTAAAAGTGCCAAATTAAACTAAAAGAATAACACATCAGCACAATAGAACATGTGTTTAAAAAAAAAAAAAAAAGCATTAGCTAGCAATCAACATTTAATAACATTGACTGGTGGTGGAAAATGAGAAAGTGGGGGGGGGGGGGGGGGGAAGGGTTAAAAAGTAGTTCATGAGTGAGAAATATTAAACACAATTCTTCTTTATGGGTTCTAGAATATCATAAAGTAAGTTTAAAATTAATATTGACATTTTTGTTGTGGATGGATAAATATTCAAAAATAAAAGGCTTCCCACAGAATGTTTGATTGGCGATGGTTAGAGATGAAAAAAGGGGAGGGGGACAAAAAAAAAATTACATGAGTGAGAAATATTGAATAATTATGTTCTTTTATATGTTATAGAATCTGATAAAGCACGTTTAAAATGAATATTGACATTTATATTTTGGATGGAAAAAGATTGAGAATCTAAAGTTTTTTGTGGAGCGCTTGAACACTGATCGTTATTGGAGTTTGATTTTAACAAAATAAAAAATCGCGAAATTAACGAAAATCACAAAAAAGCGGAAAATCGCAGATCCGCGGAAAATTCTCATGCCTGATAGAAGAAAGTAAAAAGTTTAATTTAAAAGTACACTACTGACTGAATGCAATTTTTACTTTCTTTTACCCATACGTGGTAAAGAAAGTATTGTTTTGGGGTCAAATTTTCAAAATTGCGTTTTTACTATATTTACACGTTCTGAGATCCTCTGAATCTAAAGATTACACTTTTAGAGATTGGTCTGTAGATCTTTTTTTTTTTTTTTTTTTTTTTTTTTAACACAACTCAAGAACAAATATTAGCAGGAAGTCCAAACTTGGTACTCTAAATCTGTATCATATAAGGATTCTACCTGAAACTTTTTGTTAAGATTTGTGTACAGTGACATTCAAATACAGGACATCTATGGATAAATTTCTTGTTGGTGCATTAAGAGCAGATGATACCTAATCTCGCTGACAGCTTAGGCCCATGTTATTCTGTGGGACAATTTGTTTCCATAATTACTCAATACCTAATGCATTTTTTTAAATTCTGTTGTCACATTCAAAATATTCACAACCATTAAATTAGTATTTTTTTTAATTAAAAAGTAAAATGTGAAAAATAATTTTTTTGAAAATGAGTACTAATTTAATGGTTAGGAATAGTGCTGGACGATATCAGAAATTAAATATCGCGATATATCACCAAGTTAATATCGATATTAGTGATATATTGCGATATTTCTTTCAAGGCAGGAAAAAATAGACATTTGTTATTTTTTAAAGACATATGCACACGAATTTTAAAGTATACAAGTATAGAGTGTTTTCCATGTATTTTCTGGTATATTACTACCACAACTTTATCATAAAAAAAAAAAATCATAAAAAGTGAATTAATGTTTTGTGTTTCTTATAACTTATACTATTGCTTTTTAGTATACCTCTGTATAGTTTGTCCTCTATTCTTCCCATTTTAAGCTTTAATTATTTTAAAATCATATTTTAACACAGCTAATATGTGATCTGTGTTTTATTTGTACCAAGTATATCAAAATTCATAATTCTACTAAAAATAAAGCTTCAGAAAAATTGTCTTAAGATGTAGGTATTAAATAAAAAATGAAAATCATTTTAAATAGTTCAGAATTGCCATTATAAATAGTTCAGAATTGCCATTGAATACACCTTTTTTTGGTCGTAGAGAGTAATATTTTTTACTTAAAACTCTTATATGCATCCTAAATATCAGTTACTTGTCATTTTTATTTTTGTATCCTCTTACTAAATCATTACAATATCTTTTAAATATATATGTTCAATTCACATTCGTAATAGTTTCACAATAATTGAAATTTGAATTACATATTATATGTGTGTGTGTGTGTGTGTGTGTGTATGTATACATTGCCAGTATAAAAATTATATTATTTAAACAAAATTATGTTGAAGTTTCATTTTGTTATTTAAAGTAACTCATTTTGCATTTAAACCAATTTTATTTAACATGTACGGCTTTAAAAATAAAATAAATAAATAAATGGAAAGAGAAAAAAATAAATGCTACATAAAACAAGTAATAAACTATTCAATATTATATAATTCTATAAAGAAACTGTCACTGTAAAATTACTGACGATAAAACTTTATTTTACATCAGTTAGATAGCACCCTTTCTCTCTTCCCATGTTATCCAATGGGATTTTTGTCGCATCGTTTTAGAAAAATATCTTATTCAAAAATGAACTTTTTCGAATTCTGTTTTTTGAATATTACTCTTTGAACAGGTCGTCTTTTAGCTTAGTGAGCAATTTTTCGAAAAAATAAATTTAAATATTTTACTTAGAGATCCACACTTAGAGTCCATAATTACTTATTGAAATAAAATATTTAAATTATTTTTTTCGAAAAATTGCTCACTAAGCTAACAGGCGACCCGTTCAAAGAGTAATATTCAAAAAACAGAATTTGAAAAACTTCATTTTTGAATGAGATATTTTTATAAAACGAAGCAACGAAAATCCCATTGGATAACATGGGAAAGGAGAAAGGGAGCTATCTGACGTACAGTCTTTATAAAAAAAAATATTTTATCGAAATATTTAATAATAATAAAATAATATTAAAAAAAATTACATTCCATAATTGCTTAAATTTTCAGAAGTTTTTTTTTAAACGCTAAGAAAATTTGCAAAAAAACTCTTCTAGTAGATATCAGTTCAGTGATGCCAGATGGTCGAAAATTATTTCCCCCAACAGGTCTTCAAATTTCCCCAAATCACGGTTTTTTTTTTTTTTTCGAAAAAATCCCCAACTTGATTTCTATTAACAAGGGAAAATAAAAAATTTTTCAAAAAAAAAAATATATATATCAAGCAGATTTTTCTATGATTTAAGCTCAGATTTTTCCCCAAATGAAGGCAATTTTGAAAAAAAAATCCCCAAATAACAATAAAGCTATTGAAAGTCTCTAGTCATAGGGATAAATCATTACGCTACCAACATTGACAGAAAGTAGAAAAACGCCCCAGATTTGTCCCCAAAAATTTTAGAATTCCCCAAAAAAGTCCCCACAAACATTTGGTCTCCAAAATTGTCCCCAGAAGCCTCAAAAACTCCCCAAAATGGGGACAAAATCCCCAATCTGGCATCACTCTATCAGTTCGGCTTTAATGATCTTTATTAAACATATGTTGAAGCATGTTATTGGCCATTTTATATCGACACTTTGAAATAGACCGATATTAATGAACCAATAGCAGGAAAGAAGCTAAAACAGAAGATATTGTTTTCATTCGTCATATTGCCTTTTCTGTGGTTTCCATCACCTACGATATGCATGAATGTAGAGTGGCAATTCAATAGAGTGTAATATATCAGAACCCATAATATATATATCGGATAGGGATATATCGTTTCGACTAACATCAAATCTCTTTCCTAGTAAACACACCTGCTGACTATAGGTAAGAATACGCAATAATAGTGAATGGATTGTGATATTGGAGTATGTCTGATGAATTTTTTCTGAAGGGGTAGAACCGTGACCTTGAACGAAGTCAGCTTATTTCCGGGATAATCAAAGCAGATGGCTTTCAATAAATAATGGTTTATTTTTTTATTATGCGGTGGCCTTTTTAAAGCAGTGATGTTTAGATTTGAGGTTATGAAGGATGAGTATATGTATTTGCAATAGAGATCGTTTGGCGTGGGGTTATTTTTTCTAGTTTATCAGTGAGTAATTAGAGGAAAGTAGAAAATGAGTATTAGAATAAGATATTCGGCGCTTTTTTTCTTCGGGTCTCGTTCGAGTTTCGTTCACTCGGGTGTGCACTAGTTAAAGGGATATATTGGCGGAGCTAGATCTTAAATATTGTTATCGGGATATTAAAAAAATATCGATACTTGGGGATATATTGATAAATAATCCAGCCCTAGTTAGGAATTTTCTAAATGTGAAAACAGAATTAAAGTAATAATAATAATAATGAGTAATTTTAGAAACAAATTTTTTCATAGAATAACATGGGCCTTGACTGTTGGCATGATTAGTTACTGTCTGCTCTTAAACTGTTATAATATGTCTATAGTAATGTATCATAAGAGAAAGTACAGTCGGTAACAAGTCTCCGAACACTAGCAAAAATTCCTATGTAAAAAAAGTACATTTAATACAATTTTGTTAAATAAATCCTTGTCGAATCTTGTTTTTAGACTGACTTAGAACAGGATTCAACAAGGATTTATTTAACAAAACTGTATTAAGTGTACTTTTTTTACAAAGGAATTTTTACTAGTGTTTGGAGACTTTTGTTACCCACTGTAGTGTGAGTGCCAAGCCAGATCATTTAACAAATATATCTTCAAATGACAATAAAGTAGCTTTTTAGAAAAACAAAATCTTCAAATAAGTAATACATATATGCACACATGGAGACAAAGTGTTATCACTAGATAGCCTTTTTTTAATATATATATATATAAATATTCATCAAAAAGACATACCAATTGCAAAAGTATTTTCAATAAAGTAAATAACAAACATTATACCGCAGGAAACATCCATAAAGTCAATTTTGTAAAAATTACAAAATTTAAAATTATTATACAATCCCCAGGTCTTACAGTTATATTTAGTTTAAATATAAATAAATCTCTTAATATGAACATAAATAAATAAAAAATAAAAGTATCCTTTTAACACTAAAATTTCTAAGTTCTTTCATCTTAAAATTTGAACTGACGTTTGGGATCATATAAAAAGCAAAGAATAGAATATTGAATAAAAAATATTTTTTAAAACTGATCCGTTATTAGAAACTAATAGACATATGTAAAAATCACAAATTTTGAAATTAACTCAGTCACTTTTAACTGTAGAAAGTCCCCCCCCCCCGGCCCAATGTTAGCATATCAGTATTATTTTACTAAATATAATTATAGAGACATGGAGACTGTATGATATTAAGATTTTGTGATTGTTTCTTCAGAATGACATTGTTACATACTTGACTTAAATATTTTTTGCAGTTGGAATTTTGTTCTTTTGATTAAAAATAAAAGTTGCTTAATGATAACATTTTACAATCTGTATAATATACAATTGATTAAATCATATGTTTTAATAAGTCCATATGATATATATATATATATATACAGTAAGACCCCGCTTAACGCTGTTTCGGTTTAGCGCTCTTTTATTTCAACCCGGGGATTCCCTGAAATTGATTCCCCGCTGTTTCGCATTACGCTCTACTTTGATGGAACGTATCCCCCGCGTTAAGCGGGGTCTTACTGTATATATATGTATGTATGTATAATTGTTTAATGTGTGGAATTTTTATTTAAGGGTGCATGTCACCTATTGTCAACAGTTGCCAAACCTCACATTATTCTACAAAGGAATTTGTTTTTCTTTTGAATTGTTTTCATATTCAAAAAGTTGACAAGTGTTAATCAGTTCTCGTTAAAAAATAAATAAATAAATTCATTTGAAGCTATAGGATGTGAAAAATGAACTAGATGCATTTTTTTCATTTTATTGCTTCAAAATAAAGTATTAAAAACAAAAAAAAAAAAAATCACTTTTAAAAACAGGAAACAATTTAATGGCTCTGATTTTTCAATATGAAAATGGAATTTAAATAAATAAATAAATTAGGCAATGAACAGTTAACAAATTTGTTCATAAAATAAGATTATGTTTGGCTTATTAAATCTGTTTAAAACCTACCTTACAGTCAATCACTAATTTGCAACATAATTTTTTTTTCTTTAATTGCAAAATTATTTTCTTGTATATATTATTAGTTAGTACACAGTTTTAATAATTGTTATTTAAAGTTCATAATACTTTTAGTGTGATATATACATATTAAAAATAAATTGTATTAATAATTCCTCTTTCTATATTTCTAACTATTTGACTGTGACATGTTAAAAACAATTTTATGTATACAGTCGACGCCCGTTATAATGACCTTTTGTGCACTACAGCAAATGGTCTTTATAATGGGTGGTTACTATAGTGAATATAATTCTTTTTAAATTACACATACACACTCATCAGTTCTGTAAACAATAGGAGATTTTAACTAAATAATCGTGTTAATGTTTATCATTGGTATTAAAAATTAAAATTATTTTAATTATAAATATATTATAAAAATTATTATGTTATAAATTATATTATTAAAAATTATTATATTATAAAAATTAAAAATGTATTTTTTAAAATAGGTTTTAAAGTGCAAAATAAGAAGGTATGTATTATAGATGAAAGGGTAAAAAGAATTAACATTTTAAATTATTTTATTATAAGTGTTTTTACAAAACATTTATTTTCTAAAAAAAAAAAAAAAATCATAAATGGCTGTTTATCTTATTTGCATATAACTTTTGCAAAACATAATTTTCCATTTCAGTTAAAGATGATAAATAATATTCTGTATTTTCTTGCCTTAAATATATATATATATATATTAAAATCTCAATAGCACTTGAAACATTTTTCATTCTAGGAAGCTTCAGCATTATCTCTTCATTTTTTTCATCCGATTATGATGCAATTTTTTCAGTGTACAATAACAAGAAATTATTCTATTTTTGGATAGCTTTTCTATACATTCTAGGTCAAACTCAATTGTAGCATACTCTTAAAAACTCAAGTTTTCATCCAACTTCATTTTCCTAGAAATTTCTTGCAGCATTTTCTTCTCTTCCTTGAAATTTTCATCTTTGATTACCTGATCAATTATTTCAGTGTAGATTCCATTTGTGGTTGCTTTTTAAAACTAGCATGATGGAAGCAATTCTTGATGTTTTTTCTTCTTTTACGTAATTTTACACTGCATCTCAGAGGTGCAAAGCCATGAGGATATCCACAATGAAATTTTCACCTTCGTCAAGTGCAGAGACAATTCTTCTCAACTGCAATTTCCTATAATTATGTTTGAAAATCATAATGACACATATATCGAGAGGTTGCAGAATAAGTGTAACATTGTATGGAAAATATTCCACAGAGATTGACTTCAAGCCTTTTATTTTGGGATGTACCATAGAGTTACCAATTACAAGAACAATTTTTCTGTGCTTAGTTGTCATTTGTTTATGCAAGCAACGTAACCAGACGTTGTATTGAAATTAGATGATACTGAATGGTCGTTATATTGGAATTAAAATAACATAGAATGAATACAGAAATAGTTGGTGATTTCATCACTGGTCATTATAATCGAATGGTCTTTATAATGAGTGTCGACTGTATATGTTTTATTTTAGAGTTTTACTGAACTAATAAGTTGTAATAAATTTACTTATTAAAAGTGTAAAAATTAACTTATTAAAATCTAATATTGCAATCAAAGATTTTATAAAATTAAATGATTTTATTTTATTTCATATTATATCTTGTTGAAATGAGTATCAGATGAAAGGTCTTGTTAAGGTGAATACAAAAATGCACATATGTTTCTTCTTTTCTTTAAACAAACTTAGAGAAACTTAAAATAATGCTTCTTTCTTTTAACATGCTTTTATTAACTTGATATGATTTAACTAAACTATTACCGTAAAATTCCGATAGTAACCCCCCCTCCACACACACACACAAATATACCTTTATCTGTAATTTTTAGATGTTTCCCTTTCCCCCAAAACCTTCCGTTCTCTTGGCTATTATAATCTGAAGTTTTTCCTAAAATTTCAGCTTTTTAAAAGTTTCCAATAATATCACACCTTCTGATTTTAATGATTTTTATTTATAAAGGAAAGGGGGGTTATAATCGGAATTTTACAGTAATGTATGTAATGGAATCTTCCAATTCAATTTTCGGCCACTTCTGGTCGTTTGACTGACCTGAAATTTTGCATACAACTTCATAGTCAATGACAATACTACATACAAGTGTTTGCAGGCACCTATCCCATCAGGGGTAGGTTCTAGGAGCAAACAAAAAATCTCTCTATATAAAACTCTATTGTATGTGTCACAGGATTTGGCCATATTTGTATAACGTCAAATGGCAACAACTAATAAATTTTTTTTTTTTTTTTTTTAATTAAAGATTTAAAGTATGTAAATATTATGGTGTGTCACTCACATGATTTTCTCTTACCCTGCATTTTAATACTATAAAAACAGATTTTTTGTGCTTTTTAGTTCACATTTCAATAAAAGCGTGTTCTTTAATTTTTTTGAAAGTATAATTTTATTTTATTCTGTGTAAACTATGATATTACAGAACTGTCTTAAGAAATATATACTGTTGAAATTTCATTTCTGTCTCATTCTTCTTGCAAGTAAATGTTTTCTCCCAACAACTGGGGATCTGGACATGGCAAAGATAGTTTGAAAGTACACAAACAGAATTGTGTTAATGTGGAATCCTAATGGCCTGCATGCAGCAAAGGGTGCTGAAGATAAAGGTTTTCTATGGAAAAACATATATTTGCCACCACTGGCGTAGCTAGACCACAATTTCGGAAGGGGAGGGGGATGGCTAATTTTTTTTTATCTCCTTCTGTAAAAGTGTTTAATATATATGATATACAATTATTTTTACTTTCTTGTTTATTCAATAAAAGAAAGTACTGGATTCATAAAGAAGTTCGACTTCTGGTTTTCGACGTATTTAAACGTTTTGAGAGGTCCAGAACATGATGTGACCATTTTTAGAAAATATCTGTCTGTGTGTGTGACAAAATTTTATGGCAAATATATATCAGGAACTAGTGAACAGAATTTCATTTAAATTCATATTAGTACACCGTGATATAAATTAGTGTCTATCAACTTTTGGTGCCTATTAAGTCAAACAGGTGGCGCTGCTTTACGGTGATATCCATTTAAAGGAGGGCTATGTCTAAAGTTATATTGTGTATAATCGAACGAAACTCAGAATGGGAGAGGGTCATTTTGAAATATTATAGTAAATTAATATGGGTGCAAACTGGTTCATAGATGGCACTGCTGGACTGCAATTTACCATATTAACAGGAAGGCTATATCTCAGACTTTATTGCATATAAATGCACAAAACTTGGTATATAAGAAAGCCATTATGAAACAGTTTGCTGGTTGAATTCAAGTGCATATTGGCTGGCGTTGCTGTGCTGCAAATTATGCTCGTGAATGGGAAGGCTATATTATAACTTCTATTGCATATAAATGCACCAAACTTGATATGGCTGATAACCATTATAGAAACCAATCCTGACTTTATTTGGGTGCATATGAGCTGATTGATGTCACTGTTATTACTTACCTTCCGTGATTTTCCACATGACTACATCTCGTATGTGTTGATTAAAATTGCATAAATCTGTATACTTAAAATAGTTATTGTTAAAATCTATGATTAAACTTTTATGCATGTCAAAGTGATAAAAAATTAATAATTGGCACTTTTATACAAAAACGATATAGAAGAAAGTTTTGTACTGGACACAATATACTAGTTTTTAAAGAAAGAATAATTAAAAAGATAATTTGGGTTTCACTATTTAGATTTAAAGCTTAAGGATAGGAGATGCTGCCTACATCAAGAAAAGAATAATCAAGCATCGGTAATTTTTTGACATAAGAAATTCGGTCAACATTTTAAGAATCTTAAGTAATAATGAAAAAAAATTAAATAATATATCATTTAATGAATAAATAAAATAATAAATATGAAGAATCGAATTCAATATAGATATAAATATTAAACAGCATAATTTTCAAAAACTAGTGTGTGTTGCCCTGCATTTGTACATCTAATTTACTCCTCCTGATGAAGAGCTATTCTCAGTTATTTTGACTTCAAACAATTGTTGCGAGTTTTTGAAATTTATGGCATTGCTCAAAAAGTTTGTATTCATTACATTTCCGTTTTATGCACATTCCGCATTATACAAATTTTACTGTATACATCTAATAATATAAGATGTCTGTGTGTGTCATTGTGTATGTATGTCCAGAGCATTTTAGGAAAACGGCTGATCCCAGAGCTACACAAATTTGCATGGAGGTTTGTAATGACCTCTCTTGATGCACCTCAAAGCCCGATTATCGAATTTTTTATTAGTTTTCTTTTAATTAGAAGTTTTTTTTTAATTGAAATTCGATTTCGCCATAGTGTTCCGTGTCATGCTAAAAAACAAGGCGTTTCCATTTGAAAGTAAATGTCAGGTATTCCTTATTCAGGACGTGGCACAATACCTGTGGCTGGGGACCTCCTCGAAGCTCCAGCTTCTACTGGCTGTTTGAGCGGGTCCGCCTTGGATAAGTCCTCCATTGGGACTGAACCAACACCCAGTCATTCAGTTGGAGGTAGTGGTAGGTGTAAAACTGACGAAAGTCGTGCGAAGGTGAAGAGACGAAAGAGGAGGAAGAAGAGTGTAGTGTATGATAGTGATGGAAATTCGTTAGCGTCATTCCAGAGTGTGGAAGACAGTGAAGGCGAGCACGATGAAAAGTGTAACGACCCTGACACAGTCTACTATACTGGAGTGAGTGGGGAGAGTGATGCAGTAGAGGCGGGCTCTGAAAACTCAGATGCCGACTCCCCCACCGGCCCTCAAACAGTCTCTGGGGATCCAGAGACGACCATCGTCGCCGCGCAGACGATGGATAAAGGTATACAATTGCATAGCGAGGAGCTGGCCAATATCTCCCATGAGGAGATGGTCGGCACGTCTCAGACCCTCGTTATGGAGATGAACCGACTAAGTTTGGATCTCTCACACGCTGTTGATAGGTCAAAGCTGTCGGGACCAAAGCTGGAGAAAGTCCATGCATTCATTAAATGGGTGCGTCAAGCATTCACCCGACAGCACAGACTAGTCGAACAGTGCGGGAAAGCTTCTACCAGGAGGCCTTTAAAATCAGCCGAGAAGGGTGCTAACAGGAAGCGAAATAGAGGTAGCCGCAAAAAGAAGGGGAAAAAGAGGAATACCCCAGCAGTTCCCACAGAGGAACAACCTCCCGCTGTGGAGGCAGAAAAACCTCTTAATGTAGCGGAAAGTGAAGCACCCTCAAGCTCGGTAGGCACAACTGGAGGGGTGGTACCACCAAAGTATTCGGACCATGTTCGAAGCGCCGTGTCTGGGGACTTTACAGTTCCGAAGGGGTCGAAGAGGGAAAGAGCGTCATCCCGAGGGAGAGCTCGACCCGGCGCGTCAGCACGTCGCTTGACGGCCGAGGTGAAGCATTTGCTTATTGTCCGACCGCGAACGGACACAACCTCTAAGGCCCTGATGACGGACATAGCCACAAGGATTAACACAATCGAAGCTAAACTAGCGGTTCGAGGGATGCGGCCAGTAGCTGGCAACGGAGTGTTGATCTCTGTTAACAGCGCTGCGGACCTTGCCAAACTAGAGGCTAAGATGGGCGAAACAGGGCTGACAATGAGCTAATGAAACCTGGCCCTCGTATACCAGAGATCATCGTCTTTGGCATCGAAGACTCTATGTCTGCAGAGGAAATCACAGAAGCAATAAAGCTTCAGAACGCAGTTATGGGTTCGAACTGCGAAATCCGGGTGAAGAAGATCTTCCCCGGTAAAAATGGGCAAAACGTGATTATCGCTCTGGAGAATGAGACGATGACGAAGCTGGCTGGAGAGAAGTGGCTCAATGTTGGATGGAGACGTTTGGGATTCAAGCGAAATGTATGGCCGTTGATGTGCTTACGGTGTTATAAATACGGGCACACAGCGAAGGTCTGCCGTGGCAAACCCCTCTGTGGGTGCTGCGGACAGGAGGACCACCTGCAAAAGGACTGCAAGGGGGAGCCTGCATGTCCCAATTGTACGGTTAGCAACCGAGGCCGATCGGGTAATAAACTGCCCGTTAACCATAGGGTGGGTTCGAAGGAGTGTTCTGTCCATAAGGCAGAGGTTGAAAAATTGCGGGCAGTGAGTCATGGACCGAAGCCTTAGATTCCTGCACCTTAACTGCCACCACAGTTATACCGTGATGTTCAACCTCGCTAAAACGATAGAGCGAGACTCTGTGGACGTGGCATTTCTGAATGAACCTTACCTATTTGGCGGACTCACTGTAGGGTTGCCGGCATAGCTCTATCTATTTGTGCCTGGACTACTATTGTAGGAAAGGAATCGCAGTCATCATGACGGATCTCCTTGACTGGGCGCTTAACCCGCTTGGTGGTGGACGACGGATTCTCGAAGAGTCTGAGCCTGACGCCCCAGTAGAGCCTCCTAGGAGGTCTCTTCGTTTGGTGAGTGAGACGGTGAGATGATGAGAGTTTGATGGTGAGGTGGAGTGAGCGTTATGGTGTAACGAAGTTGAAGAGTGACGGCGAGATGGTAAGTAGGCGTGAAGGCGAGTGTGAGTTGGTAAGTTGGCGTGATGGCAAGTGTGAGTTGGTAAGTTGGCGTGATGGCGAGTGTGAGTTGGTGTGACGGTGAGTACGAGTTGGTGAGACGATTGGCGTTGGTGTGGTGTGGAGAGAAGGGGGAGCATGTGCTCCCTGTCTACCGGAGCTAGAAGCGCTGATTCAAAACAGCCAATTCGGACTGTCAAAAAGGGAACTTTGTTTAAATCGCACGAACGAGTTGCAGTGCCCGCATGAGCGATTCGGGGAGAAGTTTTTCCACGTGGTGTGAGGAGGTCTGTCTTAACTGGCTGGTGGTGCATGACCGGACGGCGGGACTACCCTGGCGGACATCGGTGCTCACATAGGGTTGTGATGGCCCGAGCAAACAGGGGCTGTCCAGGTGTCCTGGGTGGGGCCTTCCAAGTGGCAGTACAAGGAGGCTTAGCAAAAATGGGAAGCGGCTGCAGATCTTCCTAGTTGGCATGAATGTGCGTATCGGCTAGTGGTGAACTCCGTTGGGAGAGCGGGCCTTGTGGACGGCCCTGTGTCGTCCTCAGAAGGTAAACAAGCCTTCTGGCCGCCAAACCGAAGTCGGCCAGTTACGAGGGCCCTCAGCCCCAACTTTGACCAACTCCGGTTGGTCCGGAGGGGCGACATGAGCCTTGTATAGCTGATTGCCGAACCTTACCTGGGCCACTTCCCTGCTGTCGGGAAGTTGGTATGTTGCTGTCGTAGTGGCTAAGGCCTGCACGATGTTGGGTCGTCTTGAGACGGGACTGCATGGATACCCTCGTATCTGGGACAGTCGATGATGGGGCGCGCTTGCGTGTCACCTGTCTTATGTTGGTCAATGGCTCAGTTGGTTAAAGCGTCAAGTTGCTAATGCGATGGGTTCGATAATAGGTGGCAGATGTGTTACTTTTTTTGCAGCTAATTAATAGATAAGATGTCAATTGTAAAAGAAAACATTTCATTGTCTACACAGTATGACAAAAAAAAAAAAAAAAAAAAAAAAAACACTGGAGCCCTAAAAATTATAACATAAATATTTATTTAATAGAATTTTGAAAAATACAACCTTTTACTATCTTCACGTTCATCTCTGGTAGACTAGTTTCATCTGGGGCGCCCCAGCTTGGTCACTACCTTGTTGGTGTTCGAAACTGTAGTTTTCCTGTCTTCTTGTTCTTTTAAAGACTTTGCGCCATTGACGATTTAGGATAGCTCCATCGTTGCCATTACAACTGTCAGAATTTGCCAAAATTTCTACAGACTCCCTGATCGCTGCGTATCCGTGGTTGTGGTAGTTGGCCAACTTTCTTACTTCATCGAATTTAATATTAATTTCTTCTTTTTTGTTTACTTGGGTTAAGGCTGTGGTTAATTTACCTGTTTTTATATCATGTTTATGTTCTTTGATACGGGTCTTTATTTTTCTTTTTGTTTTTCCTATATAACACTTTTCTTTTTCTTGTTCGTTAGTGTATGGTATTTTATATATTCCTGCAGTTTCTAAAGGTTTTGTTTTATCTTTGTCACTTCTTATTAATTGAAAAATGTTAGGGTTAGGCTTTATAGGAAAAACAAAAAGAAAAATAAAGACCCGTATCAAAGAACATAAACATGACATAAAAACAGGTAAATTAACCACAGCCTTAACCCAAGTAAACAAAAAAGAAGAAATTAATATTAAATTCGATGAAGTAAGAAAGTTGGCCAACTACCACAACCACGGATATGCAGCGATCAGGGAGTCTGTAGAAATTTTGGCAAATTCTGACAGTTGTAATGGCAACGATGGAGCTATCCTAAATCGTCAATGGCTCAAAGTCTTTAAAAGAACAAGAAGACAGGAAAACTACAGTTTCGAACACCAACAAGGTAGTGACCAAGCTGGGGCGCCCCAGATGAAACTAGTCTACCAGAGATGAACGTGAAGATAGTAAAAGGTTGTATTTTTCAAAACTCTATTAATTAAATTGCTTCATGGATTAATTATTTCAAGTATAAATATTTATTTTCAGAAATTTAAAATATTAAATGCTATTTACTTCTTAAGTCAAGATATCTTTAAATTTTGGGGGAAAAAAAAAAGGATAATATTGAATAAATAATTCTTTAACAATAATAAAAGGTATTATTTTATAATTTTAGAAGAGGATTATGGAAGTTTATGATTGTGAATTTAAAGTAAGATCGTTTTTGTATTATCTTTATTGCATAACTTAAATAATTATTTTAAATTTTATTGCTCTTTTTATCATTATATTTATTACTTTTTGATTTTTGTATGCTTAAAATTATTTCAAATTAAAATAACTAGAAACATGTTACATTGGTGAGTACGTGTGGCATATCTGCTGACTTTTTAGGTTTTCTTTAAATCAACTTTTGCTGGTGCAGGAGCGGCTTGTCTCTTCGAAATTAGGGTACATTAAAATGATATAGAAGAAAATTCATGGTAGTCACGACACACTAATTAAACATTTCAACACAGCATTTAAAGATGATGTAAAATTTGTAAGTGAGTGATTTTGCCATGCTGATGAATAAATAATGATAAAATTAAATTAAAATATCCCAAAGATTCCTGTTTGAATGTATGTTACAGTGGGTGATTAAATTATTAGAATTTTTTTTTCATTATGACATTTTTTCAGTTTTCTAAAAAAAATACTCGACAAAATGGTCTGAAACTTCATGCATGCAAAGAACATTTAAAAACTCATTGTTTCCACTATAGATTTAGTCCAGAGCATAATTAGAGGACCAACTACAAATTGAAGAACAGGGAACGTACTTTGGATCACCCTGTACCATAAAAAGCTACAAATGACTTGTAACTTTACTACATTATTGCATACACTATGTACAATATTTGTATGTTTTGTGCGGGAATTGCACAACTATTTAGGCAGATATGTTTTTAAAAAATTACTAATTTTTTTTTCAAGATTTTTGCTTATAACTAGAATGGATTTCCATAAAATTTACATGCGTAATATGTTAGGTTACATTTATTTTCCATTACCAATGCCTCTTGTATTTACCCTCCTTCACTGTATAATAGATCATTCCAATAACGACTGGCGCGCCACCACTTGGACTGTTTTCGTACGGCGCATTTTTTACCTGTACCTTGTTGAATATTTGTTTCTCTATATGTAACTATGTGATGTGAGTGTTCGTCTAATTAAAAGTGTTTCATTTTAATATGGACTCATCAATATGCATTATAATTTGCGTGCTCTGCCTTCTAAGCCCAATAGGTTATGGGCCCAGAGCAAATTATTTTTTTATTTACGATAAATAGACTTTTATCTGTTAGATAGACGACCACGTTTAAAAATGGCGTCTTATGGAACACTACGTATTGAAACTTTAAACAAAGATAATTATGAGACATGGAAGATACAAATGAAGGCACTCTTAATAAAAAATGAATCCTGGATTTATGTATCTGGCTCTAAACCAAAGCCAGAGCTCGTGGCAGGTGATGCGACATCAAAAGAAGCGTTCGATAAATGGACTGATATGGATGAAAAGGCCAAAGCCGACATAATTCTGTGTATATCGCCTTCTGAACTGAAACAAATAAAAAACTGTGAAACATCCCTGGATATATGGAAAAAATTAGAAGAAATATATCAATCTAAAGGCCCCGCTAGAAAAGCGTCACTGTTAAAATCGCTTATTCAACATAAAATGGCAGATTCCTCTTCTGTGAGCATTCGAGATCATCTTCAAAAGTTTTTTGACATAGTCGATAAACTATCTGAAATGGACATTAGAATAGATGATGACTTGTTAACTGTGATGTTGTTATACAGCCTACCATCCAGTTATGAAAATTTCCGGTGCGCAATAGAATCCAGGGATGAGCTACCGAAACCAGAAGTACTACGGATAAAAATAGTAGAAGAAAACGACGCCAGACGCCATGATGACAGACCGAACGATGGAGCGTTCATGACTGGGAATTTCCGAAAGAAACCTGCTCCGTGGAATAAAAATAAAAGGAATCCTAAGATTACTGAACAGTACACTCAGAACGAAAGAGATAATTCAAAAATTACTTGCTGGAAATGTAAACGTATCGGTCACCGTGCAAATCAGTGTGAAAAAGATAAATCATTTAAATATCGACAAAACAGTTTAGGACTACTGGCCAGCACAAATTCAACGAATACGAACATATTATTCAAAGAACAATCCGAGAATCTTTGGTGTGTCGACAGCGGCTGTAGTCGACACATGGGGAAGGATGACTCCAATTTTCACGATTTAAAGGATACGGATATAAAATCTGTAAATTTAGCGAATAATGAAACAACTGATGTGTCCGGTGTTGGTAAAATATTAATTAAAACAAAAGTCAATTCAAAACTTCAAAATGTAGAGATAAATGATGCTCTATTGGTTCCAGAATTGAAAACGAACTTATTGTCCGTGTCACAAATGTGCGACAAAGGTTTCACTGTAACTTTTAAAGACAAATGTGCTATTATAAATAACAGACAAAAAAATGTGACTCTAATTGCGGACAGAAAAAATGAACTTTATTATCTGCGGGATAATAATGCAAATATAAATAATGCAGTTAATTTTTCGAGTGAATCAATCGATAGTTCTAAAAATATTTTTGCCGATGTGGAAAAATGGCATTGTAGAATGGGTCATCTAAATATAAAAGATTTGATTGATTCAAATTTAAAAGGTCATATTAGGGGGTTAAATATTAAAAAGGTATCCGACTTCAATTGTGAAGTTTGCGCGTTAAATAAAATGACCCGTGCTCCTTTTCCTAAGCACTCAGATCGTGTTACAAAAATGTTAGAAATAGTTCATTCGGATCTTTAGGGGCCTATTAGGGTTCCCTCAATAGGTAAGTCCCTTTATTTTATTACTTTTATTGATGATTATTCTCGTTATTGTGCAGTAAAATTCTTAAAAACTAAAGATGAAGCATTAAATGCTTTTAAAGAAATCAAACTTCTTTGGGAAAATGAAGAATCTATAAAAATAAAAAAATTCATGAGTGATAATGGGGGCGAATTTATTGGGACTGAATTTGAAAATTTCTTGAAAGAAAATGGTATTCAGCATAGATTAACAACCCCTTATTGCCCGGAACAATCAGGTGTTTGTGAAAGGAAGAATAGAACTCTCGTTGAAATGGCCCGTTGTCTATTATCACAATCAAAATTACCCTTAAATTTATGGGCAGAAGCTATTAATACTTCTAATTATATAAGAAATAGATGCCCAACAAAAGCTTTAAATGGAAAAACCCCATATGAATTCTGGAATAATATAACACCTAACGTTAGCTATTTTAAATCTTTTGGTTGCACTTCTTATTTTTTCAATAACCACCCTAAACACAAATTTTCCCCAAGGTCCAAAAAAGGGATATTTGTGGGTTATTCAGAAAATTCTAAAGCATTTCGTATTTATCTTCCTGAATCAAACACAGTAATTATATCCCGTAGCGAAAATTTTTTTGAAGCGAAATCTAATGATGTTTCAAAAATAGGTCAATTGTATCCATATGTTTTTGAAAGAGAAATACAATTAAGCAAATCGCAAAATGACTCACACATGCAGCAGGCAGAAGAAAAAATTTCTCCTCCTCAAATAAAATATGAAAAAGATGAATTGTCACGTGACTCAGAATCGGCGCTCGAAGCTAAAAATATATTGTCATTGCGTAATCGCGAAATAATTAGGGAGCCGGAATCAATTGCGAATGCTGTTTATAGTTTTAATTCGGAAATAGAAATAAATAATGCCTTGAAAAGTCCGGAAGCTTCGAATTGGTATAAATCAATGACTGACGAAATAAAAGTAATATTAAAAAATGATACATTCGAAGTAGTAGAAAGGCCCCAGAAAAAATGCATAAAAGGTAGATTTGTCCTTACAAATAAATATGATCAACATGGATCTCTTTTGAAATATAAAGCGAGATTAGTAGCTCGCGGATTTAGTCAAAAATTTGGTATAGATTTTCATGAAACTTTTTCTCCGGTAGCAAAAATGGGATCTATTAGAATCTTAGCAGGTTATGCTGCTAAATTAGGAATAAAAATACATCAATTTGACATAATGTCAGCATATTTGAATGGAAAATTAGATGAGGAAATTTTTATGGAAGTTCCCGATTACTTTAAAGAAATACTTCAAATAATTATAAATGAAAATTGCGATAGGGACATATCTGATAAAGCAGCCGAGATTCTTAAATATCTAAATGTAGGGAATAAAGTTCTTTTGTTAAAAAGATCGCTCTATGGCCTCAAGCAAGCCGGGAGGTGTTGGAACACTAAATTAAATAAAATTTTGAATGATTTCGGAGCAAAACAAACAAATACAGATCTATGTTTATATTATATTAAAAGTGATAAAGGGTTGACTCTTATAATGATTTACGTTGATGACATATTGTTTATGTCACAGGACACTGATATGTTAGAAAACTTCAAAATTCATCTTAATGAAAAACTAGATGTTAAATATTCAGGCATAGTTAAATATTGTCTAGGGATAAATTTTCAGTTAGAAAATGGCCTTATAACAATGAGTCAACATAGTTATATTAGAGAGCTCTTAGAGCGTTTTGGCATGACAGAAGCCAAGCCCGTAGCTTGTCCTATGGATACAAGCATTCGATTAAAAAAGGCCGAAAAATGTTGTGAAAACGAATATCCCTACCGTGAATTAGTTGGAAGTTTGATGTATCTTGCAACTTCCACCAGGCCGGACATTGCAAATTCCGTCAGTCAATTAAGTCAATTTCTAACTTGTTTTGATAAAACTCATTGGACTGCTGCTAAACGAGTTTTACGATACTTAAAGAAAACAATAAAGATTTAGAAATTTTTAATCATTAATTCGTCAACCGTGAATATTTATTTAAATCAAAATTGGAGTGTACAGGTTGATATTTTTTTATTTATTACCAACTATGTGAAAAATACCAGAGCCGGGAATCGAACCCGGGCCCTCCGCTTAACGCACGGATGCTCTACCACTGAGCTACCCTGGCCGATAACCAGCTAGGCATTTCTCACATAATATACGTTGGCAAAGTCACCGAGTCTGCAAACGCAGATATATCAGGTGAGACAATAATAATCGTAGCACAACTCCATAGACCACGAAATTTCAATTTAGAAATTTTTAATCATTAATTCGTCAACCGTGAATATTTATTTAAATCAAAATTGGAGTGTACAGGTTGATATTTTTTTATTTATTACCAACTATGTGAAAAATACCAGAGCCGGGAATCGAACCCGGGCCCTCCGCTTAACGCACGGATGCTCTACCACTGAGCTACCCTGGCCGATAACCAGCTAGGCATTTCTCACATAATATACGTTGGCAAAGTCACCGAGTCTGCAAACGCAGATATATCAGGTGAGACAATAATAATCGTAGCACAACTCCATAGACCACGAAATTTCAATTTAGAAATTTTTAATCATTAATTCGTCAACCGTGAATATTTATTTAAATCAAAATTGGAGTGTACAGGTTGATATTTTTTTATTTATTACCAACTATGTGAAAAATACCAGAGCCGGGAATCGAACCCGGGCCCTCCGCTTAACGCACGGATGCTCTACCACTGAGCTACCCTGGCCGATAACCAGCTAGGCATTTCTCACATAATATACGTTGGCAAAGTCACCGAGTCTGCAAACGCAGATATATCAGGTGAGACAATAATGAGATATATCTGCGTTTGCAGACTCGGTGACTTTGCCAACGTATATTATGTGAGAAATGCCTAGCTGGTTATCGGCCAGGGTAGCTCAGTGGTAGAGCATCCGTGCGTTAAGCGGAGGGCCCGGGTTCGATTCCCGGCTCTGGTATTTTTCACATAGTTGGTAATAAATAAAAAAATATCAACCTGTACACTCCAATTTTGATTTAAATAAATATTCACGGTTGACGAATTAATGATTAAAAATTTCTAAATTGAAATTTCGTGGTCTATGGAGTTGTGCTACGATTATTATTGTCTCACCTGATATATCTGCGTTTGCAGACTCGGTGACTTTGCCAACGTATATTATGTGAGAAATGCCTAGCTGGTTATCGGCCAGGGTAGCTCAGTGGTAGAGCATCCGTGCGTTAAGCGGAGGGCCCGGGTTCGATTCCCGGCTCTGGTATTTTTCACATAGTTGGTAATAAATAAAAAAATATCAACCTGTACACTCCAATTTTGATTTAAATAAATATTCACGGTTGACGAATTAATGATTAAAAATTTCTAAATTGAAATTTCGTGGTCTATGGAGTTGTGCTACGATTATTATTGTCTCACCTGATATATCTGCGTTTGCAGACTCGGTGACTTTGCCAACGTATATTATGTGAGAAATGCCTAGCTGGTTATCGGCCAGGGTAGCTCAGTGGTAGAGCATCCGTGCGTTAAGCGGAGGGCCCGGGTTCGATTCCCGGCTCTGGTATTTTTCACATAGTTGGTAATAAATAAAAAAATATCAACCTGTACACTCCAATTTTGATTTAAATAAATATTCACGGTTGACGAATTAATGATTAAAAATTTCTAAATTGAAATTTCGTGGTCTATGGAGTTGTGCTACGATTATTATTGTCTCACCTGATATATCTGCGTTTGCAGACTCGGTGACTTTGCCAACGTATATTATGTGAGAAATGCCTAGCTGGTTATCGGCCAGGGTAGCTCAGTGGTAGAGCATCCGTGCATTAAGCGGAGGGCCCGGGTTCGATTCCCGGCTCTGGTATTTTTCACATAGTTGGTAATAAATAAAAAAATATCAACCTGTACACTCCAATTTTGATTTAAAGAAAACAATAAATTTTGGACTTGTATTTAGAAAAAGTAATGAGCCTTTGTTCGGTTACACTGACGCGGTGGGGGAATTGCCTCGATGACCGTAGGTCATATACAGGTTACTGTTTCATTTTTTGCGGGAGTGCAATTACATGGGAAAGCCGTAAACAGTGTACCGTAGCTCTCTCATCAACGGAAGCCGAATATATGGCTTTATCCGATGCCACTAAGGAAGGGATATATTTATGTAAATTACTAAATGAGTTATCTGAAGGCAAAATTGAAAAAGTGAGTATATTTACAGATAACTTAGGATCTATTAAATTAGCTGAAAATCCGATCTTTCATAAGCGCACCAAACATATAGACATTAGGCATCATTTCATAAGGGATGCACTGAAAGATGGAATTATTGATTTAAATTTTGTGTCTACTGAACATATGGAGGCTGATATTCTTACAAAAGCATTAACATCATCAAAACATTACAACTGTTGTAAAATTATGGGATTGGAAGATGTAACATTGTTATTTAGGTAAATACGTCGACATTGTGGGGGGGGGGGGGGGGTGTTAGGTTACATTTATTTTCCATTACCAATGCCTCTTGTATTTACCCTCCTTCACTGTATAATAGATCTTTCCAATAACGACTGGCGCGCCACCACTTGGACTGTTTTCGTACGGCACATCTTTTACCTGTACCTTGTTGAATATTTGTTTCTCTATATGTAACTATGTGATGTGAGTGTTCGTCTAATTAAAAGTGTTTCGTTTTAATATGGACTCATCAATATGCATTATAATTTGCATGCTCTGCCTTCTAAGCCCAATATAATATTCATTGAGATATGAAACATTTTAGTAAATATTATTTTACGGTGCATGAGCAAAAGATAGAAATATTTTTATTACATAGTTTGAAAGCTAGATGTATTGAGCAACTTTTGTCAAAAGCTCATTTGAATAGAATAAAAATTAAGCAAATTGTCAGCAAAAGAACGAGGTAGATTTTAGGTATTTTCCAGAGTTGAAATTTCATAGAGGGTTTTTCATATGCTGTGTATTTAATTTGAAGTTCCAATTGTTTCAACCACATTCAGGGGTCAAAGCAATCAAATAGGAAAATATAGGAATTCTTTTCACACAAATATAGGAACATAATTTCAAGAGATGATTGAGGGATTCAGTAAAAACGACCTTACTCTAACACTGTTTTGTAATCTCGGAATGATTAAATTTGTAAACAAAACACCCTAATTTAATCGCATTTAATGTAACAGATAAAATAAATGAACAGATCTATTACTGTTTACTTTTTACATTATTTAGAAAAGAACATATTTCCAAATTTATCATCTCTTGCTTGTTTAGCTTTCATACCTATTTATATCATTTAACATCAGTCTACATAATATTTTTAAAATAATGATACCTTTACATCATAATGCTTAAAAAGTCAAAAAGAAAAAAAAAATCTTAACCCTTCAGTTTAACTACATATGATGTAGTTGGCTGAATACGTTTTGAGGCATTATGTCAGTGCCGATTTAATCAATTGTGCTCCCCCCCCCCCCTCCATAAAAAATATAAAATAAGTGAAAATATTAAAATGGTAATGGAATTATGAAATTTTTTAATGATTGTATGTAAAAAATTTATTTCAAATTATATTTGTTAAGCTCTAAGTAACAATGTGTTTACATTAGGATATATTAATTTTATTTTAAATTACCTTTTTATTTTAAGCGTTTGAAGCTATGGGTAAAAATTTCTTTATTTTTCGTCATATTTTTTGTTAAATTATCCTTTTTTAAAAATTCTTCTATGCCTTCTATACCATAGTTAAGGGTTTTTATTTTATCGATAAATTGTTGTAGCTATGAAGTCAAAGTCTCAAGTCCATTGGATCATACTGGACTTGTTTGTGAAGTTAAGTCGATTCTTTTTATGAAAGTACTATATTTAATTGAATACTGGCAATGAATGCCTACATGCATTCTTTTTATAGGAATATTTATATTTTTTAAATTCAAGAAAAATGATTGATTGTGTTGGTGGATGTTATGTATTTATATATACACATATTAAACCACAAATAAACAGATTTAAATAAATAAATAATAATAATAATAATAATAAAAATTCAACAACACAGATTTTTGAACATTATGAACAAATAATTTAAACACCACAAATCTTTAAGAAATCTTGATACTTAAATAATAATAATAATCTAATTCTTTTAAAAACTTTAATTTTTGTATTTTTTTTTAAATTAAACATTGGAAATAAAATGAATTTATGATTAAAGTTTTCATTATCTTATGTTATTTTCTTATAATGTGTGCAATATTATTTACATATGACAAATTATTCAACATATGATTTCCAATCACATTGGCAGTGTGAATGTCGACAAAAAAAGAAAAAATATATATAATAATAATTAAAATGGTATTTTGGAAAGATACGAGATTTTAAATTAGATGCCTAGCAGGGAAAGCAGAAAATAAGTAAGAACTTAAACTGAAATAGCAGAATATAGGAAATATAGGAAATTTTTTGTGAAATATAGGGAAAATGTAAAGAATTATAAAATATAGGAAAATATAGGACATTTTTCATGATTTTTTGAAATATATAGGAAATATAGGAACACTTTGAGCCCTGCACATTGCAAAGTTTTTTTTTTTTTTTTGTGAAAAATTCGTTATGGGCTTGTAACTTTAACATATTTTTACTTATTTACTAAGATTTGTAAGTTCGTAAGGGTTTTTCACAAAAAAATAATTAAAATTTAATAATCAATACAAAAAAGATTAAAAAATTAATAATCAAGTAATACATGTGAAAGGACTTCTAAAGATGAGTTTATGAGTAACTTTCAAGATAATCATTAGAGCCGTTTTTGAGATGCTGATTTTCATTAAAACATGGTTAACTCATCTATTGACCGAGAAACAACAATTACATATAAAAAGGTACCTAAAAGTTAGCTAGTAGGAAAAATTATAATTAAAAAAATAATAATAATCCGTACAGCCGTTTTTAATACAACACACTTACGAGACTTCAAATCGACCTACTTATACTAACTATCAATTTTTTTTAACCAAATAAAAGGTATGAAAGGACATCTAATAGGGTGTTTATACAGCAACTTCGAAAAAAATTGTGTGAGCATTTTTGAGGTCTCTAATTTCATTCTTTACATAGCCTTTCATTTTTAGAAACATCTGTGAAAATGGTTCAGCATAGAATTTTGAAACTGAGTATTAAAACTTAAATAGAGTCTGCAATCTCCAATTTTTGGTCTTTATATAATTTCCCATTTGCAAGTTACAGAATACTATTTATAGTTATTAAAATACATTGATGCAAAGTGTTTGTTTATAAAAAGAATGTGTTCACAAGGTATCTCATTACTAGTATAATCTAATAGCTTTTAAAGAAAAAAATCTTTCCAGCATACTTCTTTTACTTTTTCTGGAAACCCCAGATATCAGAATGTACAATATTGCTTTTTTTTTTTTTTTTTTTTTTTTTTTTTGCATTTATAACACAGGCCTGAGAAGATGAAGTTTTTTAAAAAATACAAGAGAAGTTTTTGTGTTACTTGATGTGCTGATTTCGAAAATGACTTCCATTTTTCCTATCATGCCAGGATTTTTTGTGAGATCGATATCGATTTTTTTTTTTTTTTTGCTAAAATCCTATTTGAAAAGGTATTCAATTTGCATGTGCTATCTGGCAACAGTAGTAATTGATTTTTCAGCAGTTGATTTATTTTTTATAGGTTTAAATGGACGAAAACTACTGTTGTCAAATCCCATGAAACGCTTCTCGTTGAAAGAAAAACAAATTTTCCGGAGTTTAAACTTTTTACATCAAATTGTAGTGCAGTTTCTAGAAGAAAATCACCACCATACTATTTCCTTTGTTTTTATCAAGGTAATTTACATAAAATAAACAAATGACGAAATATTATGTATGTGCTAAAAATTGAAGTAAAATTGAATTTTTTAAGAAAACATGATAGGATAAAATTTTTTCATTATATTTTTTGAAATCAGCACCAAAAAATACATAAAGTTCAGTCATCAACTGCCTTGTATTTTTTTCATCGCAGGCTTGTGTTACCCTTTTGATGACTTTTATTTATTAATAACACTTCACAAAGTTATTAACCCTTTGCTGGATCAATTTATTCCACGTTTAAGTAAAAAAAAAAAAAAAAAAAAAAAAAAAGTCAAAAATATTAATGCTTATTTTTATAAGTATAATTTTTTAAACATAATAACACCTTTTGCATATAACATTTCCTCAAAAAGTAATATTTAAATATAAATAAAATTACCTTTAAAGTTGGCTTTCTGTATTTCACCTGTCCAAGCATTGAGCTTGGAATAAGCCAGCAAGGGATTAAAATAAGGGTTTCTTTAGCAATTACCAAGAGTTACATAGAAACTGTATAATTGACGGAAACAGTGATCCAATAACAGGTAGTTTTTTTTTTTTTTTTTTTTTTAACTGAGATAACTAGTCTGTTACAGAGTCTCTTACATACTTGCCAACCAATTTCAATAAAAAAAGAGAAGATTTTTGTTGAAAAACCAGAAGATTTCATAAAAAAAGGGAAGATTTTTTTTTTTCTCTTTGACGTATTAAACAATACAGTTTTACAATTTTAATATTTAGAAGCAATCTATAAAAACATTTTACTATAGATTGATTATACTAAATATATAAAAGTTTTAAATGAAGTTATTCCTTATCTACAAAACAGAATCTGTAAGAAATTTGTTTAACAATAGACGAAAAAACTTAGTTAAGTTAAAGTATAACTAAGTTTTTAAATAGATATAGAATATGATTTTTGTGTATGTACATTAATCATACATAAAAAAAAAAAAAAAAAAAAAAAACATAGCAGTAGCTAATTATCTGTTTCAAACCTGCATAAAACCAACTGAGTATTAATTTTCTTAAATTGATTTGGGAAAATGTTCCTATACACATTTGGTATAAATATGACATACAAATATTTAATTTAATTGAGGAAAAATAAACAGATTCATTAAATCAAGCAATAAAGATCTAAAAATAATTACATACGTGAGAAATATTGAACACTTCTATTGCTTTATTGTTTCTAGAATTGATCACTATCCAGAGTAGGGGAAGGGGGGGGGGAGTACAAAAATAATTACAGCGTAAGAAATATTAAACTCTTTCAACTCTATTTCTAGAATCTAATGTAAGAACTTTAAAATTAATATTATAATTTATGTTGCAGATGGATAAAGATTAAGAAACAAAAGACTTCTGCAGAACATTAGATCGCTGATCACTAGTTGGAGATAAATAAAGGGGGGGGGGGCAAAAAATAATTACATCAGCAAGAAATATTTAACAATTCTATTTCTTTAAATGTTCTAGAATCTCATAAAGCAAGTTTGAAATGAATATTGACATTTATGTTATGGTTGGAGAAAGATTGAAAATTGGGAGTTTTCGTAGAACATTTGAGTTTCTTTTTAAAACGAATGATATCCGCGACTTTTTTAAAAACGGAAGATTTCATCATCTGTCCGGAAGACACGTTAAAAAACCGGAAGTCTTCCGGGAAAACCGGAAAAGTTGGCAAGTATGCTCTTATGAAGAATCATTGTTTTTAGCTATTTTGACATTTATTTCTACAAACTTGAAATAAGTTACCTAATGAGAAATTCTATAATAATATAGTCTCAAAGGATAAAACTTTTCTTTTTTTTTTTAATAAGAACTACTGCTGCAGTAAAAATACAATGAAATTAATAGCAATCTGTTGGCTTCACAGAGGTCAACTTTGAAACTTAGCGACAAAATTTGGTAAAATCTAGTAGTTAAGGGAAGACAAAATCTGTAAGAACTTCTTTGAATTTGGAACAGAGTTAGTTTTTCACTGAGTATTTTTTAAGGACAACTCTAACTATGTTGTCTAATTTTTCTAAAGTTTTTTTTTTTTTTTTTTTTTTTTTAATGTTAGTCACACCTTTTTTGAGGTAATTTTCTGCTAAAATAAAATCCAGTAACAACATGATTAAAGTTAGAAGCTACATATCAAACTCAATAATTTCAGATCCAGAATAGTTAAAAACACAACTTGACTCTCATATTTGTTCTTTTTTTCTGCTCATGAGAAAAAGAAAAAAAAAAAAAAGATTTCAGTACAGTTATAAAAACATGAAAGAGGCAGTTATTTATTTATTTACTCTTAAGTTTAAGAAGGATTATTTGTTTTAGTTCTGATAAGGTTTAATTCTGTGAATCAACAGAATGACCAGGAACTGAATGTTGTTTAAAGCAAAAAAAAAAAAAAAAAAGGCAAAAGATCACATCAACTAAGATTAGTTATATATATTACATGCAAATAAATGACACAAAACAATAATATTAAACTAAAAATCACTACACTCTGTTAAATTAATAATATGAAAAACTAAGTTATCAAAATATTCTTTCATTTAATCAAAATACTCATTCAAATACTTAAAAAAGTTATAATTTTAGAGCCACAAAATTTTTTTTGTAAAATACATCAAAATAAATAAAATAATAATAAATATCTCTTAATTATTAAATTAAATACAAACGCAAAAAGCAATTTTCCAGTCTTCTTTTTAAATTGAGTATAAAAATGTAAAAATTGATAGAAGTTAATGCACAGTCTCATAAGTATTTTTCAAATGCACCTAAGCTTTGCAATAAAATGAACAAAAAGTTGTTTAATAAAGAATAAAAATTTCAATAAACAAACACCATATTTTCAAGAAATAATTTAGGAATAAAAAAAATAAATTATTAATTTTGATATCACAAATAACCACATTTATTAAAACCATACATGTAGTAATAATATATATAAATCTATCATCTCCATGTTATCGAGCAAAAAATTTTGATGCCGAAAAAAAGTTCTAAAATCAGCCATTAGAGAATATTGAAAAAAAGAATAAAACGAAAAATGAATTTAAAACTGTACCTGGAGTTTTTCATTCACCTTTAGTAAATAAATTATTCATAAATTGTATTTACTAAATTATCCGTGTGTATTCCTGTGTGTGATTTACTTGGGGAAACGCAGCCATTAGAGTGACTTTTCCCGAAAAAAAAAAAGGTATCACTTTTTCCCTCTCGCTGATCAATCTATGTCTTATTACTATATCTATGATTAAAACACACAAATTTTTAAAACTATCTAAACTCATTTACATTTATTGTAGATTTGAATGCTTCATTATAACATGTTTTTTAAGATTTGACAAATGATTTGATGTATGATCACACAAACTACACTTAAATGGCTTTTCACCAGTATGAATTCTATAATGATTTTTCAAGTTTCCTTTTGTTTTAAAACCTTTTTTACACACATCACATACAAATTGTTTTAATTCATGCTGCATTTGGAGATACTGTTGAAGGTAAGCAGGGTTAATCTTTAAATTCTTATCGCTATTTGATATGCTAACACTTTGTCCAAAAGTTAGAAGGCCTGCACTGGAGGCACTGCTTATGCTGCATCCTAAAAAATAATGAAATAAGAAAGGAATCATTTAACTATAGAAAAAAAGAAGAAGAATATACTTAATCCATTTACAAGAAATCAAATAACATTCTAAATTCAAATATCAGAATTTAATCCAGATTTTTTTAAATGGTACCCCATTTGTGAATTTATAAAATAATTTGTGAAAAATCAAGTAAGTTTGTGAAAACTAATAATGCTTCCGAACAATTAACTGAAATGCACAAAGCAATTTAATTTTAAAATACATTTAAAAAATGAAACAGTTTTTAAAATAACTATATATATGGGGTGAGTAATTTCTTATGTGTAAGGTAAGAAGGTGTTTATTACTTAACATATATTACCACTGTCTACAGTAAATATTCAAATTGGAGGTATTTATTATTATGTATTCAATAGTTCAATGCAGCAAAGTTTAGAGAAATTTTTAGTGTACAGCTATATTGCTGAGAATTGACTTTG
This sequence comes from Salticus scenicus, assembly GCA_963930645.1. Classification (NCBI taxonomy): domain Eukaryota; kingdom Metazoa; phylum Arthropoda; class Arachnida; order Araneae; family Salticidae; genus Salticus; species Salticus scenicus. The sequence goes on from OZ005654.1 coordinate 134,747,479, forward strand.
TGAAGTCCTCTTTGCTAAAGTTGACTTTGTGAAAGTGCCTCAATGCAGCACTAAATTTATTTTAGATTAACCTCTGAATATGAATAAAAATTAGCACTTTATAAATAAATAAAAATTTATAATTATCCAGGAATTAGATACATAATAGGTAAACAAGAGAAAGACATTTCATGCATACAAAAGTATGAAATAACTCATTACCCATTTAAAAAATATATATTGGTATTCATTTTTAAATGCTGATTTAATATTAAAGATGTAATAAAATATTTTTTCATTACCAGAAACTATTAAGAATGATCATTTTCCTATAACCAATAGGGCTTTTCTACAAATTAATTAAAGTGATTCTGAAATCTCTTACAGAATTTCACTCTTGGCAACAAGACATTTCTTAGTTTCATGTTAAGAGAAAGTACTCATATGCTTCATGTATAGTCGTTGCTATGAAATAGTATGTGTTAAAAAAATATAGATATATATACAATTTCTAATCAAGAGAAATTTTTTAGATTTAGTTGAATAATGATTTAATAGTTATTCATAAATACATTCCAAGTCTTTTAAACATAAGTTGTTTAACTAGTAATAAGATTTATTTTACTGTCATGAAACCACTCATAACAATATCAGCATCTGAAGAATATAGAATTATTGTCATCTATAATGGGAGATTCTATGTACAGAAATGTATTTAAGATAAGCTTGTTTCTTAGACAATTTTAAACTGCTTTCACCCACATTAAATTGTAATAATGTGTCTACAGTAATTTAGGTAAGATAAAGTAGTGTGTGTGTTACACTAGATTAATTAACAAATATATATTTATATTAATAAAATAGTTTTTTGGAAAGACAAAATCTTCAAATAAATAGTATTTATATATACACACACAGGGGGCGAAGTTTTATTACCAGGTGGCCTTTCTTTTCGTAAATATTCATCAAAAGGATATACTTCCAATATTGCAAATATGTTTTCAATTAAGTAATGATGTCATGCTGCAGGAAACATTCACAAAAACAGTTTTGTAAAAAATTACAAAAATTAAATTTTTACATAGTCTTCAAGTCCTTGTATTTATATTTAGGAAAAATAAATCTTTATGTTCTTAATATGAAAAACAAGCAGGCACACAAACAACAACAAAAGTATCCTTTTATCATTAAAACTGACTAAGTTAAATTTGAATTGACATTTTGGGATCACATAAAAAGCAAATTATAGAATATTGAATAAAAAAATATTTTATAATTGATCCTTTATAGAAAAATAATAATAATAAATATAAAAAATTATGTTAGTATAGAATGCCCCCACTCATGTAAATATATCAGTATTGTTTTACTAAATATAGATCATACTAAATAGGACGGACATGGTTCTATTTTGTATGACCTATATTTAGTAAAATAACAGACCATACTAAATAGGACATGGATGGAGACACTATAGTTATAGTTAGTAAACCTAGGGACCATAAGAAATTAAGACTTTGTAATTATTTTTACAAAACAGATTTTGTGAAATTTTCTGTAGAATAAGAACATTACTTACTTTATTTAAGACATTTTTTTGCAATTGGAATTCTATTCTTTTGATGCAAAGTTTTTAAAATAATGGTTGTCTAATAATAACACTTTGCACTCTGTGTGTGTGTGTATATATATATTCACCACAAATTAAATTGTAATTTTCAATAGGTCTATATATGATAGATAATAATATGTGTGGGTGATTTTCCAAAAACTTAACATTTTTTAATCTCGAATTCTTTAAAAACAAAAATGCTTTAATAAATCTGAAAAATTTTATGCTTATTCTTTATGAGACATTTAACAAGAGCAAAATAAAAAGGACACACTTTAACTATACTAATTATCTGACTTATACTAATTATGCTAGTAGAGTGACACTTGCATGCCAGGAGAATGACATTTTCGTTATATTAGGCCTGCTACTCAGGCTTAGAGCCAAATTTGAGTTTATGAAGATTTGTCTATTATTATCATCATCTTTTAATTACATAGAATGACAGGTATTATTTCTGAACAATTCTTTTATGTATAATAGAAATGTTGTACAGGAGTGACAACCGAAAATGTTACATACCTCGAAAAATTCCCTAAGCCAGGAGAGTGATATGGAAACCTAAGGACAAAATTTAAAGTGATGTACCTTGATAAGTTAAATGATTAAATGGATTCAAAAAGTATCACACCTTTAAGTATATATAGTTTACTGCAATGAATTTATTTTGTGAAATGTTGATGTGAATTAATTAAATAAATAAATAAAGTTTGAGAAAAAGATTTGGGCAGGGATTTTTGACATTCCAGTCATTTAAAATTTTTTATATTAAATAGTAAATGAGTAATTTTTTTTCGATATTCATGGAAATATACTAAAAAAATTGTATCTTAAAAAAAAAAAAAAAATACTAATTTTCAATGTCTAGCCATTCTTGTAATATTTTGCTCAGACATGATATTAGGTTTCTGGAGATTCAATGTTTGGAATTTAAAGGATTTAATTTAATTTAGCGTTTTAAATTTGATTTATTAATTTATTTCAGAACACAAATTTCTCTGTATAATAACATGACATGACACTGGACTTAATCTGATTAAAATCTACTTTACAGTCTGTAACGCCATTTTTTTTAAATTGGAAAATTATTATTTATTATATATTAATTAGTACAGGTTTTTCGTAATTGTTATTTAAAGTTCATAATATCTTTAATGATATATGTGTGTGTAAACAGTGAAAATAAATTTACAAGAATAATTGAGTTCCTCTTTATATATTTTTTATCTGGTGTGACATGTTAAAAAGCAATTCTATGTATGTAAGCTATGTTGATGTTTTGTTTTTAGATTATCACTGAGCTAATCAGTTAAAGCAAAATTGCTGTTAAAAATTTATGTCTAATATTACAAACAAAGATTTTGCATTATCAGATAATTTACATATTATTTCATATTTTATCCTGTGGAAGAGTACCTGATGAAAAGTCTTGTTAATGGGAATACATAAATAAATATACTTCCATTTAAATTTAAACAAATTTAGATAAGCTTAACAAAATATTTTCTTATTTGTCTAAAGTACCGTGTTACAAAACTATTAAAAAGAAATATGCACTGTTGAAAGTTAAAATTTTACTTTTTTTATCAGATTTTTCTTACAAGTAACGCTGGCATTTTTTAGAAGTTCTTTCCCAACAATCAGAGATCTAGACACAATTCGAATTTGAAATTTTCAAGGTCTCCACTTGAAAACAAAATGGCGGAGCAACTTGGTTAATAAACTCATCTAAGATATTTATAAGATAAGTTAAGACACTGTCCAAATTTAGTTCGATTTGGAGTATTATTTCGGAAGTTATAGTGATTTTAAATTTTCAAGTGGTAGCCTGATTTCAAGTGGTCCCGCTTAACTTAAAATATCTGCCACTTTATTAAAAATGGCGGATAAACTTCATTGAGACCCTTATGTGGCCTGTATTTACATCAAAATTCAAGCAAATCTTGCTTTAAATATGTTTTTTAAAATGTCGGTTTGAAATTTTCAAGTGGCTGCCACTTGAAAAGAAAAAGTCGGAGCAACTTGGTTAACAAACTCATCCAAGATATTTATAAGATTAGTTCACTGTCCAAATTTGGTTCGATTTTGAGTATTATTTCGGGAGTTATTGTGATGACAAAATTTTCATGATAGATAGATAGATAAACGAAGTGATTGCAATAGGTCGATTTCTAAAGAAATCAACCTAAAAATAGTTAAGAGAAAAAAATAAATGATACTGAGAAAATAAACCATATATGCTTCAAATATGATAAAATAAATCATATACACTTAAAGGATGATAAAATAAAATGTTACATTTATAGAATGATAATATGAATTCTTTGCATATAGAGAGAGACAGGGTGAGAAAATAAATCATATGCTTTTAAAGAGTGCGAAAATAAATCATATGTACACTTAAAAGGTGAGAAAATAAACCATACACATTTAAAGAGGGAAAAAATAAACAATATGCATTATGTTTGCAGTTCTTTATTTATTAATTAACATTATCATTTCAAATTCTTTTAAAAAATGTTTTGGTGAAGTTTGATTGATATATTTATTCCTAATTTATTCCAGCTTTTAGTTTGTTGAGCTACTTATGAATTATTGTTTACTTTAATTTGGATTTTTATCCTTTTTTTCTCCTTAAATTGTATCTAGCTTTTTAATTCTATTTTTGTAGAGTTTACATATGCAACTTTACTTGTAACCAAATTTTATGTATTACGTAATTTTATTCAGTTCTTGTTTTAACAGTTCATCATTTGAACAGATATAGCCTGGTTTATATTAGACTAGCAGGCAACGCCCGCTTCGCTGGTCCCTATTTTTAAATGAATCACTATAATGAATTCTCAAAATTGCATTAATTTTTATCACGTGAAAAAAAAGAGAAACAAAATCTGATTAGGAAAAATGTCGCACCGGGTTCTCACTGCCTTCGGAAAAAATTCCCAACATGCTCTAACCCTTATTTCTATTATTTTCCCACTTCGCCTCCCCCCCTCCTGTCTATCCTAATAATTTTACAAATTTGAAAATATCCGCAATCGATTTGTAAGTATAAAAAACCTCTATGCACCAATTTTGAACGATATATCTCTATTTTTTTTTTTTTTTTCCGCTCTACTCCGCCGCCTTCCCAATAATTTTAAAAATTCGAAAATATCCGCAATCGATTTGTAGGTATTGGAAACCTCTATGTACCAATTTTGAATGATCTAAACTCTATTTTTTTTTTTTTGCCCCTCTGCCCCCCCCCTTCCCAGCCCTCCTAATAACTTTACACTTTCGAAAATATCCCCATTCGACTTGCAGGCCTCTAAAACCTACCTGTACCAATTTTGAACGGCCTAACTGTATTTCTATTTGTTTTTGACCATAGCCCCCCCCCCTTCCCGCCCCACCTAACAATTTTAAAAATTCGAAAATATCCGCAATCGATTTGTAAGTATCGAATACATCTATATACCAATTTTGAACGATCTAACTCTATTTTTATTTTTTTGCCCCCCCCTCTCCCCTCCCCCTTTCCCGGCCCTCCTAATAACTTTACACTTTCGAAAATATCCCCATTCGACTTGCAGGCATCTAAAACCTATCTGTACCAATTTTGAACGGCCTAACTGTATTTCAATTTGTTTTTGCCCCATAGCCCCCTCCCCCCTTGCCGCCCCTCCTAATAATTTTACAAATTCGAAAATATCCGAAATTGATTTGTAGGTATCGAAAACCTCTATATATCAATTTTGAACGATCTAACTCTATTTTTATTTTTTGCCCCCCCCCCCTCTCTTCTCCCCCCTTCCTGCCCCTCCTAATAACTTTACACAATCAAAAATATCCTCATTCGACTTGCAGGCCTCTAAAACCTATCTGTATCAATTTTGAACGCCCTAACTGTATTTCTATTTGTTTTTGCCCCTTAGCCCCCTCCCCCCCCTTGCTGCCCCACCTGGAGGCTGAATTTCTAAAATTCCAGAAATTGGTTTTTAGATATTCGCATTAGCTATATTTTAGAGCAAAAATTTCACGCATATCTATTTTTTTGTTTGAGATATATAGGATTATGCAAAATCACGTTTTGCCCCCCCGCCCCCATTGGGGACCGAATTATGAAAATTCCAGAAATTGGTTTTTTGACATTTGTATTAGCTATATTTTAAAGCAAAAATTTTACGGATATCTGTGTTTTTGTTTGAGATAAGAAGGATTTTGTGAAATCACATTTTGCCCCCCCCCTCCCCCCCTTGGGGGGGGGCGAATTTTGTAAAATCGCTTCTTAGTGGATGCCTACATCATAGAAAGAACATTGTCGCAAAATTTCATGCTTCTAGGTCCAGGGGTTTGGTCTGGGCGTTGATAGATCACCCCCTCACTCACTCACTCAGGAAGTGTTCTTTTATATATATATAGATTGTATGGCTGGAATTTGGCATGGTATTATGGTATTATACATTTTGTTTATATGATCTATTAATATTGTTTGTTTTGCAATAACCAGTTATATCAACCTTGTTTGTTTGAAACAGTCACATGATTAATACCTCAAATAATATAATGCTACATATTAACAATTTGAATATAAAATAAACTTAAACTTAATTAAAAAATTAAAAGTGAATCAATTTCTTTGTGGAATATCAATCTGTTTCCAAAGTCTTGATACAGAAAAGTTTAGTGTGAAAATTTTTTTTCACAAATGAGACTATCCTGCATAATTATTTCTTAAATATTTATATGAATGGTTCTACAAACAAATGATATAAAAATCAATTTAGTAAAAGAATAATTTATTTTAATGAAATAACCAAATAGATGCATATGAAAAATCAATAGTAGATAATGTATTTGCTAAAATTAATAATCAAGCAGAATATTTGAAAATAAAAGAAAAATATATAAGTAAAAGTTACATTACTTAAAATTAATCATAGCAGAACTGAAAACAAAACAAAATACCGGGAGCCACCAATATTTACAATTTTCTATTAAATGCAAAGGCACTAATATATTTATTTATGCTAAAGCACAGATATGTTTTCTAATATCCATAAAATATGCTTAAGGCTGCACATGAGTGAGATTCCCCTTTTCTTCCTTCCCATGTTATCCTAAGGGATTTTTGTTGTTTCATATTAAAAGAATATCTTATGCAAAAATGAAATTCTTGAATTTTACTCTTTACTGTCCTTTATCTTAGCGAGCAATTTAAAATATACAGTCAAACCTTGTTAATGTGAATTACTTTTAACATGAACTGTTTTCACAATCCCCGTCAAAATGAAGATTAGTTTAGTTATATGAAGATTAGTTACTAATAGCATGAACTATTGATAACATGAATAAATATTTTATTCCCCTTGAGATTCATGTTAACGAGGTTCGACTGCATACATATACTTAAATATTTTATTTCATTAAGTAAAAACTTGTGGCTCTAATTTTTAATCTCGAAAAGTAATATTCAAATTAATTAAATTTATTTTTTTAATTGTTCACTAAGATAAGAGTTGATATACTTAAAGAATGAAATTGAAAAAAAAAAAAAAATCTGATAATTTTATTTTTGAATGAGATATCATTATAATATGAAGCAACAAAAATCCCATAGGATAATATGGGAAAGAAGAAAGGGCAAATTTAACTGACATGCAGCCTTAATTTATAAATATTTAAAACATCACGCTAATTACTGAAAGCATTAATTTTGAGAATTAGATTGACTTTGCATGTACTAAATTTATATGTTTTTTAAGATTAGATAAATTTACAGCATTGAAAGTTTTACAAATATGACATTTAAAAGGTCTTTCTCTGATATGAAAATTAAAGTGCTCTTTGAAATATTTCTCCTTCGTAAAAGTTTTGTAACATATGTTACACAAATAGGGTTGCTGTTCAGGATGAAAACAAATATGCTTCTTAAAATCAGTCATATTTATATATTTTTTGGGACAATAATGACATTTATATAAACACTGTTCTCCAGGTAAAGTAGGATTATTTTCTTTATCACAACTTGTATCTTTTTTATCTTCATAAAAGCTTCTTACATCAGATATCTGTATAGAGGAATTTGAATTTTGGTGATAATTTCTATAAAAACCTATAAAAAATTAATTAAAAAAAAATATAAATAAAATAATTTGCAACAATGTAAAACAATAAGGAAAAGTAAAATATATAAATAAACTTAAAAACATTCATTATTCACTTAAAAAAAAAAAAAAAAAAAAAGAAAAAAAACTTTTCAAATACAAAAAAATCATGAAAATTAAATATGGTACTAGTAATGATAAATAAAAGGATAGTCATACAATTAAAATTTAACTGATAATTTAAGCAAAAATTAATATTAATATAGCATATAGTTAAATTACACAATAAAAATTAATATTTCTCTTCCATAGAATGAATTTCAAATTAATTCATAGTGGTGACTTATAAAAGACTTGTTACAAGCCTTGTCTATTAAAATTTTATATTGACATATGTAAGTAATTGGTACACTACAAAAATCACCAGTTTATCATTTACTGCAGTTATATCAAATCTGAAATACTCACTTTCTCCATTTATTTTTCCGTTTGTTTCTCATCATTTCAAAAATGAATTCTACTTTTTTAATACACTTTCTTCTTTTTCATATTAAATAATATAAAATTTCCAGCTTAATCTTAAGGTACAATATAATTTTCCTATTGCAATTACCATATTTGTTATTACTAATAAATGATGTTTCAAGATTAAGTTACTTTTTTGAACAAAGACTAATGTAGAATCAAGTCATATTAGAAGAAAAGTAAACTGAATACTCCACATTAAGTAATTTAAATATTCAGGGAGAAATTCAATATTTACACACATTCACTATAAAAATAGAAACAGATTGAATAATTCAACATTGAGTTTTATGTTCATCAGGGCCTGCTTTAGGTGAGGGCGGTCACGTACAGCCGCCAGAAAAGCAGGGTTGCCAAAAGTAATTAAAAAGTAATGCCCAAAAATAAAAAAAAAAAGATGGAAGAAAAAAGCAAAAATTATAAACCAACATTAAGTAAATTAAAAAACCTTTACTATCTCGTTGTTTGCCGTTAAATCTTTCAATCGGGATCCCGATTCTCATCAGACGGTTTCTCTGTGAGAGATTTGGGTTGTTCTGTTGGTTTCTGCCTTTTCAAAATATGGTGCCACCTTCTATCTGGAGCTACTGCGCTGCTGTCATTACAAGTGTTTTCATTGGTGGTTATTTCGATCGACTCGCGGAACATAGCGTAGTTGTATTCTTCATAATTAGCTATTTTAGTGGTTTTTTCAAAATTTATATCTATATTTTCCCGGTAAAAAGTCTTGGCTAATGCTGTATTTTGGTTTCCAGTTTTAATATCTCTTATATGTTCCTTTATTCTTGTTTTGATTTTTCTCTTTGTTACTCCAATATATGAGCCAGTTTCAAAATATGGCGCCACCTTCTATCTGGAGCTACTGCGCTGCTGTCATTACAAGTGTTTTCATTGGTGGTTATTTCGATCGACTCGCGGAACATGGCGTAGTTGTATTCTTCATAATTAGCTATTTTAGCGGCTTTTTCGAAATTTATATCTATATTTTCCCGGTAGAAAGTCTTGGCTAACGCTGTATTTTGGTTTCCAGTTTTAATATCTCTTACATGTTCCTTTATTCTTGTTTTGATTTTTCTCTTTGTTACTCCGATATATGAGCCAGTTTCATATATCGGAGTAACAAAGAGGCTCATATAAACCGGCTCATATATCGGAGTAACAAAGAGAAAAATCAAAACAAGAATAAAGGAACATATGAGATATTAAAACTGGAAACCAAAATACAGCGTTAGCCTAGACTTTCTACTGGGAAAATATAGATATAAATTTCGAAAAAACCACTAAAATAGCTAATTATGAAGAATACAACTACGCCATGTTCCGCGAGTCGATCGAAAAATCCACCAATGAAAACACTTGTAATGACAGCAGCGCAGTAGCTCCAGATAGAAGGTGGCGCCATATTTTGAAAAGGCAGAAACCAACAGAACAAACCAAATCACTCACAGAGAAGCCGTCTGATGAGAATTGGGATCCTGATCAAAAGATTTAACGGCAAACAACGAGGTAGTAAAGGTTTTTTAATTTATTTAATGTAGTAATTCACTTCGTTTATTTAATTAATATAATTTAATTATAAACCAATTTTTGATTTTCTCTCTTTTAAGGCATATGTAAATATTCAATTGTAAATTAAAAGTAACCTTCTTTAAGGATTTTAACTTTGTATAAAAACCCCATAAGGTACTAAAATATTGACTTTTAATAAATATGCGCTTTGAATTGTATAGTGATGATGATTGAAGACTAGATCTTTTCAAATTAGATGGAACAGAAGAAGAGGGGGGGGGGATAAATTTATTTGTAATTGCAACCCAAACAATTTGGTTTTAGATCTAAGTATTTTACCATAACACATCATTAGAGTAACAGAATTCATTATCATCATTTTATTAAATTTGAAAAAGTCGGAGCCATTTTTCTGGACATCACTAAAGCCTTTGACACAGCTTTACATGATGTCCTTATTTTTAAACTCATCTAATTTCAAGTTCCAACTCCTTATATCAAATTCATCCATGGTTAACTAAATAATAGAATTAAGAATGAGAAGATAGAAAACACTGTTCAATTTCTAAGTATCTAAATAAAAATACCTGAAAGCTTTATACATTTGCGTAAAAATAGATTCATATACAGTTTGGGACAAAAAAAAAAAAGCGATACTTTGATATTTTCCTTTTCTCTTTCTGTAACCGCCAGTTTTATCATTTAAAAAGCAAATTTTCAAACAGATTTTATTACGTCGTACTCCATTTACACTTTAGAATTGAGCCCGGTGTTCAAACAAAATGCAATGGACAGGAAAATTGTAATTTTTCAAAGTATTTCAAAAACAGCAAGAATAAGGCAATTGGAGATACCACAAAAAATATTAATTTTAGAATTAAAAAAAAAAAAAAAAAAAAAAATTAATATGTGACATGGAAAAATAATTAAATGTTAATGAAATATTCGCGAGATGGTTTTTAGCAAGATATAAAATTTTTCGGCTGTTTTAACTGGAAATTTGGCTTTAGTTGGCCATGTTGCTTATCCAAGCGAGATGGCAGCAAGTTAAAAAGCAAATGTTTAAAAAATCGATCTGTATCATGTTCAGAACTTAGAAATTTTTTTTTAAAAGTGTTTAGCAAAACAATTTCTTCAAAAACAGTGCAACAACAATTAAACAAAGCAGGTTGAAAACCAGAAGATCTGCAAAAAAAAAAAAAAAAAAAAAAAAAAAAAGACTTCATTTGACCAAATATATATATTAGTTAATTATTGGGCTGAAGTGGTTTTCTCTAATGAGTCAAGTTTAATTTATTTCAAGCTGACAGAAAAAGCTAGTAGGATGAAGAAAAAAATGAGAGACTTAATGAAAACTGCACTCTTAAAACAGTGACACATTCTCCATACGTTATGTTACGGAAGTGCATAACTTTTCAAAGAGTCAGACAAATTTTCCTGCTCAAGGATCAATTAACTCGAAATAATACACGGCCATCATAAAGTGGTGCCTGACCGTCTATTTTTGATGTATCTCAGACTTTTCCACAATCAGCATTTCAATATGATAATGCATCTTGCTACAGGGAGTCTGTGGTACGTTTATTTGATAAAATTATAGAATTTTGAATTTATAAATTTGAATGAAGACATGAACGCTGTTATTAAATGAAGACATTAATTTTTAATTACATTTCCACTGTTAATATAAATATAAACTGAAATAACACATGGAATGAAAAAATAACAAAATATCATATAATAATTATGAATTTGATTTATTATTTTTCTAAAGAAGTTACACAATGAAAAAAAAATATATATCAATTTTCACATATTGTATATACATATATGAACATAGAATTCTTTTAACTATTAAAAATAATAATAATAGTAATAAGTTTTGATTTGTTTATTATTTGGAATTGGGTGGAAGAGGGGGGGGGGGGGGGGGTTCTGTGAAGATAAAAAATTTCAGAGTACAAAAACAGGTTTCATAAAAATTATTTATTCTAAAACAGCTAATAATTATGTTTTTAATTCTTACTATATATATATGGTCCTCTTAAATTATACTGATAAGACAAGTGCAAATCAAAATCATTTATTTTTTTATTTTTATTTATTTTAAACAGACAATATTAATAGGAATTTTTGATGTGTTACAATCATGTATTCAATCAAACAAGTACAATATAACATATTAAAAATATAAAGACCTAGCTTTACTTCGTGGTCGTTTAAGATCTTTCGGTACCGGGCACCCGGTCCTCCTCAGAAACGTTGCTTCTGTGGTGGAAAACTTGAGACTGTTCACTCCTCTGCTGATTTCTCATCAGGTGGCTCCAAGCTCTATTTGGGGCTACTGCGCTGCTATCGTTGCATACGTCGCTATTGGTTAATATTTCAATTGACTCGCGGTACATGGCATAGAGAAATCAGCAGAGGAGTGAACAGTCTCAAGTTTTCCACCACAGAAGCAACGTTTCTGAGGAGGACCGGGTGCCCGGTACCGAAAGATCTTAAACGACCACGAAGTAAAGCTAGGTCTTTATATTTTTAATATGTTATATTAATATACTTCGTTTTTTATTTTAATTAAATTCAAGTACAATATGTTTGGCTACAAACCAAACACTTTCATTAATAAATAGTGGTATTGAAGCTAAACATTGGAGACAATACAATAAATTCTTTGATAGATTTGTTTTGTGGGATATGAAATGGCAGAAGATAACCTACAGAAAGTAGGCACCATCAATACATAAAATCACAATTAGCTTGATACACCACATTTAAGAAGGATTTAGCATATTAATATTACTAATTAAATTACTGTACACTTTCAAAATTTATAATGAGGGCATCCCATTTCACTGAAATAAAATAACGAAATTTTTTGCTATATATCCTCATTACACTTAAAATTTTTAAAGGAAACTTGGATAAGATTGAGATATCTAGTATTTTTGACTGAATTTTGTTTATAATCCAAATAAAATTTATTTATCCTGAAACATATTGTCATTTTTATATTTTATCAGTAGAATTATAGAAGCATACTGATGCAACATAAGAAATTTGATGCATGAAAATAAATAGTAAGTAACAAAAAATAATAAACAAACAGCATTTCTAATTTGTATGACATAAGATTAACTCTATTTATTAGATATTTTCACTGTTCTGTTGTGAATGTTCAGTGAAAAAATGTGTTTTGAGAATTGATAATTTGTTTGCTCGATAGGAACAGATAAAGCACTTGAGTGGTTTTTCTCCAGTGTGAATTCTATAATGGTTATCCAGACAACCTTGTCTTTGAAAAACTTTCTGACAAATCTTGCATATAAAAGAAGGCTTTTGGAAAACTTTAAAGGAAGTTTCAGTGAAATGATGTACATCTGAAATCAAAATTAGGCATTATTTTAAAGAAAGGTACAAAGGCATAAGAAGGAGTACAATATGCACATGAATTTGAATTATAAATAATAAATAAAACAAAACTATAAAAGTAGTAAATTTATTTTCCATCAATAAAACCTTTTTCTTCACTTCAAATTAAGATATTCACACTGGTTATAGCCTATTTCTAATGTCATACAATATCATCGATTATAATTCCCAAATTCTTATGTACTTACTGTCATTCACTATGGTATGTTTGTGAATCTCAACATAATAAAAAATGCACCTTTATTTTAAGGTAAATACAAGCTTTTTCATTTGTCAATTTGTGGCTCAGGTGGTTAGAGCGTCATATTAGTAACCCAGTGGTCCAGAGTTCGATACCACGAAGGTCCGGAGTGTTAATTTTTGCAGACAATTAGCATAAAAGATGGCAATTGATAAAAGAAAATTTATCGTTGACTACACAGTATCCTAAGAATTTTTGAAGAGTTTTTTTAAGGAGCCTTTTCCCCATATCCTTTTGTACTTACTGTCATTCACTACGGTATGTTTGTGAATCTCAAGCTAATAAAAAATGCGCCTCTATTTTAAGGTAAATATAAGCTTTTTCATTTGTCTCTCCATGGCTCAGGTGGTTAGAGTGCCATGATAGTAACACGATGGTCGAGTGTTCAATTCCCCGGAGTGTTATTTTTTGCAGATAATTAGTAGAAAAGAAGTCAATAAAAGAAATTTTTTCATTGACTACACAGTATCCTAAGAATTTTTTAAGAGTTTTTTTTTAAGAAGCCTTTTTCTTACATCTCCTTTTAGAAGCAAAAAAAAGTTTTTGTGGACTACAAGCGCCCTCTATTAGGTGGAATATTCACTAAAATGTCAATGAAACAATTAACAATACAAAATAAAAATGATTAGGAAAAACACATAAACATTAACCAAATCAGTAAAATATTAAGTTATAATATAAAAGAAATAATAAACTAAAATAATAATAAAAAGGTGCCTCAAACGAATAATTAAATTGCATATATTGGCCCTTAATCAGAAAATGAAATCACAAAAATTATAGGCAATTGTGTGGTGCTGCCATCTGTTGTAAATTTTAAGAAATAATTTCTCTTTTCTTAACACAGCTCAAATTTCCTCAATTTTGGTTAATAAACAAAAAAGTTACATTTTTTTGCAAATTAAATTTTATTCTAATTTCGAAAAAATGTATGTGATACGCTATATTAAGAATTTGGGTTTTAAAAGTTTTTTAAATAGATTTTTTTTTTCTTTCTTTATTTAAAAATAAAATAATTTTTGGAATGTGTGCACAAATAATAACCAAGTTTTGTTTTATTTCCGATGGCTAGGCAAAAGTTACAGAGGACTATAAAGTTACAAAACAAATTATAAACAATATAACATAGAACAAAAGAAAACCAAAGTCATTGCCTAAGGAGCGATCTTGCCTCCCAATATCTTGACTCTTCTGTAGAATAATAACCAAGTAACAAAGGCAATACAATAAACTCAAGTTAAGAATTTATCAATTATTCTGGGCATTGGGTGGTGGTTCAGTGTTCTAGCTTTTTAAGTGTCAGGTTCAAGTCTTGGTTCAAGCATGGTTGTTTGTAGTGGTTCAAAATCTACTTTAACCTGGCAGGACAGATGCCGTGAAACGTAATATGAAAACGTGCATGGGGTGCCAACGCACCCCAAACATATTAAATAACATAAATACAAAAATCTTTAGAATTCAATCTGTTAATGAAATTCATGATAATTACATTCTTTCTCGTGAAAATAAATAACTGAAATGTTCAATTACTGTTAACTTAAAATAAATTAAAAGAACTCACCCTTTTTCACCTTGTTCGAAAAACTTAATTTTTCCCATGTGGCACACTTAATTATTTTCTTTACAATATTTATTATAATAAAAATGATACATTACTGTGGATAAGAATACTGAGACATTAATTTTCATAATAATCAGGGTGTACATTGGATCAGAAACTTTAGATTTTTTACAGTTTTCACATATAGCTTCAATTTCTGATTGTTATATAAAAGAGTCTGAATTTGCCACTTTCATACGCTCTGCACGGAGGATGACGACCTAGGAGGCAGGTACTGAAGGACCCGCCCACTTCTGTTTATAAGGAGAGACAGCAGTTGAATATTTCCAGGCATGGGGTGTCAAAACACTCCGTGCCCGTCCTGCAGGGTTAAACAACAAGTTGTGATTTAATCAGCCTCAGTGTGCAAAACATGACTATAGAGCAATAATTTAAACCCTTATTCTAGACTTATAGAGCTTTGTTCATTACTTGTAAATGCAATAATTTCAGCTATATTTTATTCATCTCTATTTTTCTATACAAAATGATTAAAATACACATTTAGAAACAAAAGACGCTAGTATTTTGTCATCAGATTGGTATTTTAAATGTGATTTATCACATATACAGGGTTGTCCTACTTAAAATCCATTTATTCAGAAGACTCTAAGAGCCACTTCTATGGCTCAAAATGAAACAAAATTCTACTATTATATAGTACAAGTGATGCGCTCATCAAAAATAAAAACGAAAATTTTTTTTAAATTTTGTCAATAGGTGACGCTGCATCAATATGTAAGGTAAGTTTTACAGATTTTTTGTAACAAACAAAATAAAGGAAAATTATTTCACAGTTCGAAACTTTTACAAATTCATTCCATCAGTTTTGGTCAATCCAGACAAATAGGTGGTGGTGTATATATATACTCTGCAAAAATAATAATAATAATAAATAAAAAAAAAAAGTTAATTTTTCATCAATAGGAGTCAATATATGACACGATTTTTTTTTTTTTTTTTTTTTTTTTTTTGTAAAAAACAAAATTAATTTTGTGTGTTTCGTCTGGATTGACCAAAATTGATAGAATCAATCTGTAAAAATTAACAACTGTTAAATAAATTTTCCTTTATTTTTTGTTCACGAGAAATCTGCAAAAATGGCCTTAGATATTGGCGCAGCGTCACTTATTGACGAAAATTTTAACTAATATATATTTTTTTTTCGATTTTCGCAGAGTACATCATTTGTACTACATACTAATGAATTTTTATTTTGTTTGAAGTCATAGAACCGGCCCTAAAGTCTTCTGATTAGATGAACTTTAATTATAACAACCCTGTATATATTGCTTAAATCACTACATCAATATTCTAGGAATAAAATAAATTAATTGCAAAATAATCACAATTTTGCAGTAGTTTTACATAATATTTTGCAAATCACTTTTGATTTATCTACATATACAATAGGGTGCATCGAAAAAAAAAAAAAAAAAAAAAAAAATTATATCAAATTTCCAATAGTGCAGAAAAGCTGCCTTATGCTATTGTTAGTATGTGTGCAAAATTTTGTTGATCTGAGTTAATATCTTCAGTTGCCTCTGGGGTTGTTCATTATACAAAATTTGCAATTTTAGCATTTTTTCAATATTTATTTTAAAAATAAGAAATTGGAATCCTTAGTTCCAATAGGGCCGAAAAATTGCCATATGGTATCCTTAGAGCATGTGCAATTTTTTTTATTGATGTGGGTCGATGGCTTCAGTTGCCTCTACGAGTCACTTATCTGGCCAAATTCGCTCATTTTAATGATTTTTCTTCAACACTTCTACGACTGTAATTCTTTTAATTATGGTTATTTCTATTCACTTTTTTTTTTTTGTAAGAACAAATTATTCATTTGTGCAAGTGTGCAATGCATATACTGTTAAAAAAAACACGTAAATTTACGTGTCTTCGCCCATTTAATTTTTACGGTCACGACCCTTTTTTACGTACAAGACGGGCACATCCATATTTTCAGATGTGACGTGATACTTTCCGCTATACCATAATGTTCTTAGCAGTCTTTTACCACTTTTTTTTTTTTTTTTTTTTTTTTTTTTTTAAATAGTAAACTTCATTAATCGTTTGTAGAACATACCTTCAAAGGAATAATACAAAAATTGATTTATATATATGTAAAGTGGTATTCAAAATGATAAATTACGGGCAAAACATTAATTAAAGGGTATTTGGCCGGAACTTTTGCTGACAGGCAAAACCCCGTAAATTTTGCTGCATTTTTTTTACAGTGAACAGAATCCACAATGATTCATTCTAATAATTGTTTATTAAAATGCAAACAATAAAACATTCAGGTTGCAAAGGATAGAATACAATTGAAGTATGGATCAATTTGTTCATACAAAAAAAAGTTAATAGAAATAACCATAATTAAAAGAATTATAGTTGTAGAAGTGTTGAAGGAAAATCATTAAAATCAACGAATTTGGCCAGATAAGTGACCCGTAGAGGCAACTGAAGCCACTGACCCACATCAATAAAATTTGCACACACTCTAAGGATACCATATGGCAATTTTTCAGCCCTATAGGAACTAAGGATTCTAATTTCTTATTGGAAAAAAAATATATCGAAAAAACAATAAAATTACGAATTTTATATGGTGAACGACCCCAGAGGCAACTGAAGATATTAACTCAGATCAACAAAATTTTGCACACATACTAACAATAGCATAAGGCAACTTTTCCGCACTAATGGAAATTTGATTTAAAAAAAAAAAAAAATTGACACACCCTAATACACAGTGTTTAAGATGCCAGACATTTATATATCATATGGTTGAATGTTTTTAAAAATATTTAATTTGACAATAACTGTATCTACTTAAGATATTTTATGCAAACACATTATGGATACAACATTTAATTTAATCAGAAAATATTTAATTTTTGATGGTTGTAGTAAAATATAGTAATGTGAAGTTCATTATTTTAAATGTCTATAATTTTATGCTAATAGAAAGATTCATAAAAGTAAGATTTTAATCAAAATATTATTTAAAAAGAAAATATAAATACACTTGATCTTTAAACAAATATTACAAGAAGATTTTTTTTTTTTTTTTTTTTTTTACGGCAAGATACTTTATTATGCAAAGTAATTTATTTGTAAAAACAATATTTTACTTTACGTGTGTTTAACTCTTGTATATTGATTAATCTTTGGTTATCTGGAACTATTCAACATAAGATAATTTACCAATCAGAGTTTAGAATTGCTAGAACAAAATGTGAGAACACAAACAGAGAACTTTTTCATCATGTAAGCATTGCTAAATAAACTTGCGGCCCTCTGGGGTGTATGGAGAACTGATTATGTATGGCCTTTGAGGCTGCTAAATTGCTTAGTGCCAGGGGCATAGCAATTCAAAAGTCATGGGAGGGGCTCAACAAATTTCTTTTTAAAAATGACTTAAAATTATTCTCATGAAAATCAGTTAATAATTAAATGTTAATTAATAGTTACTAATAACTAGTATATATTACAAAATAACACTAATTATGAATATTTGTAAGAATTTAATTTTGGTTTAAAATGAGTGATTCTTTTATTTGACAAAAATAGCCTCTCCCTTTCCTACGCCCCTGCTTTGTGCTGATAGTTCACCATGGCATCAAGAGTACAGAAAAACACACTGCAGAACTCCTCTCAATCTTTTAAGCTTTAAGTCAATTATTAATTTTATTAGTTCCCACACACAAATATTATCACTGTCAACTTCTGAAAAATGCAATGAATTTACAGACTGCCTTATAAATGAAGAGGAGATTACGTAAATTGATGATAACACAAGGCATTTTCAAACTTTACATTAGAAGATAAACCTTTATTACTTGCCTTATTTGCGGCCAGAACATTTTCTGCTGGGCGTCCAGCTCTCCTCAGTGGCGAGAACTTCTGTGTTGGAGTCTCTGTCTCTATGAAAATCAGAGATATGCTATGTATCGTGAATCAATAGAGATTGTTACTAATATGAACGTTTGCCACGATAGTGACGCAATGGGTCCAGATAAAATGTGAGGTCATCTCATGATGGATGCTGCACAAAAACATCGTTTCAGTAGAGACAGAGACTCCAACACAGAAGTCGTCGCCGCTGAGGAGAGCTGGGCACCCAGCAGAAAATACTCCAGCCACAAATAAGGCAAGTAATAAAGGGTTATCTTCTAATATAAAGTTTGAAGAGGAGATATTTGAAATAACTAATTATCCTTTACTGATGAGAAATGCTGAGGCACACTCTTAACTGAGAGTAGGCAATCAGAGCAGGGAGTTTGCACTCACTTCCATAGAATATCACAAAGCAGATGCAAAAGCCATACATTATTGATTCACCACAGACCAATGGCGATGTGTGATTTCGAAAACTCTTGGAAGTGCTGAAGAAATGTGCTTTAATCAATTCTATTTTTCAATGACACAAGTTTAGGTAAAAGTGAACATATGAACAAATTCTGCTAGACGAGAAACTAAAAATACTATTTCATTTTTTCTGTATATAATAATCAATTTTTATGAACATTTCGACCCAGCTGCAGACAAATACAAAATATAATTCATTAAAATTAAAAACTACTTCTTTCACATCAATTTTTAACTCAGGATATAACTTTTTTTTTTTTTTTGCTTAATCCATCTTCATATGGTTCTAATAAAAGCTCATAGATTTTTTGTTTACAATGCACACAACGACACAACAGGACTTACTGTAACTCATGCAAGTAACATTTTTTAATAGTTGCAATCAACAAAATACCCGTAAAGTTTTTGTACACTAAAAAATTACCAGTAAATTACAAAAGATGTACTTAAATTTTCATTATACAACTGTTTTCCCTTAATAGTCACAGAAAAAGTCATTCAAAAAAATCCTGAAGTCAGGAAATAATTGTACACAGAATCACCCGACATAAAGCCACTGATAGATTGATTTTGTATATGTGTTTGTATGCATGAGAAGCATGCAATTACAGCGATTGCTTTATAAATCAAGCACATCTGCACAGATATTCAATTTATACGAATAAAATGCATAGGGTTAAATTATACCGATTGATTATGGGACAAATTCACTTACTAATTTCTGCATGTGCTTGATCTTAAATATCTTGTGTAAAATCTTTTTTTTTTTTTTTTTTTCTCTTGTCAATCTTTATGTGTGTACTGAACAAGACCATAAAATAGTAAACTTCTTATTTCTTGTCAGTTATAAATTAAAACAAATCACATGACTATTTTAATGGCAAAAGTATATTTACTTTTGGTATTAATTCAAGTGAGCATATTTTCATATTGAATTGAGTTGAAATAAATTTATTTTACAGTGGATTGGATTGAAATGAGATTGTGTTTTGATCAAACTGATCAATGTATTTAGGAGAGTTAATTTCAGGGTTCAAATGAGAGGGTGGGATTGCGAGAATCTTGCAATATTTTGAAAAATTCCACTCAAAAATATATTATAAGGTAGATTTTCCCTCAATTTTTTCACATTGCTCTTTCAGTATTTCATATTTTTTTTAGTTCAACTGGGTAATATATTAATTGCTTTGAAGCCTGTAGTTATCTTTTTTCAACTTCTCTAGAATTTCTTGATAAAAGGTGGGGGGGGGGGGGGAAGTGGAAATATGTAATTATTTGAAAATACTTCTTAATAGTAAATATTTGTGAAGCGGTTATGTGAAGTGTTTATTTTATCAACAAACAACTATGAAGTGTGAAGTCTAAAAATTGCAAAAATTATATATTAAACAATTTAGGTTATTCCAGTTATTGCACTTCTGTCAAGCACTCTGAGTACTCAAAATCAAATTGAAAATAAATTTTCAAATAGATTAAGTAATAACTTGAGCAATTCCTTCTACATTTTTGATGAAAATTTAGATTCTAAATATTGAAGCAGTATCTGTCCTTAGCCACAAAAGGGGAAAGAAAATAAAAAATAAATAAATTTCCATTTTTAACATTTACTTGATTTTTTTTTTTTTTTATTGTTTAATTTGCAATTGTAATTCTCTAAAAAGAATATTGCAAAATGTAAATTATGTAATTTCTCACTTAAATTTGAAAGATTCCATTTAAATTTTTTGTTAGAGTGGGAGAATCCGACTTAATATTTTTTTCTAGTGTGAACCCTGTAATTTTGTAATTATTTCTACACACAAAAGTTAAAAATCAAATTTTTACTTCGTTATACAAAGTAACAGAAGTAGAATTATGATCCCGATTTGCAAAACTGGTCTTTTATACATAATTCAAACATGGTTAGTCACAAAAGGTTTTGTATTTTAAATGGCTGTAATGTCTAGCTCTATATCTCCAATTTCCTTCTTTACATGACCCTTCTATTTTAGAAATATAAATGAAAAGAAAACCCAAAATTTTTGGTGACTATACTCTGTTTCACCTTAACTTGGCAGCACAAAGAAATATTTAGCAACTTTAAATGAGTGTTGCATAAACGAAATTTCCTTATTTTTTGGAATTTATTATTTCTTATACTTTTTAGCGACTTTTAATTCTAAAATAATAATTATTTCTGAAGTCCTGATATCACAAGGAATGCTTTTCTTAATGCTGCCAAGTTAAGGTGAAACATAGTATATATGATTTCCCGTTTCAGAGATTTTTACAATAATTCAAAAATAGTTAAGCATAGAATTTTAAAATTGAGTATTTAGGGCTTTAGGGCTTGTATGCAGTTTCTGATCTCCCTTTTTGGTCATTATATAACTGCATTTGAAAGTTAAAGAGTACTACATTATATTTTAGTTATTAAAGTATATTGATACATGAACAATCACAAGATATCTTATTCCTAGAATAATGTAAAAGCTTTCAAAGAAAAATACTCTTTCCCACACATTATATTTATAATTTATTCTGGCAAACCTAGAGAAATAAAAAAAAAAATTCCAGACTTTCATGGTTCAATTATATTTACGGACAATATATACACTGGGCTGCAGGAATTTGGAAAAAAAAAAAAAAAAAAAAAAAACACTTCCCCTTATTTATTTATTTTTTATTTTGAAATTTACTTAAATATAGAAATTAAAATTCTGTGAATAAAAATCCAATACTAACTAGGACTTGATTTATACATCCGGAAACACCTGTTTAAATTTAACATCCTCAAACCAGTTTTATGATTTCCTCTAATCTGATACACTGTTGGCATTGACATATCATTACACTGGTGCGACAATTCAGCACCACGTTGCAAAGCGAGCGAGTGAAAGTGGTATAAACTGCATTGATTCAACACCAAGTTGTTAAACATGCACAATGGAACATGGTGTAAATTCACTATTGGTATACTGATTCAACACTGTGTCTCAATTCAACACAATGATGTGTGAAACATGCACAGATAGCCATGAGCCGCTGTTTTCCTTCTACTTGTATCTTACACAAATTAATATGAACTACACTGCAGTTTAGCATAGGTTTCGACATTAAATTCTTGGCTCAATTTTTTCACCAAAATAGTAAAAAATTTAATGTTGAGGTTTTGTTGAAAACATAGTTGCCAGCTAAAATATATTGGGTGCCAATGGCGACCCAGCAACCACATTTCATGAACCTTGTATATACAGATTTATATATTACAATTGTACAGGCAGAAAAAGCAATTTAATCTCTCTCAATGAACTTAACATTAAAATTATATGTTTCTTTAAATTATCAAACTGTTAATAATCTTATAATCTTACATTTTCAAAACAACCCCCTTTTAAATATACATCCCAAATGCAAATACAGAAAATATCTTTGTTACATTCATACGTAATATATACTGCAACATTAACTTTAATTCATTAAATAGAACAACTATCATTATTAAATAGAATATTAGACAAATTTATATGAAGAAATTATCACTGAAATACTTTGCATTCATTTTCATAATTTAGATATACACATCTCAAATTACTACCCCAAAATTCCACAAGAAAACAAGTAAATAACCACACATTTCAAAAAACTTTCATTTTACTTCCATTATTTACTTCAAAAATCACAAATTCCAGCAAAAATGCAATAAATTAAACCAATTTCTATGAATAAATTGCCTTTAAAATATTTATTAAGCATTACTCAACATTAAAATCTTATGCAATAAGTAAACACATCAAGATCACACAAGCACTTTAAGGGGACACTTCACCTAAATTGACTGGCAGTCTAACTCCATGTTATTCTACAGAGAAATTTGTTTTCAAAACTACTCATTAACTAATGTTTTTTCTTTTTTAAATTCCAGTTTCACATTTAGAAAATTCACACACATTTAAATGTTCCTCGTTTTTCAAAATTTGTGCGAAAAAATTAACTAAGAGTATTTTTTGCACTGTATAGCTTCAAAATGAAACATTAAAAAAAGGCAAAACAAGAAACATTTTAACAGTTGCAGGCCTAGAAGTGACATTTTTAATAAATATTATAGGAAATATAGGAATTGACTTTTCAAACTATAGGAATTTTATAGGAATTAATTTAGGAAGGAGATACCTTTATGCACACAAAAATTATGTATGAAATATTAAAATTATGTATACAGTATTGGGTTTTCACAAAGAGAAAATTTTATAGCTATTTTAAAAATATCTCTATTTAAAAATAGTCTAAAAATAGTTTCTAAATTTTCCTCTCTGACAGCGCTGTATTGTACCAAAAGTCTGGATTTTTCAAAGAAATGTGTATCATTGTTATAAAAAACCGAGGTCAATGAAGCCTTGCGTGAATCAACCCTAGAATTAGCCACGGTTAGAGGGTAGTTAAAAAAATATGTGTAAGAAACACCTAGATTTTGGATCTTGGTAAAAAAACTCTCAGACAATATTAAAACTCAATATTTTTTGAAAAATACTGCATCGTTGAAAGTGGAAAAGAACTGTCTTCCCTATACCAAAATCTTTTTTCTTTGGGAGGAGATGATGTTTTAAATATGCGACTTCTTTTCTACTTTCCGTTTTAGTGCTTCGGAGCAGCATTTATCTTCTTCACTATTAAGAAAAGCAAACAGTACAAGGTGATAAATTAATTGGTAGTTAATGTTTTAATTAATATCTGAATAACAGAGATTTACATCTAAAATTTAGGTTTGATGATTTTGGCTGATCTTAATGTTTTTTAGTGAGCTTAAGACCAAAACTGCAGCAGTTTTTCTCTATTAAGTATAGATTTTTGTCAATACAGGGTGTCTTCTGACATAATTTCATCTGTGATTTTTTCACCAATATTGTTATATGGTAACTTTTATAGTATGTTAACTATAATTAATCATGGAAACATACCAGAAACTATTGAAAAGGAAAAAAAAATGTGTAGGTAGTGCATTGACCAAAAATCTATACGTGATATATTAATTAGTTTCATTTTCAGCACACTGAAAAAACATATGTATCAACTAAAATCATCAAAAGAAATTTTTCACAAATTTTTGACAGACATCTTCTTTTATTAGTATCGATAAAGCTGTACACAAATTGGCGTAATATCTAAGAAACAAGCAATTAAAAAAAGCTCAACCGTGGCTGTGCTAATGTTAAGCCTCAAAAACTTTATAAGTTCAACAGAAATGACATTAAAAAAACCTTAGTATTTTAAATAGGCAATGAGGCATCTTACAGTTTTGAGTATTAGATACTGGCTCAACTTCTAGAAGTTGCTTGTATAATGAGAAACAGCAATCTCTCTAAAATATAAAACTGCCAATATTTGTAGATCTACGATGTGCGGTGCATAATAAGCTCATGACGGTACAAACATATGCACATAGAGACATACAGTTATCTTGTTTTATTAATATCGATATGTTTCATAATTTTTTTCTTCGTTTTACATAATTTGTATTCATTAGAAATAATTTTGGTAAACTTTTGTGTATAATTCTTAAACAGGGACACACAAAATAATTTGAATTTATACTAACTACACAGATTCTTAAAATTTTATTTTACATCATAGTATTTTATAATACCACAGTAAACATTTCTTGAAATGTATTTTCAACGATATTCATTTTTTGGTTACAAATACATTTAATATTTTATATGGTGCATGTATTAACTGTTATTCTGATATAAGATGAGATGGCACAAAATAATTTGAATGCAAAAGTACCTCATTACAATAAATATTTGAAATCCTTATTCGTGATGCTAAAAATTTATAAGCAGAACTAAATTTCTTTACTAGTACAAAAATCTGAAGATGACATAAGCAGTAACCAACATGTTTGTTTACAACTTTTCTTTGATCGTGCCAAAGTATAAAGATTACATAACATTTTTTTCGCATTGGAAACTGTTTCATAATCTATTCGCGAAGCATGAATTTTATTTCTTTTTTTTATCTCAAAAATTTTTAAATATATATTTATGTCTTGTTCGGCAATGTTTATGTGTATGTAAGTTCCTTTTTACAAACACTCATTTTTTTTTTTTTTTTTTTTTTTATGACAACATAAGGAGCATTAATAAAATATATTAATAAAGGGAACCGAAATTTTTCTTTGTCTAGGGGCGACATGTACCCTTGTGCCGGCCCTGCTCTTGACCAAGATTTAGAGTTAAAATTCATATACTGTGCATTGAAACAAACGTTCGGAATTAGTCAAAACTAAAATATAGGAAATATTGAGAGGGAATTAAAAAATATAGGAAAAATAGGAGGTTTCACAAATATATAGGAAAAACAGGAAATATAGGAGCGCTGCGAGGCCTGCAGTTGTAAACTTTCTAACAGTAAACACAGAATTAAAAAAAAAAAAAAAAAAATGCTTTAGATAATGAGTAATTTACAAAATCAATTTCACCACAGAATAACAAGGAGTTAGATTGCTGGTCAAAGTAAGTGAACTATTCCCTTAACAAAGCTTCCTCTACTATGTACAAACAGATGATGTATCAGTGGGAAAAACAGAGAAAGCACTTCTCACAGTGTGTTAAACTCTGGCAAACTAGCATGCTTATACAAATATGAAATACACCAAATGAATCCAGTACATTCAATTTAATTTCACCCAACACTTATAACATGTTTACATTATTTTGTTTTATTACAAAAATTTCATTCATCATGGCAAAGATTTACCAACAAATTAATTTTGATATCACAAACAACCATATTTATTAAAAACATACAATCACAAATTTTTTTAATTTGTCTAAGATTCATTTACATCCAGTGGCACAGCAATTCAAAAATCATGGGAGGGGCTCAAGAAATTAATTTTAAAAATGAGTTAAAATTATTTTCAAGAAAATTCATTAATAGTTAAATGTTAAAGTATTTATTAATATTAATTACAAAAATCATTGTTAATGAACATTTATATGGATTAAATTTCAGTTTTAAAAGGAGATTCTTTCATTTGGTGTTAAATGAAAATTTTGCGATATCCAAACAGGGAAGGAAGGGAATCTATACATATAATAAAATATGATGTTTGTGTGTGTGTGTCATTGTGTATGTATATCCAGAGCTTTTCAGGAAAACAGCTAATCACAGAGCTACACACATTTGTATGGATGTTCGTAATGACCTCTCCTGATGCACCTGAAAGCCCGATTTTCAAATTTTTGATTTTTTTTTTTTTTTTTTTAATTAATTAAAATGTGAAAATAATAACCTTCTAATTTTTTGATAAATTAGCCATTTAAATTTTATCCATAATTTAATTGTTGCCAATTTTTTTAGACAGAAAAAAAAAAAAAGTACATTTACTTAAAATGAGAAAAATAAATTAGAAAAATTATAAAATAAATTAGAAATATCAGTTGTATCATTACAAATAAAGTACCAAATGAAAGGGGCGATTTTTGTGAATTCAATGGATTAAACAGCTTATCAATCGGACAATTAAATTTTTTTTAATTAACTAAAGTATGAATTTTACGTGGCAACAGCAGAAGATTGTATGGAAACCGTTTGGAGGGGAAAAAAAAAATCTGCTACTCATTAAGTCACATGTTTTTGAAATGGGATAAAAAATTGCAGTTTTTAAATTTTTTTTAAAATTTTCTCTCACGAACACAAAAATATAATATATACAGCCTGTACAACACAAGACTAACTTGCAGTTCAAATTTCATCAATTTTGGTTAATAAACAAAAAAGTTAATTTTTTTTTGCAAATTAAATTTTATTTTAACTTTTTGGTGTTGAAGTACACCGAATGTTTTTCGACAAGAAGTTTAATATAGCCACAGCCATTTTAATCTAAGTAGTGCATAAAAAAAAATAAAAAAAATTATAAAGTATTACAAAAAGAAAAAAAATATTAAACCTAAATAGTAGTCACATAAATGATTTATTTTATAGAAAGTTTATAGAAAAAATGCAGTTTTAAAGACAGCAAATTTATTTCAGCAAACACTATTTTAAACCTAAAAACGATTAAAAATATAAACAGAATAGGAAGGATTCTTATATGTAAACAAAAAGGTGTCTGATAAAATTATTTTATTAGCAAAATTGTCTTCCCATTTTCATACAAAAAAAAAGAAAAATCCATTGCTAATATGGCGACAAAAATTCAAAAGCCGCCAATGGAGTGACACAATAAAGTTGTGTAGCACAATAATGTTTACCTATTTATTTATTTTTTTATATACTAATCACTATGCTAATTTATCATACAAATAAATGAGCCTCTGTGTGTGACTGCACTCGCACGCTGTCGAACAGATATATTTGATTAATTCATATTAATATTTAAATAAATAAAAATATGTTTAATGGGAAATATATATAACCATAAAAAGATTAGTTGTCTAAAATACAGCAGAAATAGCGCTCATAGTATATTGTTACAAGGTATCAAGTTTAAAATGGTGACAAAAATTCAAAAGTCGCCAAAGAGAACTATATTAAGGCTGTACTATGATTAGGTTTACAAACAATGAATTATATGTAACCACAAAAATGAACTGTCTCATTTGACAGACGTAGCCAGTCATAGCAAATACGCTATGACCGGCTAATACTTAGAGTGAAATTGCTGTTATTTTATGGTTGATCGGATAAACAAAATAAACATAGGAAACAACGTAAAAGCAAATATTATGTGCACCATGTATAGTGCTGTTCATATGTAATTGAGATTCAAATATAAAAGGGATACTTCAATTTTTTCGATACTATCCATTTCAAAAGTGTTATCTAATAAGCACCTAAATGGAAGCCCACTGGTATGGCATTGTCGCAGGTAATAGGGACAAGCACCCGAGTTTTAGCAGATGACCAAATTGCTGCCGAAGACAGCAGGGACCTGAAGCAAGCTTTTGAGCAATTTCCGTATTTTGTTTTACTATTTTATTTTTATAAAGCTATATACAGGGATGAGATCAGCAAAAATACAAAAAAGCTGAAACTGTACGCAAAGGCAAGATGTTGAAATTAAATATTAGAATTTTGAAATTAAATATGTTGAAATTAAATATTAGAATTAAATATTAGAATATTAGAGTAATAAATATTTATTTTAACCTTAAATGTATAAAAAACGATCAAATACACATCAGAAACATAAAAAAAGCTGAAAAAAAAAAAAAAAATTAAAAATCTGAAAAGCTAAATGTACAAAAAAGCTGAAAAATCTCATCCCTGTATATAGAAAAGAGTTTCCTTTAAATTTAGCGACCAGCAAAGCAGGCAAAGCCTGCTAGTATATTAATAATTAAATGCTAATTAGTATTCATTAAATTATTAATTTTAATTACAAGTAATCACTTATGAATATTTATAAACTTAATTTTTTGCTTTAAAAGGTGATTACTTCATTTGGTGTTATAAGAAAATTTCATGATATACAATGGAGAAGGGAAGGGGGGGGGGGGAGTTGACCCGAGCCCCCCCCCCCCCCCTCTTCTTTGTACTTATTTACATCATCAATTGTAGATTTGAATGTTTCCTTACTACATATTTTTTAAGATTTGACAAATAGTTTGATGTATGTATACTCAAGCAAATTACACTTAAATGGCTTCTGACCAGTATGGATTCTATAATGGTTTTTCAAGTTTTTTGCTTCAAGACCTTTTTTACATACATCACAGACAAATTGTTTTACTTCATGCTGTATTTGGAAATATTGTTGAAGATAAGCAGGCTGACTCTTTAAATTCTAATCTTTATTTAGTTATATGTTAGCACATTTTGTCTTACAGTTAGAAGATTTGCACCGGAGGCATCGTTTGTGCTGCATCCTGAAAAATGAATAATAAAATGAAAAAAAATTATAACCAGAGAAAAAGTAAAAGGAATATATTTAATTCAATTAAAAGGAATGAAATAGCATACTAAAATGAAATAAGAATACAAAATAGAACTTTTAAATTAAAAAATATATAATTTAATATTAATTCAGGAAATAGAAACATACTTCATGAAATAACTATATATGAATTCTAAAACATATTTGGTATTTTTACATTAGCAAGGACTGAGGAACCAAGTGATTTTGTTGCCAAAATGAGGCTAACACATTATAATTATTAGAATGTATGTGGCAATGATTATATCAAGGTTTCCACTCAATTTCAAAAATCAAATTCCCTGACTTTTCCAGGTCTTTTTTTTAAAACAATTTCAGGTCAAAATTTTTTTTTCACAACATGAAAGATAGCTCATGACATAGTTCACAACGTAAGTTAAGATAGAACATTTTTAATTGCATGCTCAAAGTATTTTCCAGGTTCATATCATCATCTGGTAAAAATGTGCTTTAGCTCACTGCTTGGCAACTTTTCTGAAAATCGCCAAATTCACACGTTTCTTCAACAATACTTGGCGACTTTTGTGTATTTTTACTAAAGTCTTTAAAGTTACAACTAATCAAACTGGGTGGCTTCATAAAAACATAAACAAAAAAACAACCAAAGAAAAATACTTATACAATTTCATAAAGAAAATGTAACAAAATATTTAACATAAGAAAAGTACTGTATTTTCCGGAGTATAACGCACAGGTGAAATTAATGATTTACACACCAGAAAATTTTAATTTACAAATAAGGCTATATTTGTAAGAAACAAAAGCTTGTTATGAAATAGCTTTTACTGTAAATTTAAATTTCCGGTGTATAACTGGTTTAACAAACCTGTGCGTTATATGCTGGAAAATACGGTTGAAAAAAAAAAAAAAAAAACAGAAATCTCCAAAAATACATTTAATTTTCTAAGCAAAACATAAAAATATATTAATCAAAAAAATATGTTTATTGACTTACCCCCATCTTTAAAATCTCTGAGAAAACACCTACTATTCAACTTCATACAACATACAAAGGCTTAATTGTTCACAAAAACTATGCAAATTAACACTATCTACACTATGTAAATTAACAATATTTAAAACTATTTACAAACATATTTTATAAAAATACTGCCTACTGAAAAACAATTAACAAACATTATACATAAAACATAGAGATCAGCTAATAATGAACTGAATTTACAGCATACAGATGGAACTAAAAAAAATTACCTACTGTTGCCATTTTGATTTTAAAAAACTGAAAAGCAAACCTTGAAGATAGAAAATAAAACATTCACTGCAAACATACAATGATTATGCAAAACACAAAAAAATTTTAATACGTAATAATCAGTTTGCTCTATCAGTAACACGCACATCTGAACGTGAAAACAAACAAACAACAAAAGAAAAAAATCACTGTATACCCCTCCCACATTCTATATGAATCTTTAAAAAGCACAAAATTTTGTTTTGCAGCAATCAGTAATTCATACGTCTGTACGTCTTGTGTACATAAACACCAAAAGAAAAAAACATCACTGGATACACCCCTCCCACAATTTCCATGAATCTATAAAATGTACGAAATTTTGTTTTGCAGCAATTAGTAATACATACATCTGTACGCTTCATGTACATGAAAAACCAAAAAAACATCCCTGGATACCCCTCCTGCAATCTCCACAATTCCTTAAAACGCAAGAAATATCGTTTCGCAGCAATCAGTAATACGTACGTCTGTACGCTTCGCATACATGAAAACAAGAAAAGAAAAACTGGATACCCCTCATGCAATCTCCATGAATCTTTAAAACGCACAAAATTTCATTTTGCAGCATTCAGTAATACGTATGTATGTCTACCGTACATGAAAACAACAACAACAACAAAAAGTCACTGGGTACCCCTCCTGCAAATTCCATGAATCTTTAAAATGTGCAAAATTTCATTTGTTTCAATCAGATAGCTTCAAAATATCAAGGTGAGGTTGGCACATTTTGTAGATTGATCGTTCAACGACTTAGAAACATCCAGGTTGCCAACTTTGAACTCTTTATCGCCAACTGCAAACAAGATGCCAAGAAGTGGGTTAAAGCACATTCAACCAAAAAAGATATCTGCAGACGACAAATTACAATCCTAAATTCCTTTTTTCATTGATAATATCTAAGATAACGCTTTTTATCTATTTGCAGATGACAAATTTCTTTGTTACCAATTTTGCAACATCAGTCTCTTTTTTTTTTCCCACCATGGATGACATTTTATATTATCTGGTAATTGTAACATCATAAGACTGAAAGAACAATAATTTGGAGAAACGAGAAACTATTTGTAAGATGGCAAATATAACACCTTTATTAACCTAACATTTTTTAATTAATAACTTTGTTAATTAAGATAACAGAAATTTGAAATCAAGAGAAATGTCTTCCTTGGGATAATTGGTAAACACTGATACCTCTCATGATGCAAAGAACATTCCCATTCACGAGAAGATGCGGTCGCAGACAAATACGCTTGACATCAGCAGCAGTAACTTTTTTTTTTAATACATAGAGATATTTCAAATGAAATTGTCTTGTTACTGGATTAAACAAAAACTTTTGGCAAAATATTTATTTAAAAAATAAAAAAAATCATCCTAGATTTTTGCCATTATTTCTGTTGCCTTTTTCTATCAACAGTAGTATAGTTATAGAATTTTTTGAAATAAATAAAAAAAAATTAAATGAATATTTCTATAGAACATCTTTACATAATTGTCTTATCTAAGCTTACACGCAATTAAATTACATTTTGATTACTGGAAAATAATTAAATTTTGAATAGTAATTTTAATTTAGAAAACATTAGCATTTTATTTTTAAAATAAAATGTTAAAATTAAATGACAAGGAGAATTTTACTTTCATCTCCCCATGACATATACATTGTCTAGACATTTTATAGAATGATAGATTACATTACCAGTAAGAGATATATATGATATTACAATAATTACCATTGATATTTTTTATGACTAGTAGCTACATTTTCTGTTTTTTCATATCCCAAATTTAAAGATGGTGCCCAATCTGGATTATCTACATCTTCCAAAGAACTAGGCTTACCTAAAATAACGAATTGAAAATTATGCTTAAGTTTTTATCCTATCTTAATTAGTTTGATGCCAGCAGCAGTAACTTTTTTTCAATATATAGAGATAGTATTTCAAACAAAATTCTCTTGTTACTGGATTAAACAAAAAACTTTTGGCAAAATATTTATTTAAAAAATAAAAAATAAATAAAATAAAACAAATTGTGCATAATTGAAAATAATTTTTTTTGATAAATGTTACATTATTATTATTATTATTTAATTAGTAATGAACAATTAAAAGATAAAAATAACCAAATATTCGGCCAAATACCGAATATCCTTGAAACCAAATAGTAACTATTCGGCTGAATACCAAATATTCGGCTGGCTGATTTACTCTTACAATCAGGCATCAGTCACCCAATTTTTTGCAAACTTTTTCAGCAATACCATTTGCATTTAGTAATACAGTGAAACCCTGATCTATTGTTCCCGCACTGATTGTTTTATTTCTATGGTCCCTGCATGAATTGTAGTTAAATAATGTTAAAGAAACTTGCATGTATCGTGCTTCAAAAAATTGTTTTATTGTTGTTATGACTTGTCATTTTTCTTGCCAGATTTGAATGTGACCTTTGTTTGATCTCTTGAAGTTTCCTAGATAGCAACATCATGTGAATTATGTATGCTCTTTCTTAATTCAACTGTAGAAACATATAACGTTATACTGTTATTGATAAAGACAACTTTTGCTAGATATTATTAATTGTTATGATTAATGTAACTAATAATTCTCTTTCATGTTCCTTGAAACTAGATAAAACAATTGCTTTCATTTTAATATAATCTATTTCTTATTCTTAATTACTCTGAAAAATCTTAAGTAATGATAATTAAAAATAGCAGAATTTTTTCAAATGATAAAAATTTTTTAAAAAATTGATTTTTTGTATATTCCAACTAGCCGAATAATTTGATATTCGGCCAAACCAAATACTGAATAGATACCGAATATTTGGTGCATCCCTACTTCTAATTAGGGGAGACGTGACAAAATCATAAAACTAATTGGCAAATTTGTGAAACAACTTCTTTTAATAAAAACTATAAATGCCCTTTCTAATCCTAGTAAACTTGGCAAATTTACAAACATAATATATTTGTCTAAAACTGTAATAAATTTTGTAATCTTAATAGACTTGACTACATTACAAACATAGCTGGCAATATTATTAATCAAGATTACTACCCTAGATGGAAAAATTGTTTAACTATAAATAAAAGAAAAGCCTGAAATACACTTTATATTTCTTATAAACTTGACAACATTACCAGGGTTGGCAAGTTTCTTCCAAGGTGGAAGAAAATGCAGAAAAAACCAGCTGAAAGAAATAGGTTTCTTCCAAGTGGAGGAAAAAGTTTTTCTTTAAAATATAAGTTGTAACTTTATAAGATACAATGAATGAATTTTTCAAATTAAAAGCCTTAAGTAAATTTTATATCTATAAAAGTTTAATTACTAATTATGAATGCTAAATTATTACATGATATTTTTAGTCAAAATCAGATCACACACCAATATACTCAAGCTCCATTAAAGAAATCGAATTCACTTTGACCAGTATAAAATTCTATTATTTAAACATTATTATTTCTTTAACTG